>OY755046.1:67397218-67914718 GCA_963576565.1 Aspidapion aeneum | reverse complement strand
TGCATATTATAGAATGGGCTATGAAGTACGAACACGTACTTGTTCAAGACAGGTCAGGTGCTATCTACTCTAATTAAAATTGTCCTTGTTGGAATACTTTCTTTAAACAACGACGAGCGAGTTTTATTAGGATTTGAATACAAATTTTGAAATTTATAAGTTTTTAAATATTTTTAATTAAATATGGTTTTTCACATTAAAAATATGTAAAAATTATAACAACATTAACGACTTGTTTCTAGGCACGGTTTCCAGGTTCGCTGTATTTTAATCAAAGTTGTAATCAGCTAATTTGTCCTCTGAGCCACTGACATCAAAATAACTTAGATTTTGTAACTGGAAACAAATTTAACTATTTTTAATTTTTAAAAAACACCTAGTGCCATTTTAACTTGGTGTCCACAAAGTAGGGTGGTTTATACTACTACTACTATTATGTCGGTTTAGAAGGTTTTTCTACGTTGTCCGAGGCCTGTTTTCCACCTCCTTCGATCCTGACCATTATTTTCTGACAGGTTTTTTGACTCATTGATCTTTGGATTGACTGTTGCCATTCTAGTTTAGGACGCCCTCTTTTTCTGCGCCCTATTGGTTGCCATTTTAGGACCTGCTTTGGTAATCTTTCGTCGTTCATCAATTGTACATTGCCGTACCATATCAGTACCATCTCATTTCTTATGTAATCTGTTCTAGATATTCTCATTGATCTTCTCATTGCATCCATTTCGACACTTGCATTTTACATTCCTTTTTATCTATCTGCTCCATAAAATACTGTTAAGACATCCAATAACCTTTTTTGATTTTACTATTCTTTTGTCCAGTTTTTTACAGTCTGTTCCTGTCTTATCAAATGTAACACCCAAGTATACATATTCATTGCATGAAGATATTGTTTGTTAGTTCTAACTCACTGGATTCGTTTCCAATATAGAAGCACTGTGTCTTGTCCACGTTCACTGTTAATCTCCACTTTTGGTATTCTTCCGTAAACTTTCTCATCATTTACTCCATGTCTTCTTTATCATTAGCGACAATTACTTGGTCGTCAGCAAACTGTAGTGTGTATATGGTAAATCGGTCGTTAAGTTGTTACGTTTCCAGTTTTTTAGAGCTACTGCGATATATATATTTGTCTGAAGCCTTTCGTTACCGGAAATTGTTTTGAAAGTCGATTTCCAATTTTAATTTTATATTTTGACCCTTTGCTAGTTCTTTTATCGCTTTTGTATATGTATGATTGATATTAGTTTGCTCTAACACTGTTCGGGTCTCGTTTCCTGCAGCAGTCCCTTGTAGTGCTCTGTCCATTCTTCTGGTTTGATAATCTGGATGTTTACTTTTTCTTTCTCTTTTTTTTTTTTTGAAAAGAAGTAGTGTGGTTTATACCAAGAGAAAAAAAAGCCGTTGAAATTTATTCTTGAAAGGTATTACGTACACTTCATTTAGTTTCATTTAATGTTTTTTTTTAACTGGGGAAATGTTAAATTTGTCAATTAATTGTTTGTTTGGGTTTGCATCGGTTAGGTTTGCCTGGGTATTTTTAATGCTTGTATCCTACAGCAGGCTATTTTGGTTTGTGTATGTACGTGGTTTATGCAAGAGTTTTTGAAAGGCTTATAAATATATATGAAATAATAAAGCGTTTATTCATTAATCACTCATTTACCTTGTCCCCAAGAATATAGGTACACTTTGTTGATTATTATTTTACTTTTTAAGTGTATTTTTGCAATAATAATTGAACGTATCTACCTTGCCTATCTATCTACCTTTCAGTTTGCAAATAGAATATAGTAAGAGACCCAATACAATTTATTAAAACACAAACAAAAACAAACGGACTTGTAAAAGTCGGTTAGGGCAGTTGTGAGTTATTGTGTTAAGCCATGCAATAATATTGTCAGGCAATATTTTGACAGATTTACATTGCATGCTGACAGTTGATCTTTCAAAGTCGATTATTTATCTACTAATAAAATTGACAGTCTTTATTTCGGTTCGTATAGTAAATCAAATCCTTATGTTGAAAGATTAGCTGTCATATTCCAATGTAAAACTGTCAAAATACGGCTTGACACACCACCCCTCATAACGTCTATCCAGGCGTCTTCATACAACTTTATTTTTAGGATCAACAAGTAAATAAAAATTAAAAATATTCACTCATGTTAAATGTTACCTTGAGGAAATAATAAGTTCATGATAAAAACTAAATTAAATAGTGGTTGACTCCAGTATTAATAAGTTGATTAAACGGTACTATATTTCAAACAACAGAGTGGTACTTATTGTGCAATTATATTTCTTTAATTTATTTTTGCCAAGTACAACAAAATATAGATATCTATAAGTATGTAACTTTATAGGTAAATGTCTCCATAGTTTGAGAGTGTATAACCGAGGGGTGACTCGATCGCCGATGTTTGTACACCAAAAAGAAGTACCTACGGTATTTCCTGAGGTATTTCCTGGTATTTCCTCAAATTTCAATGGTATTACCCAGTATTTCCCAAGCACTTCCCGGTATTTCCTAGCATATTTCCCAGTAGGTCCCAAGTATTTCCTGGTATTTCCCCTGACCTGTACACCAAAAAGAAATACCGAGCCACCCCTCGTGTATAACCCCTGATTTATAAGTTGTCGTTCACGGTTGACGTTCACGGTTCACAAATAGTAGATGGATTTTAGCATTTATAGGCTGCCGTCTTCCGTTCGCAACCTTTCGGTAATAATAACCTAAAAAAAAGTATTTTTCATAGTTTTTTTATTTAAAATAGAGCCTCTAACCTTTTCTGACTAAGCTTTTGTCATAAAGAAGAAAAATAAAAGGAAAATAAAAGAATAAACCAACGTGTAAGTGTGACGTACGTGGCCGACTACGAATATCTAATTATCTCCAACTTTTGCGAACGGCAAGGCCGAACTTTGCCCAACTTTAACGAACGGCAACTTATAAATCAGGGGTAACGCTTTGAGGCTGAACGTTGGCAACACAGCATTCTTTTTGCATGCATGGAATTTGCCCTGAGACCCGACCAGTGCCGTGACAGCGGTTGTCAAGTTTTGCATTTGGTCTGTGATTATAGCGCACTCTATCTAGTTGCATTTACAAATGGAGATACTGTACCCGTGGAAATTCTTATCATCATTATAAGCTTGCGTATTTTTCAAACTGTAAATAGAACTTTGAATATAGCATTCTAACCTCAGAGTAATTACTCTATGATTCTAACTATAAAAGTAAATTTGAATGTAAAGTTTTTTAATTTTTTTTTATTTGTCAAAACACTGTGTTTATTGTATTATAATCTAGTCAGTAAGACTAATTAGCAATTTTGTTTTAACTTAATTTACTAGAAAAGTCAGATTTAAACTTCACTCAACAGTTCTCCCCGCTTTATTTGGTCTGTAACTCACAATTGTGTTGTGTTTATAGTATTATTTTGTTTTATGTAATTCACTTAGTTTACTAGCGCAAAAGACTTCACTCTTTTTAGTCTTCGAACTAGCAAAGTATTGTGTATTCACATGTCAATAGAGTCTATCTTTATGGCTTTTTGCGTACTTTTTTATAGTCTCTACTACAGTTTCGATTTTTAGATCCCGATGAAGGTCACTATTTCGAACGGAGCAAGGTGCATTTACAATGTTTCCTAATACTTTATTTTGAAATCTCTGTAAAACTAGAATGTTACTCTCTTTAGCACAACCCCATAGTTGAATACCATATGTTCATACTGGTTTCAGTATTTGTCTATAAAACAGTAACTTAGTATGCATTGTTAAATTGGACTTCCTTCCAGTTCATTTTTCTATACCTTATCTCAAGTTCTGAATGTAAAGTGAAATCAAATTTAGAAAAACTAGGTACAGTGTAATTTTTGTGACAACTTTTTTCTGCGCTGGTCTATGTCGTTTGTAATTATTATAACTGTCAAATATTTATCTCAAAAATTATAAAATAAAATGTATGTACTTATGTTTTCAGGAAGATTTTAAGATTGTACTGTAAAAATACTTTTAACATTCGATCTACAGACGTTACTCTTAAATTGCTAGTCTTATTTCAAGAGAATAAACAAGACTAATGAATAAGAGGCGTAGGATAAAAGGTCGAAAGTACACCCAACAAACATTTAAAGTCGTAACGACGAAACCCCAACTAGAAAGAATTTCTTAAAAGTAACCGCAACGTACTCCCGCTACGTCTCAGTATACCATACAGCGACGTTATAATTCCCTAAGTGGGGAACCAATTTCTGGTTATAACTACTTGGCCAAGTGTTTAAAATCACTGTAGTAACAACTACACTACTACGTCGTAGCCAGGTATCTACGACGTCGTAGAGGCTGTTTTTTTTCCGTAATGGCATAAAAGTTGCGATGTAGTTGCAATTAATATAATCGTTTCTTTTTGGTAGAATTGTTACACAATATGGTGGACACAACAGTAAACAGACTCGCTTAGTTTTTTTGTTTGGTTATGGTTATAATATGAACTATGTTATCCAAAAGTGTGAGAATTTACGAGCAGAGGATCAAAATTCGAGTGCGACGCAAAGTTTTTTGTATAACATGCATTATATATATTGCAAAAAACCGGTGCGCCCGTAAAATTGAGCCGTTTTCTGGTAGCTGATGGAATTTTTGTGTTGTGATTTTGGAGGTTATGTTTTCATAATCGACAGTTAACTCCAACAAATGGTGCTTAAGAAGAGCATTTTTGGTAAGCTTCAACTAATTTCTTTATTAAATAGTATAGCTCTTTAATATGAGCTCATAAAACGACAACAAAAATATTAAATTTTCTTTCTTACATAAAAACATGGCGTCCCAAACTATATTCCCTGATAGTCGAAAGGGTTACTTGAAAGTGAGCCTAAGTTACGGCAACGTGTCACTTACGACTCTAATGTCGGCTTTCCTTTATAGTTCTATATAACACACTCGAATTTCTACTCCTTCCCAACAAACAATTAAAGTTGTAACGACGAAACCCCAACTAGAAAGAATTTCTTAAAAGTAACCGCAACGTACTCCCGCTACGTCTCAGTATACCATACAGCGACGTTATAATTCCCTAAGTGGGGAACCAATTTCTGGTTATAACTACTTGGCCAAGTGTTTAAAGTCACTGTAGTAACAACTACACTACTACGTCGTAGCCAGGTATCTACTACGTCGTAGAGGCTGTTTTTTTTCCGTAATGGCATAAAAGTTGCGATGTAGTTGCAAATAATATAATCGTTTCTTTTTGGTAGAATTGTTACACAATATGGTGGACACAACAGTAAACACTCGCTTAGTTTTTTTGTTTGGTTATGGTTATAATATGAACTATGTTATCCAAAAGTGTGAGAATTTACGAGCAGAGGATCAAAATTCGAGTGCGACGCAAAGTTTTTTGTATAACATGCATTATATATATTGCAAAAAACCGGTGCGCCCGTAAAATTGAGCCGTTTTCTGGTAGCTGATGGAATTTTTGTGTTGTGATTTTGGAGGTTATGTTTTCATAATCGACAGTTAACTCCAACAAATGGTTCTTAAGAAGAGCATTTTTGGTAAGCTTCAACTAATTTGTTTATAAAATAGTATGGCTCTTTAATATGAGCTCATAAAACGACAACAAAAATATTAAATTTTCTTTCTTACATAAAAACATGGCGTCCCAAACTATATTCCCTGATAGTCGAAAAGGTTACTTGAAAGTAGTTGCGGCTTTAAAGTTGATCCAAAAAGTTATTTTGTCTACATTGTTACATCAGATGTTACTATGATGACACAAACTTTTGTGGTAAAAATTAAAGTTATAATGTAGTTGTCGGATATACTTGTTTGGGACTCCAATGAAGCTTAACTTTCTAGTGGTAATTAAGTAGGATATAAAAGTCAGGGCGACTACGAAATAACGACTAAAAAGAAAGTAAAACTTTAGCAACGTCCTATTGTGGTAGAGAAGACTATCAGAATCGACTATCAAGAAACAATCCTATGAAGTAGTTTAGAGGGTCGTTTTTACGAAACATCTACTATTTCCTGATACTAAATAGTTGTTAGAACTAAAAAGTAACAAATTTTGGTTGGGATCACCACATTTCTGCTATAAGAAAGTAGCAAAGCCTTTAGAACATGTAGCCGCTACTATAAATGTTAGTCGGGTTCGTTGCAGAAACGTATTATTAACTAGCTTTCGCCACTAGAAAACGTCTACAGAGTGATAGGATCTACGCAATAAGTATAACTACTACCCTCAAGTTATTGGGGTGTCGCCACTTGTCATTTGCCGTTTCTGTCAACAACAGCACCACTGCTTATAGGTTTTGTACTAGCGTGAATTTGTGGTAGGTTTTAAAACAAAAACAAGATAAATTAAATTCCATTAGAACAATAAATGAAGTGCCAATAAAAAGTGTTTTTTAAAAATGTATGTTGCAGTCGAGAGCATGATCCCTATTCTAGAATTTCTAGGAAGTGTTGGTCAAGGAACTAAAAGAACGTAGTCACATCAATGAAATCAACTTATTGTTACTTTTTTTATTTACACATTGCTCTCACAATTCGTATGTAGTATTTTTTATTGTTTTTAGATATTTTGGCATTCTCAATATTCAGTAATTTTTATTATTATCAGCACTATAAGTAAAAAAACAATCTCTGAGACTTGTTAGATTGCTTAGAAATCCGCATGTAACCACGATATATCTAACTTGTTTTTTTATTAGCCGCAAACTGCGCAAAAGTTCCTAGATGAAGTCTAGCATCTCCCAGAGGTTATTTTAGGGGCCGTGCATAAATTAGATATTAGGGACCTATAGCAATAAAGCCTGGCACAAATTGTGCCGGGCACTATATTGACAGTTGATCTTTCAAAATTGACATACCAAAGTCGAATTTAGAAATCCAGTCGTTTATTTTTCATTAATAGTGGCGTCACTATTAATTCCGGCTCTTATAATACAAAATGGCCTAATTTTGAAAGAAGACAACTGTTCTTATACTGCGAAATTGTCAATATAGTGCCCGGCACAATTAGTGCCTGGCACTATTGCAATAAGTACCTAATAAGGGGGTAGATGATAGCTGAAACGTTACATCACCTGATGTTGCGACAGCGTTACGTAAATTTTTTTACCGATTTGTTTTACGATTTCTTTTTAATGTTCCTCATTTTGTTACTATTTTGTTCCTATTTGTTTGTGTTTTACTTTATCATTATAGCAATAAATTAAGAATAAAATATTTTGTTTTGGAAGAGGGATATATAAAGTTAAAGTCCAGCTCAACACATAAAATGAATCACAGTGAAACACGACACGTCAGCCCAAGAGGGTGGCGGCACAAGAGGGTGGTGCCACAGCACAAGCTACGAACGACCGTAAAGTCAATACAAGAATAGAATACCAACAACAAGTAGCGTAAAAGATTAAGGATGGAGATTAAGCATAGACCAGGGAATTCTTAAAATTCGTGTGCGGTACTCGATACTTTGGATCAATATTTTGCATTTTGATTGTTTTGCAAAATGGTCAAGCAATGAGCTCGAAAAAATGGACTGCTCAAGGTAGTTAAAAAAATATTTGCAAAACTATTCCTAATATTCCCATATTATAAAAGGAGCCACAAAAAGTAGGGTTAAGAATGTGTGCGACCAAGATGCGACTTCAAAAAGTCTACGTTTTCAAAGTAGAAACAGGAAGGAGAGATTACTTTAAAAGATCGACATTAAAAAAAACTCAAAGTAGTTGCGGCTTTAAAGTTGATCCAAAAAGTTATTTTGTCTACATTGTTACATCAGATGTTACTATGATGACACAAACTTTTGTGGTAAAAATTAAAGTTATAATGTAGTTGTCGATACACTTGTTTGGGATTCCAATGAAGCTTAACTTTCTAGTGGTAATTAAGTAGGATATAAACGTCAGGGCGACTACGAAATAACGACTAAAAAGAAAGTAAAACTTTAGCAACGTCCTATTGTGGTAGAGAAGACTGTGAGAATCGACTATCAAGAAACAATCCTAAGAAGTAGTTTAGAGGGTCGTTTTTACGAGACATCTACTATTTCCTGATACTAAATAGTAGTTAGAACTAAAAAGTAACAAATTTTGGTTGGGATCACCACATTTCTACTATAAGAAAGTAGCAAAGCCTTTAGAACATGTAGCCGCCGCTACTATAAATGTTAGTTGGGGCAAAAGATCGAAAACATTATAAGATCGAAAAAAAAACTTCCCTGACTTCTTTTCCGGGATCCTAGAGGGTGTGGATCCGAACCGAATCGAACCGGTTCCCGAACCGGTTCGGCTTAGGGTCACTGCATCCCGCCAGCCTGGCGTGTATTCCAGGTGCAGTGACCCTAGTTCGGCTCAGATTCACACCCTCTAGGATCCCGGAAAAGAAGTCAGGGAATTTTTTTTCGATCTTTTGTACTTTTGATGTTTTATCCGCCGCCCTAAAATAAGTCATATATCTGTCATAATAAACAATATTTATAATTTGTTTGGTAGTTCTGCACAATCTTTACACATTTTTTGTAATTTTATTTTATTCCGGGTAGTTTTTTCGAATCAAAAATGGCGAAAAAAGCAAAAAAGTCCAAAAAAGAAACCTCTGTACCAAAAGGAAGCAGCACAGTCTTCAAAGAAATCGATGCAGAAGAAGCTTTAGCTAGTTTAGGTAAGTTTTTGTAGTGTTTAGCAAGCAGCATCTGTTACTGCAGCCGGTCTTCTTCTACAACACCAGACGCCGTATTCTTGACGGTTCGTGAGTTGAGTGCAGGGTGAGCTATCCTCTCTCACAATCACCTGGGTTAAAAATATTATTAATATGTGAAGTTTTTCTTAAATATACCATTTATGTACCCAGGTATATCCTTTTGTTATATTCTAAAATGAATATTACAGAATATTCTTTTAATTTATACTTGATATATTCTTTTGGTATATTCGTAAAAGAATATTCCAGAATATAGTTTAGTTGATATCTGAAATATTATTTTGCTGTGTTCCAAAAAGAATATTCTACAATATGATTATAGTTTGTTTCCGATATGTTTTGGCATATTCTCAAATAAATATAAGAGCATCTACTTCTAGATTAGGTCTGATATATTCTTTTTGTATATTCTGAAAAGAATATTTAGAATATGATTTTAGTTTATACTTGATATATTCTTTTAGTATATTCTAAAAAAAAAATCCAGATATGCATTGACCCGACCTGAGCGACAAATTATGTCACGGTCATGAGTACTGTTTTACGTTTCATCTGCCTGCTAGTAGTTTCTTTTGTATTTGGAGATGTCGTCACTTATGTGAAAGCAACGGTATTGCAGGCTTTATTTCTCTTACCAACATCGTAAGATGAGATTTATATACCGTCTCTGTAGGTTTATAAAAGTGTCACATTGGCCATGCCGTGTTCTGAAGAGTCTCTTAAGAACGAAACAGTTAACTGTCAACACTTGATAGGTGTCCATTAGATCTTGGACCCCCGTGGGTGTACAGCTTTCGAGCAGCCTACGGAAAAATACAAGAGAAACAAATTCTTTCTATGCCCGCTTAGCCACGAATAAATTTTTGTATTTTGAAACTAATATTTTGTAGAAAGAAAAAAAAGTGAGGCCGCTCAAGTGGTGGAGCAGCGAAATACTTTGGCTGATATGAGATGGGCCACAGCCATCTTGAGGAAACCATCTGCTATGATGTCCAAAGAGCAAGTTCATGCTGAGATCGCTCAAGGTATAACATATAGGCTAGTCATTATAAAATTTTACCTTGGAAAAGGTGGTGTAGTCGCGATTTTGACATATATTGTTGACATTGGGGTCCTAAAAACAAATTTAAGTTTTTGACCTGGGTGACAGGTTTCAGAACGTTCTACGTCTTCTGATACCCAATCTCCACTCGTTTCTGTTTGCCCATAATTCATCATCTAGGCCTCTTATTCTTATTTCACTGTCTATTCCTTCTCTCCAGCTTCTCCTTGACCGTCCTTGTTTTTTCCGTCCAGTTGTTTTCCATTGTAGTATTTGTTTAGATAGTCTTTCATCATTCATTCTTTGTACATGTCCGTACCACACCAGTTATTTTGTTCTTATATCATCCACTAAAGTACGTTCACCCACTGTCATAATTTCTCTTATTCTTTGATTTGTAACTCTTTCTCTTTTTGATTTCCCTGCTGCTCTTCTCCAATAGTCCATCTCCGTAGCGAAAAGCATTTAATAATAACTTTTACAATGGTGTTATATAAAAACTTTTTGTTATGTTTTGATATAATTTGGTCCCAAGTTATTCCATTTAATAAAGTTATTGCTTTTCTTCCTTGTACGTTTCGATCTTTTATAGCTTTGTCTAGTGTTCCGTCAGCTGTAATTTTTAGACCTAAGTATTTATACTCATCACAGGACTGAATTCGCTGCCCGGTATTTAATATTAGATCCTGTTTCGTTCCACCGAGTCACATATACTCTGTCTTATTCACAAAAAAAAAAGCTGCGGTTCGGTCTGCGATGGTCTTATTGAGATTAACCTCTAGTCCCCACTTATTGTACTCTTCTATTAGTTTTCGTGTCATATATTCGAGGTCGTCATAATCCTGAGCCACTATTATCTGATCATCGGCGAAACATAAAGTATACAAGGTGGTTTCATCCAACGGAATTCCCATGTTTTGACATTTTCTCTTCCATACTTTAAGGACTTGGTCCAAGTATATCTTGAAGAGCGTAGGCGAGATACAGCAACCTTGTTTAAGACATTTATTTACTTGAAAGCCTTTGGTTAGTTTTGCTTTTATTTTAACTTTTGCCTTACTATTGCGGTATAACTCTTTGATGGGCTTAATTAGTTGTACGCTTATGTTTGAGTTTTCCAACGCTTTCCAAAGTAGATTTAGTGGTATACTATCATATGCCTTCGAAAAATCGACGTAAAGCAGACGCAGCTCTTGTCCGTATGCCATTTTCTTTTCAATAACTTGGGTTATACAAAAGAGATGATCTGAAGTCGATCTACCCGCCTTGAAACCGGCTTGTTCTTCTGCCTCCATGTCTTTATATTTGCTCTTCACTTTATTTCTTATTATTTTACCGTATATTCTGCTTAGCGTACTATAGTCACAGATATACCTCTATAAATGTCACATATATATTTCCTTCCTTTTTTGTGTATTGTGGATATATATGACGTTTTCCACTCAGTTGGTACTACAGTTCCATTTAAATATTTTAGGAAAAGATTCCGTAATCTCCAAAACAGTTCTTCAGTGCCATTATGTATGTAACTATATATTATATATGTAACTTTTTTAGAACCTAAAAGAACCGAGAGCTTACAGATTGGAAAACGAGGTCAAAGTGAAACCAAAATTGACACAGGTAAACTATTAGTCAGTTAAGGTCACTAGGTCACGAAGATCTAGTATTGTGTATAGTAATAATAGTATTAGAGTGCGAACCCATTTCAGACAAATATTCTCGAGAACTGCTCTGGAGAGTATTTCTCGTAAATACAGTGAAACCTCCTATAAGCGGACACTCACGGTTTCGTCGATTTTGTCCACTTAGTGGAGGTGTCCGCTTATGAGAGAGAACTGCGAAATTTTATTATATATGTTATACTTTAAAGTTTACTTTTAACTTTTTAAAAAACTTTATTTTGATTAAATACAATATAGGACTTAAACGTTATAATTGAACGTGTACTTAAGAACGATTCTAAAGAGAATGACTTAACATTACAATGATTTTAGTTTATATAAAGAAAAAGTGCTGATTAAGCAATGGAATAATTCCTTAATATTCTAGATTTAAACTTCTTAGAACTAAAGTGCAATTCGGCAGGAATGCACGTGTTGTTTATTCCATGAGAGACGCCAGTCAGCAGAATGGTTTTCTTATCTTGAAAGGTTCTGAGAAATAAAGTGCTGATTCGGCTTGAATGCACGTGTTGTTTATTTCATAATAAACGCAAGTCAGCAGAATAAGCTTCTTATCTTGAAGGTTCTCGGGTTTCATAGAAGGTTCTGGTTTCTTCTAAGTGTAGGCAGGATATTTTCATATAACATATATTTACCAACAGTTTCTGCTGTTTGAGTTTTTCCGATATTAAATTTTTCAGCGATCTTTCGTGCTGATAAATGTTTCTTCTCCGAAACGTTAACAACTTCCATTTTTTTACGTAAACTAAGAAGTCATTTACTAGGCGTCATTTCAAAGTGATTTATTGCTACCCAACTGAACAATAACAATAAAACACAGCAGTCCAACCGAATAAAATATGTCGTATAAATACGACAGAAATATTTAGTATCCGCATTAAAATGGAAAAAGGTAATTCCCCGGCAGCAGACTGCGTTGTTGCCAACATATTACATAATATTTATGCCCATGTCGTGTAATGCTCCGTCCCGTTGTCAGAGGTTCGCATCCGGTTAACCCTTTGAGGACGGAATTAAGTAAACTACAAAAAAAACAGTTTCTACCAAAAAATATTTATTTAAATGGGTATTTGAACAAAAAATAGTATAAAAAACACAAGTCTCTTTTTTTAAATAAAAAATAAACGGTGGTTATCTGGTCTAACCACTAGTCACTCACTATGGTTTATGGAAATCATAAAAACAGTATCTTACATCTTTCAGGCATAACCCGACGTTACATGTTGAGCCTTCCATACGGTGAGATGTGGTTCCTTGCAGTTACTGCATCGGGCACATCTGAGAGATAATATGAGCATTTTTATCGTACTTTACTTTTTGCGGTACAAGAGTTTTAAATTTATTTGGCGGCTATCTGTATTTTTCCGACCACGTTTCGCTTGTTCTGCATTTGCATGACTAGCATCCGCAAAGTACTAAAAACCAATAATCTTAGATTTTTCTGATACCTCTAAGATTTATTGATGCCTGGTGGTTAGACCAGGAAACCACACATTTGTTTTACAAAAAAAGTAATCGACATAACAAATTGATAATAGCTATCAAAACAATTAATTTCTAACGTATAGTTATAAAAAAAATATGTTTTTACCTGCCATTTTCAATAAAAACCACTTCAAAACGTAAAGCACATGCGCTTGTTTGCACCAAAACAAAACAATCCGCTCACACTAACTAAATATCGAAATAAAAACCGAATTTATTGCCATCAGAGCATACATGTGATTATTTCCAGAATTATAAAATTCAGTTGGAGTGTTATAAAAAATAATAAAAAATTAACGAAAAAAGAACTTGTATTTTTTAACCAACGATCGAATTGATTTTAGGCAAAGCGGATGATTTGGAAGATGAATATGATGATGACGATGAGGACGAATATGAAGAGAGAGAAGAAAAAAGAAAAAGAAAAAAACAAGAGAAGAAAGATCAAAAGGCTGCTGCTAAAGTAAAACATTAAAAAATGATTTATAAAATTAACTACAAAATATCGAAATTTATTTGTGAAAAATTATGCCGAGATGTTGTACCCCCACATGCATCGTCTCCTTCACACGTTCTTTAAAATTGACAAACACGCGGTCATATTGAAAAACGGTGACATCAATAACTATCCTCCCAGAAGTCCCGACTTAACTGTAATGAACTTTTTTGTTTCCTTAAATCAGAGGTGAAGGTACCCCGATATTCCTGCAAATCTCAATCAGTTGAAGCAAAGAATTCGCGATGAAATATTCAAGTAATTACACAGGATATCTGTATCTCCGTGCATATTTGCCAATTTCAAAGAAGGTTTGGAGGAGCCGGTGCATGTGGGAACAGCATCTCGACGGCATAATACTTCACAAATAAATTTCCACATTTTGTTTTATGAAAAAAATATGCTTCTATTGATATGGTTACTGATTCTTTCCAGTTGTTTGGGATTATTTTTTCTTTTAGTATTTTCTTCGTATTTTTTTTTACTTGCTAAACTGAAAACTGAATGAGTTTAAATAATAAAAACCTTTTCAGATACCCTGTATTTACAAAAATTTAGTATGTTACTTAAAAAATATCCCGTGACTAAAACTCATCTATTTATAATTTTTTTTTACAGGAGGAGAGAGCAAAAAAGATTGAGGAAGCAAAAAGATTAAAAAAAGAAGAAGCTGAGAAAAAGAAAAAGAAAGAAAAGAAGCAAGTAACCATCAAGATAGATTTGAAAAAAAAGGATGATAAATCAGGGGCTGATGATTTATACTGGAAGCAAAAATATGATGAACTTAAAAAAATTGCTAAAGAATTGGGTTAGACTGCCTAGTTATCTAGTATTAAAAAAAATAATTGACTCAAATATTTGGAAAATTTTTAGGTATAGAAGAAGCCAAGTCGAAAACTAAATTAACAGAGGTGATCAAAAAATATACAAGGTGTCCCAGATAACAGTAACTATACATGAAGATTACGGACATTTCTTCTAGAAAGTAAAAGGTCCATAAAAAAAAAGTTGTTAATGTTATTCGTTTGGCCGTAGTCGTTAATACAGGACTACCAAATTTAATAATAAAAATTTAATTTAATAAAAATCAAAAACAAAAAATGTTTTTTTGATATTTTTAATTTTGATACTGCATCTTATTATTCTGATTGGGCTCGAAATAGCTCCACTTTTTCCCTTTCAACTAAAATTATATGTCGTACTGTTTCCGATATCCCCATAAAGTTTCATATATGTAGTTACTTTTATCTGGGACACATGGTATATGTATATATTTTTTTGAGCTAGAGTCAACCAAATACTAGTTGTAGCGTCCTAGCCCGTTAAGAAAGGGCTAAGAAAGAAAGAATATAAATATACAGGGTGATTCAAAAGTAACTGGCATCCTTTCGAGGGCGTAATCCTTGTGTCAGTTCCATTATGGATCCATTTATAATTACAAGCATGAAAATATTGGAAAACTTTTTTTAGGGTCCAAAAAAGAAGCTATCCAAGAAAGAAAAAGCTAAACTTACAGCAGAAGCAGCTGAGAAACAAAAGCAGGAAGCTGAAAGTCAAGCAAAAAGGTCAGGTCAGGTCAGGAATAATTAGACATTTGTATTTTTTCTATTTTTTTTTTAAATCATTACTGCAACCCTGACCTTAAACAGACTTAAATTGAAATATGAGGAAACCTTGAACAACCCCGCAATGGAAGGTGAGGGAAGTGGGTCACCGGGGTACGTGGGCACTCCAAAATAAAGTTGACCTTATTTTTTATGATATTGCTCTTGTTATTTGATATAGGTAAAGTTGTCAGTAATGTGAAAAATTGTCGCAGATCTCAAAAATGTAGAAAATTACAAAATATCAAAAATTGTAAAAATACCAAAAGTTTCGAAAATTGCCAAAAAATTAGAATGTCAAAAATTGGTAAAAGTAGCCAAAAAATTTCAAAAATTTCAAAAATTGCAAAAATTTCAAAAATTGCAAAAATTACAAAAATTACAAAAATTACAAAAATTACAAAAATTACAAAAATTACAAAAATTACAAAAATTACAAAAATTACAAAAATTACAAAAATTACAAAAATTACAAAAATTACAAAAATTACAAAAATTACAAAAATTACAAAAATTACAAAAATTACAAAAATTACAAAAATTACAAAAATTACAAAAATTACAAAAATTACAAAAATTACAAAAATTACAAAAATTACAAAAATTACAAAAATTACAAAAATTACAAAAATTACAAAAATTACAAGAATTACAAAAATTACAAAAATTACAAAAATTACAAGAATTACAAAAATTACAAAAATTACAAAAATTACAAAAATTACAAAAATTACAAAAATTACAAAAATTACAAAAATTACAAAAATTACAAAAATTACAAAAATTACAAAAATTACAAAAATTACAAAAATTACAAAAATTACAAAAATTACAAAAATTACAAAAATTACAAAAATTACAAAAATTACAAAAATTACAAAAATTACAAAAATTACAAAAATTACAAAAATTACAAAAATTACAAAAATTACAAAAATTACAAAAATTACAAAAATTACAAAAATTACAAAAATTACAAAAATTACAAAAATTACAAAAATTACAAAAATTACAAAAATTACAAAAATTACAAAAATTAAATCTTTAATTTATTGGGAACTATCTCAGAGTACGAAAAATTTTATTTTTATTTTTCTTACTCTAAGGGAACTATTAAAAACTTCCTGTCAATGGAACCATAGAGGAATATTTAAGTATATATATTATATTCCTCTATGATGGAACTATCTCAAATAGCTAAAACAAATATACGGAATTAAGCTATAAAAAAAATCAATTTTAATTTAGTTCGTGTTTTTGTTAGATTGGAAGAAATCATCAAAAAGAGAAAAGAGGAGGAAAGATTGGCTGCAATAGAAAAAGATAAACAAGAAATAATCGAACAAAAATGGCGAATGGAGCAATTGGAACTTACAAAAAACCTCATGGAGGAAGTAATAGAATTCAACAAAGAAGTGTGGATGGAGGAAACTGATTTAATGGAGGTAGATAGGGTTCTGCTTCTTCAAAATCACGGCGTGTCCCATTTTCGATGGAATTAAATGGGATACTCCGTTATTAATAATGATAGCGATCAGCAAATTTCACCTTACTGTGCTCTTTTTTTTGAAATTAGTGGTTTAAATAAAACAAAAAATGGAGACACCTAGGGGCAAGTTTCTATATAGAGTAACATAGTTTTAAATTAATTAATTGGGTAATCCTTCTGTGAAATTTTAGAGCATCAAATAACCTTATCTAATTTGTTCATATTTTAGTGGGAAAAATACGTGGCATGTGGAAAATTACCCAACTCAAAAATGTGCGACCAAATGAACACTTACCTGCACTTGTGGGAAAAAGAAATGGAATCAACCTCCGTTGAGAAAGCAAGTGAGAGAACTAGGGATATTGTTCAGGTATGAAATAGCTATTTTCCTAACAAGTACAAAAAATCAATATTTCAAGAAAAACGTCAAAACAACGCGTTATATTTTGAATTTATTAAAATTTTAAATGTTTTCCGGAATATAAATATGAGTACGGAAATAGTAGTTTACCTAACTAGTGCGGAAAGTGCCTCTTTTCCGCACGCGATTGCAGATGGCTAAACGACGCGATAGTGGAGTTTGGCCAGCAATCAAGTGTGGAAAAGACACTTTACGCACGAGTTAGGTACACTATTTTTTCTATAAGCGTGAGGAAAAAACTAAAAATTAATCAGAAAATTATTTATATTCAAAACGTTTTAATCAAATCAATTATTATTATTCACATTTTAGCGGCTTCTAGAACTGGCTGGGGTAGATCTTCGTCCGAAGAATCCATTGAAAATCTGATTTTTTTGTTTGAAAAATTCAAAAGACGCTTGTATCTGCAAAATTGGCTTTGTTTTGACAGTTTGTTTGTACTTTGTTGCTATGGTGATTTAAGATGCCAAATCTAAAACCACTAGTGTTCATTGTTGTTTGACATTGACAATGACGATATTTATACCGGGGAGGTTTAAAACTTATAATTTGAACCTATTTTACTGAAAACTTTATTTTATCGAAAATATTGAAAATATAGCAGAATTTTAGTCAATTTGAATATTTTTAGGATATTTCGTGTGCTAGGAAAGATACAAATGTATTTTGAACGGTCTAAATGTTATAGAACACCTCAAAATCGTAACAAATTTACTTTTCCGCACTAGTGCGGAAAAAATATTTTTCCGCACTAGTGCGGAAAAGTGGCACTTTCCACACTAAAATGCGTGCGGAAAAGTGGACTTTTCCGCATGCTTATAGAAAAAATAACTTTACCGCACTAGTGCGAAAAAGTTACCTTATTGCACTATTGTTTTTTATTTTTTGCTTGCAAAAAAGGGACTTTATCGCACTAGTGCGGAAAATAATCTTTATCGCACATGTTTTGGAAAATTACGACGGTCCGCGTTCTAAGAAAAAACTTAAGCCGCATGATACGGAAAAATTTTTCCACACAAATCATTTTTTCAAAAATTATTTTAAAAATTCCATTTTTCGCACGCTTGTAAGAAAAATGTTTTATCTATCACCTGTTGGCAACTTGGCGCGCTGCGTTTACTTGGAGAGATATTATGTGATTTTTTTTTAGCTTTTGAGTGAACTGGATGAACTAATAGACACTGACAATGAACCGGATGATAAAAAACTAGAAAATTTAAAATGGGTAAGTTAGTTTTTTTTTGTAATTCTTACTTTTTTCCATTTCCGGGAGAGGCGGTTGTGCAATTTAGAATCAATATTTTTGTAAGAAAAAAGTTGTAATAAAAAATACATTTATAATAGTTAAATTTAGTCAACATTTATAAAGAATTACAGCGACCTAGTCATCGCTGTCGACTCTTCTACACGAATTGTCCATCCCTTTTTTGCAAAGACAACATAAAATACAAATTTCAGTGATGGTAACAAAAAAGTTTAAAAAAAAAATATTTTTAAAATGGGGTATAGGTTACTAGATATAACAAGGTACCCCGTTTTGCATGAAAAAACCCCGCTTCACCCCAAACCACAGGTTAAATTTAAACAAAAGTCATTCACAGAAAAGGGCTAATTTTACGGGCAATTAAATGCATTGCATTATGAATAATACATAAACCCACTAATTGATCACTGTAAACAAAATTTTGAAAAGTCTGTAAAAAGGTACTAAGGGTAGGTAAGGGTTCAACCAGTCATGAAGATAAAACATCTGATATTAAGAGGTTTTATTCTTACGCAGTACCCCATTTTACCCCGCTTTCCCCTACCAACGTGATTTCATATTTTTAGGTTCGTTCTCTGTTCAGAGACCATCAAGCCACCAGCCTAGATGTCGCCACGTACACTCTTTTAAGAGACGTTGAACACAATCTTAATCGGATCAACATTCCAACGGCAGATTTTAACTTTAAAGATGATTACGTGACCCTATGTGTGTGGCTTAGGGTCATGCTACCGATACCTCTGCCCAACCCAAGAAGACCCCCAAAGTAAATTTGTTGACTAGAACGCGGTAGAGATACCGTGTCTTTTTATTAACTTAAATCAACATACATAGGACATTATCTTCCCTAATCTTCTATAGCTTTTTCTATTTTTTGTCTGTTTTTGAGTTTTTCTTTATTTGATTTTATTTATTTTTATTACCTTATAATTTTTACCTTTGAACCCACGCGCAGCAATGACTGGAGAAGGTTTTGTGTATGACGAAATTTTTTTTTGAGATAACGCCAAACGTGTTAAAGTCCGGCCAGAATAAAATGAGACGCAAAAGAGATGGCTCTACTCAATCTATCTCACTCTGTTTACAGCACTTTTGTCCTACTGGGTGTTCTTCATTTTTAGCAAATTTACCATGAACAAAATTTTAATATATATATTTATCGGGTTCACAACGTTCTACGTCTTCCGATAGCCAATCTCCACTCGTTTCTGTTTGCCCATAATTCATCATCTAGGCCTCTTATTCTTATTTCACTGTCTATTCCTTCTCTCCAGCTTCTCCTTGGCCGTCTTCGTTTTCTTCGGCCAGTTGGTTTCCATTGTAGTATTTGTTTAGGTAGTCTTTCATCATTCATTCTTTGTACATGTCCGTACCACACCAGTTGTTTTGTTCTTATATCATCCACTAAAGTACGTTCACCCACTGTCATAATTTCTCTTATTCTTTCATTTGTAACTCTTTCTCTTTTTGATTTCCCTGCTGCTCTTCTCCAATAGTCCATCTCCGTAGCGGAAAGCATTTTTTCTGTTCTATCCTTGATTGGCCATACTTCTGAGCTGTATGTAATAATACTTTTTACAATGGTGTTATATATAAGCTTTTTGTTATGTTTTGATATACTTTGGGCCCAAATTATTCCATTTAATAAAGTTATTGCTTTTCTTCCTTGTACGTTTTGATCTTTTATAGCTTTGTCTAGTGTTCCGTCAGCTGTAATTTTTAGACCTAAGTCTTTATACTCATCACAGAACTGAATTCGCTGCCCGGTATTTAAGATTAGATCCTGTTTCATTCCACCGATACACATATACTCTGTCTTATTGAGATTAACCTCTAGTCCCCACTTATTGTACTCTTCTATTAGTTTTCGTGTCATATATTCGAGGTCGTCATAATCCTGAGCCACTACTATCTGATCATCGGCGAAACATAAAGTATACGAGGTGGTTTCGTCCAACGGAATTCCCATGTTTTGGCATTTTCTCTTTCATACTTTAAGGACTTGTTCCAAGTATATCTTGAAGAGCGTAGGCGAGATACAGCAACCTTGTTTAAGAATTTTATTTACTTGAAAGCTTTGGTTAGTTTTTCTTTTATTTTAACTTTTGCCTCACTATTGCGGTATAACTCTTTGATGGCTTTAATTAGTTGTACGCTTATGTTTGTGTTTTCCAACGCATTCCAAAGTAGGTTTAGTGGTATACTATCATATGCCTTCTGCAAATCGATGTAAAATTTTAAAATTACAGGAAAACACGGTACTCGTCAGTTCACACCCGTTTATTGGGCTTTTATTCTTACCGCTGGGCTCAAACACGATGACTAGGCACGTTTCACACATATTCTAAAATTCAAAAAGAAACAGTGGCGTATCATTTACACTTTTTTAATTTTTAAATAAAGCTGTGTGGAGTACCAATTTTGATAATATAACGAATGGTTTTGGATTTTTGCAATTTTTAGAAAGTCAATTGGTATTTATTATATATCTGTCTCTATTTCTGCCTATTTTTTCTTTTTTTTTTCATTTTTTAGGCCTCGAATAGATGTAACGTTTGATATAATGGAAACAAATATCCTATTTCCAATGATCATTGATTGTGAAAATGCCGCCATAAGAGTTATGTATGTCAAATATGACCATTTAAGTGACTTATGTGATTCATTTCAATTACCTGACTTTCCTAAGGAGTACCATATGGGTAAGTAAAGGGTACTCTCCTGAGTTTTAAAGCACTTTAGCATCTTAGACCTTTTAGTAATTACTGGTGTAAACTCGCCCACTTTTTTAATGTCATCTTATGTTTCCTACATTTGGAGAATAGAAAGAAGCAGTGCCTTATTTGGCAACACCACATGGTTTAAAATAAGCATAATGATTCAATAAGCTATTTGACGGCACCTCGATATCTAGAAATTCTAGAAAATTACGTTGACCAAATTTTAGAAAATTTGCTTTTTCAAGATGTAGCAAACATGTGGTTCCAGCAAGATGGAGCACCTCCACATAATGCAAGAATCATAACAGACTATTTGAATCAGCAACATGGAAATAACTGGATCGGAAATCGAGGTCCAGTTGCCTGGCCTGCACATTACACACTTAAAGGATAAAGTTTATTCTACTGCTCATAATACGATCGAAGAACTTGAGGCAGCCGTTGTTCAAGACATCGAAGAAATTCCTGAACAATTGGTTAAAGATGCATGCATGTCTCTAATACATCGATGCAGGAACACTTGCTTATTTAATTCAATGCTTTGTTATCGGTTTTTAGTTTTTTTTTTAAATTAAATAATAAATGCAAACTTTTGTTTCAGAAATAAAAGATAGATTTTAAGAAATTGAATTATTTCTTAACCAGAGAAAAATAAAAACTAAGGGCCTTAAAGATTTGCATATAAATCAAATAAATGGAAAAGTTTTACTACGACATTTGTTTCACAGCCGACTAAGTGAAAAACTATTTTTTTAATAAATTCACATTTTCCGTCATCCAAAGATAGGCTTATTATACCTTATGTTCTATTTATTGAAGTATAAATCCAATATGGCGGTCATAAAAAATAACAAATTTGGTTATGGTTTCAAAAAAACTAGAAGGCCTAGAAAAAAAATTGTTAACGTCATTCAATTAGCCGTAGTTGCTAATACAAAACTACCAAATTTCATTAAATTTGTTTGCAAGATGGCGGCGATATTTAAATTTTTCAAAAAACACATTTTTTAGTTTTTGCTCGATATTTGAAAAACCCCTGTAGATATTTTTAATTTTGATACGGAATCTGATTGGACTTAGAACAGAGCAACTTTTTTATCATTTAAACAAACTTGTATCTCTTACCGTTTCTGAAATCCCCATGTAGTTGCTTTTATTTGGGACACCCTGTATATTTTGCCAGCATTGTTATCTAGTACCGTAGAACGATCTTTTCAGAGGATGGGTTAAGCGGTTTGTGCAAATAAGCAAGTAGAAGAAGATTTTTAAAATGTTGATAAATTTACTTTTTCTTTTCAGACTTGGTGCAATCCTCCAAAAAAGAGTGGGCTAGAAAATTAAAATACAAATATGATAACAGGGACAAAACCGTGGAAATAGCCAAAGAGACAAACATTAAAGAAAGTCAGGAAAACTTTGACACTCTTTCCACTCACAGTGATGGTCAGAAATCTAATAGAACTGATGATGGTATGTGGCACTTTTTCTTTTAAACAAAACCAAAATTTATGCTAAAAAGAAAAAGTTTTCTATCAGCAAAAATTGTAAACTGAACGTTTATACTTTAAACTATTAAGTGTTTCCTCACAAATTATTAAAATTATCACATTATCTGAAAAAAAAAACTTTTACTTAAGTTATGTCAAAAGGACAACTTAAAATAAAAAAAAATACGTACGTTTTGCCTGAACTGAAACAGGACTAAAGTCGGACCTGTTGAATTGATCGGTAGAGGCTTTGTTTCCGGTAAAACGTCAGTTTTAGCGGCATTTCTTGTGGTAGTGCATACACTTTTAATTCCTTTTGAGTGCAACTTAGAAGTTGGTATACGAAACGTCCGACATTAGATAAGATAATTTTTTAGGAAATCAAACACGTTCAATCAAACAGGGACAATAGTCTTCTTTCACTCATTTTTAATTTGTTTTAAACAAATAGTCCCGACATGTTTCGTAAGCAGAAACTTACACCTTCAGGGGACATTACCAAACTAAATCAGCACAACATTTTGAAAAACTGGTTAAAAAACTATGTTTAGCTACCGAAACGGTTAAGTCATAGACATTTAAAACAAAAAACATTATTGACAAAAGCAGTGCTTTCTCCATGGTGTATCAAAAACTGATCTAAAAACGTACGTTAAAACTATCAAGTGTGTACGCTAGTCTTTCAACCGTCATACTTGACCCTTTTGACTGACAGGCAAGAAGTAAGGTAAAATGTTGTGTCTAGACCGGGCTTTACAGAAAGGACATCAATGTTTCAGAAGGGACAAAAATTAAAAATCACACAATTTTTGACACAAAAGAAAATTACCAGGATAGACAATAGTTAAAAATATCGAGACAGAAAAGAAGATATTCAATGTCATCAAAAAATAGCGTTAACGAACTGGACAAATCGTGTTACAGATGGGACAATTTCTTTACATTTTATCAATTTTCGGTCAAACCAAATTTATTACATGTTATTTTATTTTTTATTAAATTTTCTAGGGATAAAATATAAGAAAACCAAAACACACTGAAAAAAAGTCCCTTATCTATACTTATATTAGGAATTTTATCATTATTCCTACTCAAGGAAATTTTAAAAACTCAAGAATTAATTTTGTTTTTAGGAGACAATATATCTGTAGGATTAGCTGATATTGAGGTAACTTCTGATACTGAGGATATTCCCATTGTCCGTTACAAATTATTGAAGCCAACGGCTAGCGAATTCGCTGTTTCAATAGAAGGTAAAAATAGAATAAATCGGAATAACACCAGCGGACAGATGGCTCTGCCGTATATTCATGTAGTTCCAATGATGACAAGGCAGAGCCATCTGTCCGCTGCTGTTATTAAGTTTATTGGGGTGCTTATCTATTTGTGTAATCATTAAGCTAAAAAGATAAATCTTTAAAAAAATACATAAAAACAAAAAAGTTCCAAAACAAGGATCGAAAATCTTTCTGTCTGTACAATTGAAAACTAGTTACGTATTTCAGATACACTTTACACTGAAACAAGGTCTCAGTTGAAGCTAGAGTTGGACGATCACGTGATAAATTTGAGAAAATACATGATTTTGGGAGGAATGTATCACATCGACTACCTCGCTCAACCTCCTCAGCCTCAAGATTTTATTACCATGAACATGACTATGACAACATGTAAGATGTATGTTCTAGAATCAATTTAAAATATTATAGGGTAAAACACTTAGTTAGCCGTCCACCCCCAATTGTCGTCCACTTTGGCACTTTCTGCCTAAAAATAAGATAACAAGCACCATATGGCTCCATCTATGGACACTTTCTTAAAAAATGATCCTTCCCCCACCAAACGGTAAAGTCGTTTTTTAAATCGTGCCAAAAGTTTAGCCAGTACAGTCTTGTCTTTAGTAGGGTGAACGTGCGTTGAACCAAAATGAAGTTTTCGTTATGTTTTTGCTAGTGTAGGTACCTGCGGGAAATAGCGAGTAAGTATTAGAATTTTACAAATGTGTTGAACTTTTATGTTTTTTAGTTAGAATAATAATTTTCCCATCGAAAAATATCACTTTTAGTTACAATTTCTTAGTTTTTCTATCAAAAAATGGGTGGTCGCCGAACTGGATGAAAAAAAGGTCAAAAATAATTAATCGTCCAGGTGGACGAAAACTGGGTTACTGGTCCATGTGCTTATAATCTATCCTAATCTTTTATTATTAAAATTAGTGAAATTTTAAGACACATTGCAAACAGGTTTTTTTTCTATAATATCATGTCCAGTTCTCGTCCGCATTTTTCTCTTCGTTTACCAGAGTTATTATTGGCACAAAATCGGCAAAATTTGGCTGGTCGAAGAAATGGAATTTTCCGACCACCCAAAATATGGTCGGACGAAAAACTGGAATCTTTCGACCACATCAATTTTTTGTTGATTTTGACGGACGAAAAACAGGTTTTTTTCGACCACTAGCAATTTGAATCCCTGACTGTTTCTTGTCAAAATAGGCAACTAAGAAATGGAAGTAGGTAGTACCTACCTATAAGTATAGGGCATTTCCAAATGGAAACTCTTGAAATTTTTCGGGTACTTCTAGGGACAATAAAAAAATGGTCCACATTGCAAAGTTTAAATTTTATAAGAATTTAAATAGTGAAAAATGCATTTTGGTAATTTTTACCATTTTTGAGATAAAAATCCTTTTGAAAAAATTGCATTGGTGTTCATAATTTTATTATTTCGGTTTTTTTTTTAAATTTTTTGAAGATTTTTTTATTTAGCTAGTATAAAATAGAATTGAATTTTTCAGATAACACCATATACTTTTTAGGTAGGTACCTGGTGTGTACAAAAAGAAAAATAAATCAAATTGGATTTAAGGTATACCAAAAATAAGTACACAGATCTTTCGACTACATTTTCTTGGCCCAAGAATAATAACGACTGTAACTTATGGTGACTAAACTAGTTTACCATCAAGATTTAAGTTGAGGTTGCCTTCAACAAGAAAATTAAACGCAAGAAACCGAATACTCTTTCAGTTGTTCCACTATGTTTTTTAGGTACACTAATATGCTTAACGAACTTCGCGAGAATATTGCTCCTAAATCTGCTCAAATCAAGTTTTCCTTGTGAATTTCGTCCAAAAAACCTCAATTTTCGACCAGTTTATTTGGCGTGTGGTCGATTAATTCCTATTTTTCGTCCTAAAATGGTCGAATAATACCAGTTTTCGACCGTCAACAAACCAGTTGTTCGAACCACCAAAACCTAATTTTCGTCCGGTCGAAAAACTAGAAATTTTTGGACGGAAGGAGGGAAGGCCGTGGACGGAAACTGGGCAAAACGACATTTTTTTCATTTTGATTGTCTGGAACTGTTAGATTAAAGCAAAAAAATCTAAATTAATTATTTTTGAATTCTCAAATCATCAAAGAATGGAAATTAGCCGCTCATTATACCAAATGATGTAAAACGTTCGAGATTTCAGGCTCTAAAGTTGAACTTTCCACTAACTGGACGACAATTGGGCAGTTTACCCTACATATAAGGTGAAAATCTTTGCTGTCTATCACCCGATTTCCACCTATTCATGCCCACCCCGATTCAAATGACGCTGCATTTAAAACCGGTGCAAATCCATGGCCCATCACGTGATGCGTTTTTTGAATCAGGGTGGTTATGCATTGGTAGAAATAGGGTATCAGATTTCCGTTCCATCAGGCCCCTGAAACCGGCTTCGGAATCCTCTGAAATACAAGGATTGAAGACAGGCGCATTAGAAATGATTGCTCTCTCTCTCTCTCTCTCTTTTCTTTATCTGTGTTTATTATATGTTGCACTAGAAAAATTGTATATAAAACACACACATTTCTAGTTTACATCACCTGAGATAAAAATATAGCATAAAATTTTATTAAATTTACATTTGTCTGAGAAAATTCAAAAAACAGTGAAAAACCCAAAAAAATTAAATTTTTGTCAAAATAAATTGAGTTTCACAACCAATTTTAACACATGACAAAATGCCGGGGTAAGCCACGTAAATATACAAATATTTTGAAATTTCCAAAAAAAGAATTTGCAACATCTGCAGCATCTGTTGATTTTTTTGCAAGAGCCTCTTAATTTTTATTACTACGGACTGCGGATCGGGTAGGTATACCACATGGAAAAAAGCTATACTGACCATAGTGTAGCCTGCTTAGAAAAAGAAAAACTAGTTCAGCAGGTGATTGGAGAGGAATAGAAATATAAGGGTTTACGCTGATCGCAGCAAATCCCGGTGACCTGTGATCTAAAATTCAAAAGAAGAGGGATAAGACCGGATGTAAAATTTTACACCAAATTTGGAGGAAGAACAAACGACTTCGCTTTAAGGCATCGACATTAAGGTCATTACCTATATATACTTACCAAAGTACAAGCTACAAAATGTAATTTCCTAACTTCTTAGAAGTATCACGATCTCTATTTCCTAAAAATCAATAAAATTACAAAAACTTTGTGAATATTAAGGCTTTCTGTAATATTTAGGTAATTTCACAAATATTTTATAAAAATCAAATTACAAAATACAAATAAATAAATATATAAATTTCACATAAAACTTGATATTAGGAAAAATTAATATTTTTTCACAAATTTTCCCCAAAAATATGTGCTAATGCAAGTTCGTTTTAATTTTTGGTATGTTTAGTTTATTAGGCAGTCTGGAGTTGGAGTCTCGACCGAAAAGACCAAACCGAGAAGAACTATGATCGCTCTTCTCGGGTTTCGATAACAGGTTCGCAGGTAGCTCTTTTCTTTTGTAGTGACGCTTCCTAAAGGACTAGAAACCGTGCCATTTGAAGTAACCTACGCACCTTCGCCGGCTGAAGATCCCACCATCCGAAAACTGCCCGAAGAAATCGAAGAAGACATGAAAAAGCAAGAAGAAGAGCTTGATAAGTTGATTTCTGTCACTATTAAGTAAGTTCGACTTCTTGATGTTTTAAAATGTTTCAATATGCTACCTTTGTCTGGATAGTGTTGCCATATAATAATAAAATTAATAATAATAAACGTCTTAATTAATAAAAAAATATATATATATGTCTATATAGGGACAAATGAAAGTTAGATTCAACTTTGATCAGTATCAAAAAATGTATTTTTTGTTTCAACCTGCCCCACTATCCCCTATTGTTTGTTTAATAGATGGTCACAACACGTGATATTTCTTGAGCTGCCCATTGTGTGCAAATGGGACGAAATATCGAAACAGTGGTCGAAGCAACCCATCTATGACTTGAAGCACAACGAAGAAAAATGCACTCTCAGCTTCAGAACTGGCGTGTTTGGTATTTTTGGTTTTGCAGCTTACAGATACGCCAATTTACCCTTTCAAGCGTATGATATTAAGCCCGAAGCTGAGTAAGTTATTCCGAAAAAAAAATTTAATATTTTAAAAGAAACTCCATTCTTCTTTAATTTAAAGAAAGTTGGATCTTCCTTTAGCCTTGTTCCCTGATTCAAAAAACGCATTATGACGGAACATCGATGTGCACCGGTTTTAAATGCAGCGTCACCTAATACGTTTTTCAGGGTGGCATGCATAGGTGGAAACCGGGTATTTGAAATTTTCCAACAAGGTGGGTCAAATTTGTTCGAAATTTTTCCTAAAGGCAAAAATAAAAAAATATATTACCGATTTTCGAAACTAAGACAGAGGACGGTTTTAATAACTTTGTTATTTTTGATTTCAAGCAAAAAAGTCATAAAAAAAACATTCTTTTCATTGGTTTTACTGTATACCGGGTGTCCCGTTTAAACAATTGTGTTTTTTACCATCTACTTTCTCATCTGCGAGTCATTTAATTTTTTTGTAGCGACTCAGTCACAGTTCAGCTGACGGCCGCCATTTTGATGCTGGAATTCAACATAAAAGATGGTCTGATTTGCATCACTCAGCTACAAAACAGCCCCAATATGGCGTTGCAGAATATTGTTGGACAGTATTTCAAATTCCATCGACTAAAGAGGGTATATATTACACATATAAGTATAACAATTTGTAATTTTTGAAAATGCTTGAAATAGTATATTTTCTAACAAGTGTGGAAAGTGCCACTTTTCCGAACGCGATTGCAGTCGGTCGCATGTTGAAAGAAGAATTTCATTCTGTGTAAAAAGTATGAAATAACTTTTTTCCCAGAATGATTACTTTCTGAAAAAATGGGATAAAACTTGGTGAAATTGGTAAATTTAGTGTTATTTCAAAATTGATTTAACATACAGACGCCCCTCACTTGTTATAGATAAAACTAATCTTGCCTTGTTATACATCGTTTAAAAGGAAATTTTATTGCCTACAATAAAGTGTTAAAATTTTTTTTGATATAGAGCTTAAATTTCAAGAAAATTGGCTAAATATGTTTCTTTTTTTAATTTTTTTCATTACCTCAAGAAATGGCCGCCGCTGGAGAGTTTGTTATTAATCGTACCCCACTGACTTCTACATCGTTCAAAAGAAAATTTTATTGTCTACAATAAAGTTTATTACATATTTTTCTCTAAAACGCTTAGTTTTTGAGAAAATTTAAAAAAAACCTAGAAATTTTAAGTTTTGAGGGTCTGGAGGATTTTTGGAGCTAAAACTTAAAAAAACTAATAAAATTTTATTTTAAAGTGACATTTTATCCATTTTTTTATACCTGGCAACATCTAGATCGTTAAACCTATTTTCAGCTTGAATCCATTGTCAAACTGCGGCTCTCATATTTTGCATACTACATCCAGCGCCTGCACTATAAAACATTTCAGGTATTTTTAAATGTTTTTTTATTTTTATTTTAGATAATGAAAGATGCTGGAATTGATATTTTTCCATCATGTGACGCATTTTGCTATGTTGAAAGTAAGTTTTTTTTAACTTGTTATAAATAATTTTTTTTAAATTCAAGCTACTAAATATAAAGTTTGGATAGAGTGAGGCAATAGAGACCATGATGGTATTACCGGCCGCTGGGTATCTTTCAAACTTGATAGAATTTTAAAGAAGGGAATGAATGACGCATTACCCTAATATCTCCGTTACATTAATTCTAATTAGGATAATTTTTTTCTTTATCTAAAGGTAGCAGTGAGAAACAATGGGCAATGGAAAGTCATCTTTACGAAAATATGTCCCTAATGGCCAATTGCTTCAATTTCGCCTGGTCCAGATGGAACCTGCAGAGCGACAGAAGGAAAATTGTTCTTCAGATGCGTGATTATGCACCAGCCAAGGCTAAGCAGGTACATAAATGCTAATACCGTCATGCTAAGAGAAGATGTCGTATCTTTGTGTGATAATTACTACTACCATGTCGGATTAGAATGTTTTTCTACGTTGTCCGACGCCTATTCTCCACCTCCTTCGATCCTGACAATCATCTTTTGTCAGGTTTTTTGACTCATTGATCTTTGGATTGACTGTTGCTATTCCAGTTTAGGACGCTCTCTTTTTCTGCGCCCTATTGGTTGCCATTCTAGGGCCTACTTTGGTAATCTTTTGTCGTTCATCCATTGTACATGGCCATACCATATCAGGTGTCTTTTAGTGATGTCATCCGTTATGCTTCCCTCAATTCCCATTCTTTCTTTTATGGGCTTATTTTTTATATGATCTGTTCTAGATATTCTCATTGATCTATCTATTATTGTTTTGTATTTTTCTGTTATGCTACAAGTCTGTATTCCATACAACAGCGTGCTTTTCACGATTGTTTCATATATGGAAATTTTGTATGTCTTTCCGACCCACGATAGCTCGTAAACCGATGATCTGATTTTTATGAAATTTCCAGGTAAAATAGTGTACACTAATGTAAACAACTGATTAGATTTTGGTCAAAATCAAAAAATTAACAGAGCATCAATATAATATGCGGTTTTTGGATTATAGTAGAACAAATTTTTCTCAATAATAATTTATGTTTTTACTTAAAATTTCGTAGAAGCTTCCGTTTTTGAAATATTTACAAAAACTGTTTTAAAGACCGATATAGATCAATGATCCATTTATTTAAGTTGTAAGTTACAGCTTAAAAAGCTAAAAATCGCGAATTTTTGGAAAGTTGGCGTTCTATTCTTAGGAGGAGAGAATAAGCCGTTTGTTGCAATGATCGTATTATCTGTATGTTTCAGGAAAAAGTGGGGTAATCTCGGTTTATTAAGAAATATGCTGTATATTTTAAAAGACTCCTGACTGAACAAGTTAATAGGATGTTTAGGAGATAAAGAAAATAATAGCATAAAAAATATAATCTAGTTTAGCATTGATGGCCGGTATTACCTCCAAGGTCGGTAACCCCCACTCTCACCATAAGTTGTTAGAGGATTTTCATTAATTAAAATTTAAAGCTACATGTAAATACTTAATCAGGTACCAAAAATATTATTATTTTGGGTACTTATGTTTTAGAAAAATCATCAAACCGTCCTAGTAACCCCTCTGAAGACTTTATTTGTTGACTGCACCGAAGTTAGTGCCATTTTTTCGGACAAGGAAGTGGAATCAAGCAAGGTAAGATCATTTAGCCGTTTTTGGTGAATCCCGAAGAAAACGTACTGGTCGAAAAAAATAAGGGCCGTAATATTCTCGTAATTAAAACAGTTGAAAATAAAATAAACGACAATAGATTAAACGAAACCAACTTCATGCATCCTTGACAAACTTTTGTTGAGAAACAGTATATGTAGTTTTTAAAATATCAATTTTCAAAATTTGGCCATTTTGGTTTTATGGGATTCCCTACCCTAAAATTAGCTAATTGACGTTTTTTCGAATCTTAACTCGGGGTATGGTTTTTTTGCATCTACATGGCACTACCATACTACAACTAGGTGCTTTTGTTGATAAACTGTATAGTTTTTAAAATATGAATTTTCAAAGTTTGATCATTTTGGTCTTATGGAATTCCCTACCGTAAAATTCGCTAAATGACGTTTTTCCGAATCTTAACTTAAGATGTGGTTTTTTCGCATCACTGTGGCCCCACCATACTGCAACTCGGTGCTTTTGTTAATAAACTGTATAGTTTTTGAAATATGAATTTTCAAAATTTGGCCATTTTGGTCTCATGGGACCAACTAACATTTATAGTAGCGGCTACATGTTCTAAAGGCTTTGCTACTTTCTTATAGTAGAAATGTGGTGATCCCAACCAAAATTTGTTACTTTTTAGTTCTAACTACTATTTAGTATCAGGAAATAGTAGATGTTTCGTAAAAACGACCCTCTAAACTACTTCATAGGATTGTTTTTTGATAGTCGATTCTGATAGTCTTCTCTACCACAATAGGACGTTGCTAAAGTTTTACTTTCTTTTTAGTCGTTATTTCGTAGTCGCCCTGACTTTTATATCCTACTTAATTACCACTAGAAAGTTAAGCTTCATTGGAGTCCCAAACAAGTGTATCCGACAACTACATTATAACTTTAATTTTTACCACAAAAGTTTGTGTCATCATAGTAACATCTGATGTAATAATGTAGACAAAATAACTTTTTGGATCAACTTTAAAGCCGCAACTACTTTCAAGTAACCTTTTCGACTATCAGGGAATATAGTTTGGGACGCCATGTTTTTATGTAAGAAAGAAAATTTAATATTTTTGTTGTCGTTTTATGAGCTCATATTAAAGAGCCATACTATTTTATAAACAAATTAGTTGAAGCTTACCAAAAATGCTCTTCTTAAGCACCATTTCCCAACTAACATTTATAGTAGCGGCTACATGTTCTAAAGGCTTTGCTACTTTCTTATAGTAGAAATGTGGTGATCCCAACCAAAATTTGTTACTTTTTAGTTCTAACTACTATTTAGTATCAGGAAATAGTAGATGTTTCGTAAAAACGACCCTCTAAACTACTTCATAGGATTGTTTCTTGATAGTCGATTCTGATAGTCTTCTCTACCACAATAGGACGTTGCTAAAGTTTTACTTTCTTTTTAGTCGTTATTTCGTAGTCGCCCTGACTTTTATATCCTACTTAATTACCACTAGAAAGTTAAGCTTCATTGGAGTCCCAAACAAGTGTATCCGACAACTACATTATAACTTTAATTTTTACCACAAAAGTTTGTGTCATCATAGTAACATCTGATGTAACAATGTAGACAAAATAACTTTTTGGATCAACTTTAAAGCCGCAACTACTTTCAAGTAACCTTTTCGACTATCAGGGAATATAGTTTGGGACGCCATGTTTTTATGTAAGAAAGAAAATTTAATATTTTTGTTGTCGTTTTATGAGCTCATATTAAAGAGCCATACTATTTTATAAACAAATTAGTTGAAGCTTACCAAAAATGCTCTTCTTAAGCACCATTTGTTGGAGTTAACTGTCGATTATGAAAACATAACCTCCAAAATCACAACACAAAAATTCCATCAGCTACCAGAAAACGGCTCAATTTTACGGGCGCACCGGTTTTTTGCAATATATATAATGCATGTTATACAAAAAACTTTGCGTCGCACTCGAATTTTGATCCTCTGCTCGTAAATTCTCACACTTTTGGATAACATAGTTCATATTATAACCATAACCAAACAAAAAAACTAAGCGAGTCTGTTTACTGTTGTGTCCACCATATTGTGTAACAATTCTACCAAAAAGAAACGATTATATTATTTGCAACTACATCGCAACTTTTATGCCATTACGGAAAAAAAAACAGCCTCTACGACGTAGTAGATACCTGGCTACGACGTAGTAGTGTAGTTGTTACTACAGTGACTTTAAACACTTGGCCAAGTAGTTATAACCAGAAATTGGTTCCCCACTTAGGGAATTATAACGTCGCTGTATGGTATACTGAGACGTAGCGGGAGTACGTTGCGGTTACTTTTAAGAAATTCTTTCTAGTTGGGGTTTCGTCGTTACAACTTTAAATGTTTGTTGGGTTGTTGTAGTTAACTGTCGATTATGAAAACATAACCTCCAAAATCACAACACAAAAATTCCATCAGCTACCAGAAAACGGCTCAATTTTACGGGCGCACCGGTTTTTTGCAATATATATAATGCATGTTATACAAAAAACTTTGCGTCGCACTCGAATTTTGATCCTCTGCTCGTAAATTCTCACACTTTTGGATAACATAGTTCATATTATAACCATAACCAAACAAAAAAACTAAGCGAGTCCGTTTACTGTTGTGTCCACCATATTGTGTAACAATTCTACCAAAAAGAAACGATTATATTATTTGCAACTACATCGCAACTTTTATGCCATTACGGAAAAAAAACAGCCTCTACGACGTAGTAGATACCTGGCTACGACGTAGTAGTGTAGTTGTTACTACAGTGACTTTAAACACTTGGCCAAGTAGTTATAACCAGAAATTGGTTCCCCACTTAGGGAATTATAACGTCGCTGTATGGTATACTGAGACGTAGCGGGAGTACGTTGCGGTTACTTTTAAGAAATTCTTTCTAGTTGGGGTTTCGTCGTTACAACTTTAATTGTTTGTTGGGGATTCCCTACCCTAAAATTTACTAAAGGAAGTTTTTTCGAATCTTAACTCAGGTAATGGTTTTTCTCAACTCTATGGCCCCACCATGCTGTAATTCGGTGGTTTTGTTGACAAACTGTATAGTTTTCGAAATATGAATTTTCAATATTTGGCCATTATGGTCTTATGGGATTCCCTACCCTAAAATTCGCTAAATGACATTTGGTTCGTCCCGCCTTCCCTTTTGTAAATATGTTCTTTTTACTATAATTTACCAAATTGGTTCGAATTAGGCTATTTGGTGATTCACTAGAGCATTTTCTATTTTTTGTTTATTTAGTATTAATTAACTAATTAAGTACCTAAAATTACTGGGTTATTTGCATTTGAAACTCCCGCGGTTTTAAAGGCAAATATTACAATTTGCTATAATTAATTTACTTTACATAAAATGCATTTTGAATTACTAAGGTTCCTAGTTCCTTTAATATGGACCTTCGTAATCTCATTCCCTCCTACTTATTCCCGTTTCTCCTACGCCTATGGATTAACGACGCCACTGGGCGACATGTGGGAGAATGAACGCAGCAGCGATATCTGCTGCAGCAACACAGAGAACCGTTTCGCCTTCGAACGATAATACACGCGTGTTAGCGACTCTCCTACCACATTCATGTGGGGTGCAAAAAGCACGGTTTAACAGCGTGTCCTCCCATGAGTTCCGCTTCCTGTATAAAAATGGTAAGTGAAAATGCATTATTTTTACCTTACATACATTTGTTTATTGCTACACTAACCTAGAAGGTAAACTAGACCATTTCAGAATCCCTTGTACCAGCTTAGCCTATGACCTTATTCCCTTAAAATTACAGTCCACATCTGACACCGTTAAATTCCAGACAACTCTCCTATCTGGACCACCAGGGAGCCCCATTTTTTGGTCCTTCGAGCCGGATTTCTGGAATCGTTTTTTTGCCTTTTTAGGTTAGTTTTTTTTACTGGTTTCAAATGCAAGAAAAACCCTTGTTTTTCCTAAATGCCTTTTTTACTGGTTTCAAATGCAAGAAAAACCCTTGTTTTTCTTACATGCCTACTTTAGAAAACCCCTAGGTTTCTAAAATACATTTTGCGATTTTTTTTGTGTAAAAACAAATGCAAGAAAAACCCTTGTTTTTCTTACATGCCTACTTTAGAAAACCCCTAGGTTTCTAAAATACATTTTGCGATTTTTTTTTTTGTGTAAAAATTAAATATTTTTAACAATAAATTTAGCCTTTTCATGCGAAAAACCAAACACAGATAAAATCTGTAAACTACTATGCTTTTTTTTGTTTCGAATAAATCAAGTTTTTTCGTTTCTTTTTTGTAAAAAAAAAACCGTATGGAATTTGGGTGTTTTTTTGTTTGTCACTGGAAATAGTTTAAAATAGTGTCTGCAAAGTGCTATTATTTTAGCCGTTGTGCCTTCACATTTGTGGATTGCTATAATTATATCCAATTTGCTCGAAAAAAATCTCCAAATTGCCATATTCATTTTTGCTTATTGCAAATTGCTATGACTATATCCGATTGCGGATGCTTTACTATATTCGTTTTTGCGTAAAAATTGCTATGAATATATCTATTTCTAATTTACTATTATAATATCTGTCTGCAAATGGCTATGATTGTATCCATTTTATGCGTGCATAATAAATTTTGAAGGAAATTTAATTCTTAACTTGAGAATTTGTTTTCGTGTAAAGGCAGATAAATAGTTTTACCAAATTAAATGCTTTTGATTTGTAGGTATTTATTTTTAAATATAATACATAGTAGGTACCTACTTATTTGAATTCGCGAGGCGAAGATAAAAAAACTTATACACAAGTTTTTTGTTATCATTAGTTTGCATCGGGTATTTTCTTTACTTTTGTGCGCTTATAGTTTGATTATTGTAATTAAACGTAGGACATTAATATTTATACAGGGTGTCCAAATTTTGATTTTTTTTTCAGTTTACCTAATTTTTGTCAATTATTTTTTGGATTTTTTTTTAAATCATGTCTAGTTCGGATAAAATTTTAAAGGCTAAAGCCTTGCGCTATAGTGCGATTTCACAGCTAAATTTGATCATTGAATCCGCGACCCTCGCAAAAAATGACCCTGCCTATCACAGCGGCTTTAAAGTCAAATTTCGGACATTGTCAAAAATCAAAAAAGATTTTGAAAAGCACCATAATACTTTGTTGACGTTGGTAGCCTCTGATGAGGATCGCTTAGTAGTAGAAAACAAAGTGTTTATGGACTTTTGCAAACGCTGTGACGAGATTTCCACTATATTTTACGAACTTTTCGAACTACCCTTTGAAGATGGAGGGCTTTTGAGCAGTACGATAAATCCCATGGGCAGTCCCTGTGCCTCCACAGACCAGCATGGTTTACTGCCTAGGATAAAAATACCTCTTTTTCAAGGGGAATTTAAGGAGTTTCCAACCTTTTTGCAAGCCTTTAATGCTACCGTGCACAATAATAGGTCGCTGGGAAACTTTGAAAAATTCAATTTGCTTTTTTCTAATTTAAAGGGCCCTGCCCTGGATGTCATTTCTGACATTCCTATCCTTGCTGAAAATTATTTAAATGCCTACCACACCTTGGTGGATAGGTATACAAATAAACGATTACAAGCTTACCTTCACTGGAAGGCAATTGAAGGCTTCTCTCCTCTTACTAAAGAGAATGCTACGAATTTGAGGAATTTGCTTGATTGTTTTTCGAAAAACTTAAGTGCTTTAAAAGTCATGGGTTTTAAAACGGAGTTTTGGGATTATATTATGGCACAAATGCTCTTGGATAGGTTGGACCCAACCACGCGCAAGGCATTTGAGCAAAATTATTGCTCCAATGAGATCCCCTCTTATGATAAAATTCGTGCTTTTGTTTCTAGCCATTGCATTGCGTTGGAACAAATACAACAAACTCAAGATTACTTAAAAAATAAAGATTTGTCAATTTCAAGTCAGAAAAATCAAGCAAAGTTTCAAAATCGATCTGCTTTGTTTGCTAATACTCAGAGAGCCTCCAAAAATGCCTCCCAGTCTCCAAATGGCCAAAGTGGCTTAAATAATACTCCAAACCCTCAAAGTTTTTGTTTTCTCTGTAAAAGTGACGATCATATAATATACAGATGTCCTAATTTTTTGGCGAAAACTCCCCAGCAACGTTTTGAGATTGTTAAACAACATAAAGCGTGTGTCAACTGTTTGGCCTCGAAGCATAATTTACCCCAGCAATGCAAATCAGAAAAAAGATGTTTACATTGTGGCCAATTTCATCACAGTCTCTTACATTTTTTTCCTATTAATTCTACACCTAGTTCTGCGAGTAGCCCCTCTACTTCTGCAGTGCAACCCCCGAGGAGCCCCGTGGCTACCGAATTTAATAGAACCACTAACACCATTGTTACTGGTATGTCTTTAAATGATCGCGAAGTACTTCTCTGTACCGCTTTAATACAAATACAGGATGTTTTTCAAAATTGGCACACAGTGCGCGCCATCTGTGACTCTGGTGCTCAATCTTCATTTATATCTAAGTCATGTGCTGATAGTTTGGGCCTTCCTAAATTTAATATCGCCATGACTCTACAAAGCTTAGATCGAATGACAACTTCGGCAAAATCTGGAATTAATTGCAATATATCCTCTTTGCGTGATAATAATTTTGTTTTTAATTTTGATGCGATAATACTCGATAAAATTTGTAGTGATTTACCTCATTCCTCATTTTCGATTAAAAGTTTTCCTTTTCTCGCCAACTTAGAACTAGCTGACCCAGGCTTTAATAAAAGCGATAAAATTGATTTATTGTTGGGCGGCGATGTGTACCCTTACATTTTGCTAGATGGTCGTTTGTCTACGGGACCCAACAACCCCGTCTGCATTAATACTATTTTTGGTTGGGGAATAATGGGCAATCTTTCACTTTCACCTTCAACTACAAATCAAATTAAAACATTTTTTACTACGTCAATGAACGATTCTTTTGTCAATTTAGATAAAAATCTACAACGATTTTGGCAAATAGATGACATACCTAATGTCAAGGCCATTGACCCCGAAGATGAGTTTTGCGAAAATTATTTTTTGAAAACTACCTCAAAAAATGAGGAGGGGAGATATATTGTATCTTTACCATTTAAAGTTACTGCTCCAGATTTTGGCGACACTCGATCCATTGCCGTACGTCGTTTTTTCTCCCTTGAGAAGAAATTGCTACAAAACCCTGATTTTTATGCTGCCTACAGCTCTGTTTTACAAGATTATTTAGATAATAATCATATGCAACCGGTTTCTGCACCTTTGCCGACCGAAATTTCAAATCATTTTTATATTGCACACCATGCGGTGTTTAAAAAAGATTCTACTAGCACCCCCCTGAGGGTGGTTTTTGATGCGAGCATGCACGCCCCTGGCAAAATCTCGCTCAACAACGCTGTTTATACTGGGCCCCCTTTACAAAGGGACTTACAAAAAATTTTATTACTTTATCGTTTGCATAAATTTTGCTTTTGTTGCGACATCCGTCAAATGTACAGGATGATTTTAGTTGACCCTAGTCAAACTAATTTTCAAAGAATAGTTTGGAGGTTTGATCCTAACCAGCCTATTCAAGACTTCGAAATAAATAGAGTTTTATTCGGGGTCTCTTGTAGCCCCTTTTTGGCTATCAGAACTTTGCTGCAACTTGCTAGAGAGCATGAGGACCTTCCTCTTGCCTCAAAAATCATTGAGGAGGCAGTTTTTGTCGATGATGTGATTTCGGGAAGTGATGACTTTTTTAAGGCCACTGAGATGAAAAATCAATTAATCGAGCTACTTAGCCGAGGTGGATTCGAATTGCGTAAATGGGCGAGCAATTGTCCCGAGTTACTATCCGATCTTCCTGAGTCACACATTTCGATGAAGGCTCTTTCTCTCGATTTAGATGCTGAAAATTCAACTTTGAAAATTCTCGGTTTAAATTGGAACCCTCATACTGATGAATTTTTTTATACTTTCGACTGTTCTCTCCAAACATGCACTAAAAGAACAATTTTAAGTAATTTGGCCCGCATTTACGACCCTCTGTCTTTTTTGGCGCCAATAGTTTTAATTTTAAAATTAATTGTTCAATACTGCTGGGCAGAAGACTTAAACTGGGACGACCCTGTCAGTCCGGAAATTGTTTTTAAATGGGAAAAATTTAAAAATGAATTAAAGTTTTTGCATTCTGTTAAAATTCCTCGTCAAATAATTTTGCCTAATGCTAGTCAAATCCAGCTAGTAGGATTTTGCGATAGTTCAGAACGGGCCTATTGTGCTGTCGCTTATATTCGAATTTTTTATTCTGATGGAAACATTAAAGTTTTTTTTGTTTGTAGTAAATCTAGAGTCGCACCGTTGCGTCGTAAACTAACTTTACCAAGACTAGAGCTTTTAGGAGCTGTTTTGTTGGCTAAATTAATGGATTTTTTACTAGAAACGTTCTCGGAAAAAATTAAATTTGATAAAATTCTTGCTTTTACTGATAGCACAGTGACCTTATCTTGGATTCAGGGATCTCCTCACAAATTTAAAACATTTGTTTCGAATAGAACTGCCTATATACAAGGAAGAATTAGCCCTGAGTTTTGGCATTATGTTCCTACTGAACAAAATCCTGCTGACTGCGGTACTAGGGAAATGTATCCCTCTGATTTACAAAGATTTTATTTTTGGTTAGAAGGGCCTTCTTTTCTAAACCAACCTACAAATACTTGGGATTTTATGACAGTTACTTACGATGGGAATGCAGTTTTGGAAGAACAGCGAAAAAATATTTTTAACGTTTTTACTTGCGAACAAACAGTTGAATATTATGTAAACAACTTGTTTGAAAAATACAGTTCTCTTTTTAAAATTAAGAGAATAGTTGCTTACTTTTTGCGAGGGTTACAAAAGTTTAAAAATCCCTCATACAATTTTGCTACTGATTACCTTACAAATCAGGATTACTACAAAAGCTTACTTTTTATTTCGAAATGCGTACAATCTTTTTCTTTCCAAAAAGAAATTGAATTACTAAAAGATAAGAAACAGCTTCCAAAAGCTTTTCAAAAATTATGTCCATTTTTGCATAATGAAAGCTACGATTTGCTTCGTGTTGGAGGCCGTTTATGCCATTCAAATTTATCATACGATAAAAAATTTCCAATTCTTTTGCCTTCTAGTGCAAAATTCACTGAATTACTGATTTTAGATTTGCATCGCAGCAATCTTCATTGTGGTATACAGACCACAACTTTTTTACTAATGCAAAACTTCTGGGTATTGTCTGCTAAAAAGGTAGTGAGAAAAGTTTTAAGTTCTTGCCATACTTGCTGGAAAACTAAACCTAACTCCCTTCAACCCCCTATGGGTAACCTACCGAAATTTAGAGTTTCCGAAGCAAAGGTGTTCGAAAATGTAGGTATAGATTTTTGTGGTCCGTTCACGATTACTCTTGGTCGGACCAGAGGTGCAAAAACCATGAAAGCATATGTCTGTTTATTTATCTGTTGCGCTGTTAAAGCCGTGCATTTAGAGTTAGTCTCTGATATGACATCAGAAGCCTTTCTGGCTGCTCTGCGCCGCTTCATAGCTAGAAGAGGACTATGCTCAAAGATCTCTTCAGACTGCGGGACCAACTTCGTGGCCTCTGAAAAATACTTGCGACAAATTTTTTCTGATTGCGTGAAGGGGGAAGGTATAGTTTGGTCTTTTAACCCACCTGCTGCTCCCCACATGGGAGGCATTTGGGAATCAAACATTAAATCTTTAAAGACTCATCTTCACAGGGTAGTTGGAAATCAAATACTCACCTATGAGGAATTAAATACGGTTTTAACCCAAGTTGAAGCCATAATGAACTCACGTCCTTTATGTGCCTTAAGCACCGATCCTACTGATCTGGCGGTCTTGACTCCTAATAATTTTTTAAATTTGAGGCCTCCAGGTACAATACCCGATCCAAACTACTGCGATATTGCGTTAAACAGGCTGTCCAGGTGGCAACTGTTGCAAAGAATGCACCGCGATTTTTGGATTCGCTGGCACCGCGAATATTTGCACACTTTGCAACAGCGAGCCAAATGGCACCAACCTCTTGCTTCCATTGATATTGGTACTATGGTACTGATCAAAGATGAAAATTCCACTCCATTGGATTGGCCCCTAGGCCGCATTGAAGACCTTATTAAAGGTTCTGATAATGTTCCACGGGTTGCTATTGTAAAGACTACTAAAGGTACCTACAAACGGCCTTTGGTAAAACTATGCGCCCTGCCTACAAATTAAACTCTCTGAAATGCCCCTGGGCATTCTCAGGGGGGTGGGAAATGGTTCGTCCCGCCTTCCTTTTTGTAAATATGTTCTTTTTACTATAATTTACCAAATTGGTTCGAATTAGGCTATTTGGTGATTCACTAGAGCATTTTCTATTTTTTGTTTATTTAGTATTAATTAACTAATTAAGTACCTAAAATTACTGGGTTATTTGCATTTGAAACTCCCGCGGTTTTAAAGGCAAATATTACAATTTGCTATAATTAATTTACTTTACATAAAATGCATTTTGAATTACTAAGGTTCCTAGTTCCTTTAATATGGACCTTCGTAATCTCATTCCCTCCTACTTATTCCCGTTTCTCCTACGCCTATGGATTAACGACGCCACTGGGCGACATGTGGGAGAATGAACGCAGCAGCGATATCTGCTGCAGCAACACAGAGAACCGTTTCGCCTTCGAACGATAATACACGCGTGTTAGCGACTCTCCTACCACATTCATGTGGGGTGCAAAAAGCACGGTTTAACAGCGTGTCCTCCCATGAGTTCCGCTTCCTGTATAAAAATGGTAAGTGAAAATGCATTATTTTTACCTTACATACATTTGTTTATTGCTACACTAACCTAGAAGGTAAACTAGACCATTTCAGAATCCCTTGTACCAGCTTAGCCTATGACCTTATTCCCTTAAAATTACAGTCCACATCTGACACCGTTAAATTCCAGACAACTCTCCTATCTGGACCACCAGGGAGCCCCAACATTTTTCCGAATCTTAACTTAGGGTGTGGATTTTTGGCATTACTATGGCCCCACCAAGCGCCGATCTAGGCGTTAATCTAGAGGGGGGGAGTAATTGTCGACGAAAAAAATATTTTTGCATTAATTTTTTTTGTAGGGGGAGGCGGTAATTATACGTTAAGCCATTTATTTATTAACTAGAAGAGCATATATTTTTTCTAGGGGGGGGTAATAAGCACGTTACCCCCCTCAAACCCGCGCTTGGAAAGAAGTCATTTATTAATAAGCTTAAGAAAGTCGTTAGTTTTGGAGATTTTTTTTACAATTTAGGTTTTCATATAAACGTTTGGTTCATTCAACATTGTAAACCTCCCAAAAGGATGACAAGGAAGCTATACTTTAAGAAGTTGGAGATCACTTTATTTTGATACGACTATCATTCGTCCTACATAATGTAATGGTACACTTGGCAAAGTGGGGCGTTTCTTGCAGATGCAATATAAAATCAACGAGTTACGATTCGACTTTTCGACGGTTCGACCTATTTTTTTTAATTCAATTAAATTTTTACCAAACTTAATTTAGTCTATAGTAAATATTTTTGACCACTTGTAATTTTGTTTTGCACCATAAATTATCGGTTTTCTTGTCCCTTCTGTAACGATGATGTCCCTTCTGTAACACCTAAAATACCTGATATTTTTGTCAAATTTGCAAGTCCAGTGTTATTTTAAACCAATTTTTTCAAAAATGCTACAAATACCAATAATTACAACTCAACCATTGCAAATACCATAAAATATTTCAAATGATCTATCTAGTCTCATGTTAAGGTCCTAACATTTTTATTATTATTTTTTTTAGTTTTGTGCGGACTTGTACCACCTAATGAAGAACACCAGCGGCATCTTCATCAGAAACAAAGTCTTAAAAGCATGCAAAAAAAATGTAGACACTCTGACGCATTTTTTAAAATCCACGAGAGTCTTAAGTTTCTCTTAAATTTTTGGGAAAATAAATATTATATTAATAAAACAAAACAATATAGCAAACGTAAATTTTAGTACCTACCCGTGAATATAATAATCAAGCTTTTTATTGCTTTCCCGTGGAAAAATATGAGAGAACAAAAACTTCTTTTTACCCGATTAGGCACGAAAACTTGTTTGATTTTTAAATTCACGGGAAAATTTACGTTTGTTGGTATTTATTTGGCTTTTTTGCATCTCTATGGCCCTACCATACTGCAACTCGGTGCTTTTGCGGATAAACTGTATAGTTTTTAAAATATGAATTTTCAAATTTTGGCCATTTTGATGTTAAGGAATTCCCTACCCTAAAATTCGCCAAATTACGTTTTTGCGAATCTTAACTCGGGGTGTGATTTTTTGCATCTCTATGGCCCTATCATACTGCAACTCGGTGCTTTTGCTGATAAACTGTATAGTTTTTAAAATATGAATTTTCAAAGTTTGGCCATTTTGGTCTTATGAGATTCCCTACCCTAAAATTCGCTAAATGACGTTTTTCCAAATCTTAACTCAGAGTGTGGTTTTTTCGCATCTGTATGGCAAAACGCAACAGGTGACCTGCATTTAAAACCGGTGTAAATCCATGGGCCATCACGTGATGCGTTTTTTGAATCGGGGTATTAGACATTAAGCTAGGTTTTCAGCGAAGCAACATTGAGAAACTTCTTGTTAACCCGTGTTTTGATTAAAACAAGTCCACAACTGCGACACAACAGCGCGAAAACGTTGAGTTTTAAACTAGAAAATGTAGTACAAAATTAGGGCCTGAAAAACGTTTCGTAAAAGTCGTTATCACAACTATAAATATAACTCAAATATTTGATTTTAAAAAAAAGGCCGCGAACAGTTTCGTAAATTACTCTTAGTAGGTTAAACGTTCAGGAAACGTAGTTTTGTCGATGTGGGTCATCACCGGTTACTTCTAGACACCGCAGCCAACGATAAAGACCGGCCATGGCGCGTTATAAGCAAGTCGGCGGTCACGTGATCTTAGGAGTCCCAGGATTCTTATTGTATTGCTTAATATATTATATGTTTTTACACAATTTAAATAAATTAACAAAAAATTTTTGTTCTTTTATAGGCAAAAATTGAAAAAAATATTTTGCTGATATATGTGTTTTTTATGGATAAAAGAACTGAATCTATAAAAAAAAAAATATACAAAATTTGCACTCTAATTTCTTCAGGTATATATATTAGGTACATAATATCGTTAGTAACAAATCTATACAAGTCTTTCAAAATTGGACATATCAAGCCTAAGCTTTTAGTTTTTTAATTTTTCTTTGACTTTCATCATCTTTGAGTTCTTATTCAAAGATTTATTAGCAGACACTAAATCATTGTGCTTTTTAATAAAATTATTTTAAAAACTTTACATGCCCTTAAACTAATTTTTTCAAGCTTTGACAATAGTTTTTCTCCACAAAAACACTCGCTAGAGTTATCTGAAGAAAAATTTTCGATATAAAACATTTCACAATAATTTATTAAAAAGAAACAAGTGATTTTGTGAATAAGTGAAATGGTTTTCCCATTCAATGAACTGAATGTAGTGGTCGTCAATAAGTTTTTAAAAATTATTCAGCACAAAGTTTAATATCTATTTCAATAAAGTGTAAGTTAACTACCAACTCATGTTCTTTTAAAAGCTGTATCTTACTTTTTAAATATTTCACACTACCAGAGAGATTACTATCTGTTAACAATATTTGACAAATCAGTTTTTTAATATTGCGAGGGTGCGGAAGACATATTACCTTAGAATTGTAAATTGACGTGTATGCACTGGATAACTGGATATAAACAAAGATCAAGCCAACATTAAAGTGTATCCACCATATCTTCGATTCTCAGGTTACCTTTTCAAGAGACCTAATTGTTCAATAAGAAATGACAACTGAACGCATTTTTCGCTCTCACTATCGAAAATGTCACTAAGGATGGCTATTACTTGATCAATCTTATCCAAGATCTTATCTTTTACCACTTCTTTCCCGTTTGCAACATATTAGGTTTCAGTTTTATAGTTGGACCGACAAGGAACAACACTAATTACACGTTCGCGGCATTGTTTATCTTATAGGTATTTTCTTTATAATTTACTCATTAGCCATTAATTATTTTAACGCAGCCCACTACAGTCTTTTTCGTGGGCTGCGTTATTTTAATAACTTTGATAAAATTCACATAAAATTCGTGCCCGAATTAAAAAAAAATCGACGTAAACAAACATACCAAAACTGAACACACACATGTTTTCTAATGACAGCGGGCCGTGAGGCGTTTTTTTGTAGGACTCCTACAGTCACGTGATATTTCCGCGCCCGGGCCGGTCTTTCTCGTGGGCTGCGCTAGACACCCTGTATGTAATAAATATTTTACCTCTTTAGGATGTTATACATACAAGGTCTGTAGTTACTTCTAAAGTAACTCTCGTATCGTCAATACCCAGCAAAACCAATAAACTTTTGAAATTCCCCCTGTTTCATAACTGAAGGCTATTTCTTGTTTTACCTATCCTGCTTATATGAAGTTCATTGGCCCCATTGGGTCTTATTTGTTTATTTTTTGTATTTTCTAACAGTTTTTCGAAAACCATGGGGTTTCTAATGTAGATTTTGGAAATATCTTGCCCATATTTAAAAAGTTCTTGGCCCAAACCAGCACATTTTTCACAAGTATTGCAAGTTTTGCACTCGATTCGTTTTCTAGTGTAAATATCGATTCGAGGTCATTTTCTACCAACTGTCTCCTTTTAACATGTGTAGCAGCTGCATAAATGTATTGATTCGTTTAGTTCGAGTGTATTTTGATCAAAATAGAATTAGGTTGCTGTTTTGTTGTGGAGGCGTTGCCATTGACACTGTTGTGAGAAATGTCAAATTTGTTCAGTCTGTTGACAACCGCCGCGTTGTTTGGTAGTGCGGTTGTGCTTTTGTTTTTGTTTACGAGGTTTTTTTCGATTTTTTGCGCAAAATTTCACAGAAAAACAATGAAAACGGCTTTCTTAATGAAAGACAAACTAAATCATATAATTATTTATTTGTAAATTAATAATAAAAACATTGTAAACACCTTTTTAACAAGCAATGTAAGAAATTAATGTGCCATGACTTCATTTGTTTATTGCCATGTTTAGCTCTTGTAAAAATCGATTTAAATAAATAAAAAATTGATAATTAGTTGTTGAAACTAATTAGCAAATTAAAAATAAACTTATAATCAATTAAAAATGAAAATCTAAGATGAATTGGACTAGCTGTGTTTTGGTTGTGACTGTTGTGGTACTTTTAAATGCTATAGGTAAGTAGGATTGTTTTGTTTGTTGTTTTTTTCACTGTTTAGGTTATGTTGTAGATTTCATTAGTAGCCTTGTTCTTTTATTAGAAATCAGTCTTCTTTTTAGGACTTATTAAACAAATAACACAGAAATACTTTGAGAAACACTTTATACCCACAAAGAAACAAAAAAGTACCTGAACTAACCGGAACTAACCCACCATCAGCACCCATCATAGATAAATAAGATAAAACAAATCAGTCCTACAAATTATGCATATTATTACGAATCATACCGATGATAACACAGATAGAGCATACACAAAACAACGTGAACTGACCTGATCAGATACCTACCTGCACCAGTGTGAGTTAGAGGGACCATAGATAAGCGATAAAAATTAAGAAATAAAAATTTAGTTTTACAAATCTATGATTAGAAATAGTTTACTAATAGTAAAGAATTTAATTTATTTTATATCAACAGACTTGTTTATCAAGATATTATTTATTTTTTATTTGTTTATTGTAGGTTACATGAAATGCCTAAGATGTTCTTAGCATACGTCCGAGCATACGTAATTCTGGAACTAATGGATCGTTCATACTCGTCTTTTGTCTAGTCTTTTGTCTTGGTTTAGTCATATGTCTTGTCATAAGAAAGTTAAAACCACTGTTTCTTATGGGAGTGTTCATACAATGCTTTTGCTTTTGTTTTTGATTAGTCTTTGTCTTAAGAGTTGCCAACTTTCAATCCTTAGGACAACGACTAAGACGAGTGACAGACATCAGCTGATATTTGTTGTTTTTTTTTACAGGCGTCCGAAAACGCAAGCGCGCGGCCGAAATTTTGAATTTACCGCCATTAATCATGTTTTTAACAGAAAATCTCAACATAACCTCCAAATTTTATTTGTTTTTTTTTCTTTTTCGCTTTTGTTCTTTCGTGTCTGTGTTTCGTGCACAGATTAGGTTAAATAAGATTGTTTTGTGTAGAAAATTACTTTTGAAAAGGGGCCTTTTTATTGAAATTGAAATTTTTTTCAGTGGGTTATGACTAAGATTAATCAAAAACAAAAGACGAGTATGAACAGCCGATTTTGTTTAAGACAGCTAAGACTAATCAAGGGACAAAGACTAATCAAAAACAAAAGACTAAGACGAGTATGAACAATACTTAAGAATATAACTAATAAACATTTTTCATAATATACTCAGAATATCTTGGACAGATCAAGTAACTAATGAAACTCTTTTGTACTTAATGCATGGATATAAAAAAAACAGAGGGGCTGATCAATAAGAAAAATTTTGTACAGGGCCTGACGTGACGTGAAGGACCAAATCCGTAATTTGTTGGGCTTATCCTGTCCAATGATCTCTATATATATATATATATATATATATATATATATATATATATAACTGGATAGGCCTTTACATATATATTCAAAGTGAGGCAAACATATTAAATATTTTTTGTAGAGAGAGCACGCTGTGCAGGAGGTGCTACCCTTGCCTTTTTTACTTTTACTCTCCGATGATATTCTGTGGTTTTCAAAGTCTATAACTGGATTTTTACCGCGATTAGGTACTAATAAAGTTTTTTAAATAATTAAATCTACTTACTTCAAAAAGGAAACCGTCTTTTCACTTCCATAAAACTCGTTTTGACAAGCAACACATCGTGTTACCATTTTTTATTTTTGTTCAACAAAAACAATTTCAAAAATAGGTATACTGACAACATTAACAAACACTTTATTGACAAATCACAAATGACAATCTCTTTGAACTATTTAAGTACAGAATATCACCGGTAATTAGAGCTAGAGGGAGAGAAGGTTGCACTGTTTATCATACATTGTATGTTCTCTCTCTAAAAAAACTCTACATTTTTTCCTCAGTGTTCCATATACGTAATGTATAGCCGTGACCATTCCAGTTACTTCGTATATAATTCATTGATCCCGTCCTGTCCTTATTGGTGCTGTTCATTCCTTAAGGGTACGGCCAGATCCTTCTAAGCCCTTATGGGTCCAACCTAGTCCTTATAGATCCGGCCACGTCCTGATCAGTCCTTACAGGTCCTTAAAAGTCCTGTCAAGATTTTGTACAGGTCTTGAGGGATTGATCAGCCCCTCGAAAAAAAACATTGAATAGTAAACAAAAAATAACTGATATACAGAAGTTTTTGTCTTTTTTTAAAATTTATATAATTTTGTGCAGATTTCTATACTTTACTAAACTAAAATTTATTTTAACAAATTTATAGGAGTTTACTTTTTTATTGAATGTGTTCAGATTTTTTTGTCCCCGTCCGAAACACATCAATTTATTTTTTTTAAAAAGCAACAAACATGTTGACTTTCCCCTTAAAAATTGATTAAAGTCACATAAGACCTGTAAAATAAAGCATTAAGTTATCAGTTTATGTGAAAGAAGTAATGCGAAATAAATACTATTTTTGGAAGAGGGGTTGATGGAGACCAAGTAATTTTTTCTTGTGTGTTGTTGACAGGTCTATTTGAGACTTTATTAATATCTTGTAAATACATTCAATCGAGCATTCAATTAACTAAATATGTAACCCTTAAAACTGTTAAAAGGGTCAAACACTCAGAAAAAAACCTAGATTGAGATTAGACCCATGAAGTTTTAAAAAAACGAAAATGTATCAAATTCTATCGTCTTTTCGATGTCCGTCATATATACAGACCGAAACTCGCCAATGGAGAACATGAACTATTGCGAGAGTTACTGCAATTCCTTTCACATCTCCGAGAGAAACGACTGTTCCCAGTCTTCCCCTGTTCCAAATCACTTCACCCTCCTCTATGCTGCTCTGCTAGGTTTATTTGAGAAATAGAAATACAAAAAAGACAAGAAAGATAAGCATCATTCGTCAGTATAGTGATAAAATATTTAATTGCTTAACATTCAGAGTGCTAGAACCGCCCTAGGTACTTACTTCTTTAAAAAAAAAACCATATAATTGCTCTGCTAGCTTTAGCAGAGCTCCAAACTTTAAAAATAAGACAGGGATGATGAAAAATAATCTACAAGGTTTTTAAGATTTAATTGCTCTATATTTACCAAGCTTAAAAAATGATCATTCTGACGTAAAATTAATTTGGAGGGCCTTGTATTACAATGTACCAACCCTCTACTTTTAAGAATTCTGTCTTCAAACAACCCTTAGGGTAAAATAATAAGCAACGGAAATTTTATATTCAATAACCCAGGATTTTGACCGTCTACCGGAGAAAATCCGCACGGAAAAGGAAAAACAAGAGAAAATAGGGAGTTGAAAAGATCTTAGATAATTAATTAATACCTCAACAAGCTTAAGTACCCTTACAAAATCGAATAAAGACTAACAAAAATTATTTGATTAGCTGTTGAAAAAATTACAAACTGGTACGAGGTAGAGACCCTGTATGTATGACATATTCTAAGAATATGTCATACATACAGGGTCTCTAGTACGAGGTACTGATCAATAGAAAAAATTAGTTTTGTTCGTCCTTGGCCCTATCAGTCCTTCTTAGTTCCATCTAGATATGAAGTGATGACCAAAGGATGCTAATTTCCTCCTTAAATGCAGGTACTGCCTCTTTATCCGTGGAGAAATTTCGACCTCGTAACTTTTCTTTGATCTTAAAGCCCGGTCTAGCCATAACATTTTATCTTACGTCTTGCCTGTCAGTCAAAAGGGTGAAGTATGACTGTTGAAAGACTAGCGTACACACTTGATAGTTTTAACGTACATTTTTAGATCAGTTTTGATACACCATGGAGGAAGCACTGGTTTTGTCAATAATGTTTTTTGTTTTAAATGTCTATGACTTAACCGTTTCAGTACCTAAACATAGTTTTTTAACCAGTTTTTCAAGTGTCCCCTGAAAGTGTAAGTTTCTGCTTACGAAACATGTCGGGACTATTTGTTTAAAACAAATAAAAAATTAGTGGAAGACAATAACCTGTTTGATTTCCTAAAAAAATTATCTTATCTAATGTCCGACGTTTCATATACCAACTTCTAAGTTGCACTCGAAAGGAATTAAAAGTGTATGCACTACCATAAGAAATGCCGCTAAAACTGACGTTTTACCGGAAACAAAGCCTCTACCGATCAGTTCAACAGGTCTGACTTCAGTCCTGTTCAGTTCAGGCAAAACGTACGTTTTATTGTCTACACGAAAGGTTTTGCCTGATCCGTTTTACCTGATCAAGTAAAACGTCAGGCAAAACGTTATGTGTAGACCCCGCTTAAGGCGAGCTCTTTAAAAAGATCCGTGAGAACATATGTTTTAACTTTAATCGGTCAACTTTTGTCGATTCCACAAAAGCTTAGGAGCCTTCTCACGAATTTTAGTTGATCAACCAAAGTTGATCAACTAAAATTGAATAAAAATAACTGTAAGAACATATGCTTCAACTTTAATCGGTCAACTTTTGTCGATTCCACAAAAGTTTGATCCAATCAAACTTTATCGTTTAAGTTATGAGTCATCAATATTTTTCGTTGAGTCGAATCTTGTTTAAAGCGTGTGAACGTTTGTTGGTTGATTTGAATCACTGTATTTTGTTGAATTTTACCTCGGCACCTCTCCGCTTCCAAAAGTTTTGTTGAGTAATGTTATAAAAAAAAATATTGTTCCATTAAAAGCAAAACAAAATGAGTTTAAAGTGGTCAGAGTAGTTGAGTAGTAATGACTTTCTTTGAAATCATCGATTAGATAGTTACCAAAATACAGATGCCAGAGAAAATGCTTTAAATGTGATTGCCCCGGAAATGGAAATAGAGAAACGTTTTTCGAGTTTCTTGTCTCAAAGCGGTCTGGAGTTTTCTGACACCAATTGACCCTAGCTTCTTTCTGTTCTTCGGTTAACAGATGCGGGATCCAGCGGGAAACTAATTTTCTTACCCCTAATTCTTCATGATTTTTTTTTAATTTGAAATCTTTGAAGTCCCTGATGAAGCCTCAATCTCGCGATATGTCACATGTCGATCTTCCGTGATGAGCATGCGCACAGAATCAATGTTTTCCTGGGTGATAACCGTTTTTGGTGCACCTGGCCTTGGATCGTCACTAAGGCTAATCCATTCACGCTTGAATTCTCCATACCAACGAGAAACTGTTCATGTGGTGCTTCATTAGAGAAAACAGAAATCAACTTGACAAGGCTTTCTTGTTAAGATAATTTCCTTCGAAAGCTGTAAGAAATTATAGCCCAAAAATGTTCTCGGCTTAGTTCCATTTTTCGACTGATTTGTTAACTGAAAAAATATACTGTAACTATAAAACTGAGGTTAAGTTTTAGTAACGAAATTCGAACAGTGTCTCGCCCTCTATGTTGCTATATACAGTGTGTCCACGTAAGTTGGCGGCATATGGGAAACTTTTTTATTATTAGCTTTACGAAAAAAAGTTATTCTTCATAAAAAGTTCTGCATGGTCCAAAACCTAAAATGCAACCATCAGATGTTAATTTTTTTCAACCATATTACGAGGTTTGTCAAAAAATGTGATTTTTGCTCTAGAGTAAAGTACCTTTCTTTTTGACAATATCGAAAATTGTTATAAAGAAAAGATGTTTAGAATTAAAAATAACTTTTAAATATTCAACATTGTTTATTTACATTAAAAAAATATTTTTTTTTATTTAATGTGCAAACTTAAATTTCCAACGTAATCGCAGAGAAAATGTAGAAAAAAATATTTTTTTAATGTAAATAAACAATGTTGAATATTTGAAAGCTATTTTTAATTCTAAACATCTTTTCTTTATAACAATTTTCGATATTGTCAAAAAGAAAGGTACTTTACTCTAGAGCAAAAATCACATTTTTTGACAAACCTCGTAATATGACTGAAAAAATTTAACATCTGATGGTTGCATTTTAGGTTTTGGACCATGCAGAACTTTTTATGAAGAATAACTTTTTTTCGTAAAGCTAATAATTAAAAAGTTTCCCATATGCCGCCAACTTACGTGGACACACCCAACTAACATTTATAGTAGCGGCTACATGTTCTAAAGGCTTTGCTACTTTCTTATAGTAGAAATGTGGTGATCCCAACCAAAATTTGTTACTTTTTAGTTCTAACTACTATTTAGTATCAGGAAATAGTAGATGTTTCGTAAAAACGACCCTCTAAACTACTTCATAGGATTGTTTCTTGATAGTCGATTCTGATAGTCTTCTCTACCACAATAGGACGTTGCTAAAGTTTTACTTTCTTTTTAGTCGTTATTTCGTAGTCGCCCTGACTTTTATATCCTACTTAATTACCACTAGAAAGTTAAGCTTCATTGGAGTCCCAAACAAGTGTATCCGACAACTACATTATAACTTTAATTTTTACCACAAAAGTTTGTGTCATCATAGTAACATCTGATGTAACAATGTAGACAAAATAACTTTTTGGATCAACTTTAAAGCCGCAACTACTTTCAAGTAACCTTTTCGACTATCAGGGAATATAGTTTGGGACGCCATGTTTTTATGTAAGAAAGAAAATTTAATATTTTTGTTGTCGTTTTATGAGCTCATATTAAAGAGCCATACTATTTTATAAACAAATTAGTTGAGCTTACCAAAAATGCTCTTCTTAAGCACCATTTGTTGGAGTTAACTGTCGATTATGAAAACATAACCTCCAAAATCACAACACAAAAATTCCATCAGCTACCAGAAAACGGCTCAATTTTACGGGCGCACCGGTTTTTTGCAATATATATAATGCATGTTATACAAAAAACTTTGCGTCGCACTCGAATTTTGATCCTCTGCTCGTAAATTCTCACACTTTTGGATAACATAGTTCATATTATAACCATAACCAAACAAAAAAACTAAGCGAGTCTGTTTACTGTTGTGTCCACCATATTGTGTAACAATTCTACCAAAAAGAAACGATTATATTATTTGCAACTACATCGCAACTTTTATGCCATTACGGAAAAAAAACAGCCTCTACGACGTAGTAGATACCTGGCTACGACGTAGTAGTGTAGTTGTTACTACAGTGACTTTAAACACTTGGCCAAGTAGTTATAACCAAAAATTGGTTCCCCACTTAGGGAATTATAACGTCGCTGTATGGTATACTGAGACGTAGCGGGAGTACGTTGCGGTTACTTTTAAGAAATTCTTTCTAGTTGGGGTTTCGTCGTTACAACTTTAATTGTTTGTTGGGCACTGTATAAAATATAAAAGACAGCCTTCGTATTTAAGGAAATATTTCAAAAAACTAAAAAGTGTCCAAACTCACCCCACTCTCCCCTACAAGAGGAATAATATAACCATAAAAATCGTATTTTAAGGTCCCTATCGAGGTCCCCATTACCTAGATCTCGATCTCTGTTAGTTATCTATGTTGGTAATTGTTATTATAATCAGAAACCGTCCTCGCTTTAGGGTGAAATTCGAGAAAATAGGGGGTTGGAGTTTGCAATTTTAGAAGTCTGTGATTCTGACAGAGAGTTCGGAGCACTCTTTATTAGTATTCCGACTGAGGACTCTGACACAGTGTAAGGACCGAATTAAACAGATTTTAACAGTGCAGTTGTCCAATTAATTAAATAATTTTTTAATTATCCAGGGGCGCACCTCGAAAGATGTCTTGGAGGGGGGCTTGATGTCATATTTTATGCTATTTAATTTTTTTATTAATGAAACAAATGAAAAATATCGGCGTCCCGAGCCCATCTCCCCCCTTGGTGCGCCCATGTTAGCTATGTCAAACCAATTAAAACTAAAATGATAGTAGCTATCGTAAGTTTAAACAACAATAACGAAAGTATCTATATTTTTTTAGCTGCTGTATCCAGTTCTTCCATCATTTTTATCAGTTCTTCTTTTTTATCTGTTATTAAGGCGATATCGTCAGCATATTGGTTAGGTGGTTCAAGTATTGTCCGCTTACTTTAATGCCTATTTCTTCCCAATCTTAAGTTTTTAAAAATATCTTCTAGGGCCTGGTTAAATAGTTTAGGGGATATTGTGTCACCCTGTATGATACTTCTTCTTTTGCGGATTGGCTTGGTTCCTTCATGGATTTTGATTGATGTTGTGTATATGTGATCTATTCGGCTATTAATTAAAGATGTTTTTACTGCCCAGTGCTCAATGATATCGAAAGCTTTTTCAAAGTCTATTCGTTGGCTCCTTCTATTAGGATTTTCATGGTTAGCAGGTTCTGAAGCCTGTTCTTTTGATTGATATCCGTCAAATTTTGTGGTTAGTCTCTCTGTTATAGGAGTGTTATAGGTCGATAGTTTTTTAGGTCTGCTCTATCGCCTTTCTTGTGTAGAATAATGGTTATGGATTCTTTCCAATTGCTTGGGATTATTTTTCTTTTAGTATTTTATTTAGGAGAATATGGATGGTATTAACCAGAATTTTACCACCATACTTGGGAATCTTCAGCCGTTACTCCGTCTTTTTAAGATGATTTGTTAGTTTTTATTTTTTCTAATTCTCTCTTTATTTTAGCTTTGCTTATTTCAGGTTGTAGCTCTGAGTTTATATTCTTTATTTTTGTTTGGAGTCTCTTTATGGTTTCTCGCGATAGTTTCTTTTTTGTTTCGTATAATTCTATATAGAATAGTTGTGTGATATTTATGATATCCTCTTTAACGTTAGGTTCTATGCCGTCCATATCCTTTACTTTAATTATTTCATCTAACTAGAGTCGGCCTTAGACATTTCAGATTTCTGTTATTTTCTATAACTCTCTCGACTTTTATTTGTTGGCCCTTTCTGTTATCTTCTATTATTATTTATCTTATAGTTTTATTTATTTCTGTGTATTATATAGATGTTTTTTTCCTTCTTTCTCGAGGGTCCGCCTTTTTTCCATGAGTTTCTTTATTTCTTCTGATATGCAATTTTCTCTCTTTTGATCTTTTAGTGCGATATCTTTTCCTAGTTTGGTCATAGCTCTTGTCAGCCTATCATGTATTTCATCTATGTTTTCATTTTCGCATCTTAAGTTTTGGGTTCCTTTAGCCGTTCTTTGTATATTAGCTTTATTTTGTTTAAGTTTATTCATATCAAGTTGTTCATTGTTATTATTAATTTTTCTTTTAATTTTGAAATTGCTATATCAGTACACATTTTTATTCTGACCATTCTGTTATCACTGCTTGTTGTAAAGTTGTTTAGGACTGTTACATCTCTAAGATGTTTTTCTCATTAGTCAGTATGTAATCAATTTCATTTTTTGTTATTCCATTAGGGCTGAGCCATGTCAAAATAGTACCAACATTATACCTAGTCTACAATAATTTTTTTATTTCTGATATAGGTACCTATTTCCTAAGCTTGTTACAAGGAATGTTAATTTTTCAGATTGTTTATTAAGGATTGTTTATTAAGGATTGTTTATTAAGGATTGTTTATTATGGATTGTTTATTAAGGATTATTTATTAAGGATTGTTTATTAAGGATATGTTTATTAAGGATTGTTTATTAAGGATTGCTTATTAAGGAATGTTAATAAACAGACACATCACTCATATAGGTACATTTCTTTTGCATTTTTTAAATTGTTTATTAATTCAACTGTGTCCCGATTCTGTCCGTCTGTCTGTCGGTCTGTATAACGTTTCGACGACAAAAAACAAACATAATAAAAAGAGAAAACTTCAACAAAGTTTACGTATATCGCAGGTTTTGGAAACATTCGAGTTGACATTTTATTACTGCGCTGGATTTCAGTAAAAATTTCAGTAAATTCAGTCCCGGTATATTGCATCGCAGTCCCGAGGGAAAAAGAATAAAATAAATTGGGTCTCTTCACGAATTTTAAATACCCTACCTCAATGCTTATGCACCGAAAAAAAAATATAGATAGGGAGGCCCAGTGCTCAATGCTATCGAAAGCTTTTTCAAAGACTATAAACTTAATTTATAGTGGAATGTTGTATTCGTTGGCTCGTTCTATTAGGAAATACTTAATACTTAAATACTGAAATCTTTTCTGAAGCATGCTTGTTCTTTTGATTGATATCCGTCAAATTTTGTAGTTAGTCTACCTGTTAATATTTTCGTGAAATACTTATAAATTACATTGAGCAGTATTATAGGTCGATAGTTTTTTAGGTCTGCTCTATCGCCTTTCTTTTGAAGAATAATGGTTACTGATTCTTTCCAGTTGGTTGGGATTATTTTTTATTTTAGTATTTTATTCACTAGAATATGAAGGGCACTAACTACAGCTTTACCACCGTATTTGAGCATTTCTGCCGTTATTCCGTCTTTTCCAGGTGATTTGTTATTTTTCATTTTCTTTAAGGCTCTCTTTATTTCCGCTTTGCTTATTTCAGGTTGAAGCTTTGAGTTTATGTTCTTTATTTTTGTTTGGAGTTTCTTCGTGGTTTCTCGTGATGGTTCCCTTTTTGTTCTATTCTGTATAGAATAGTTGTGTGATATTTATAATGTCCTATTTTAATTATTTCAAATTTACCTAGAGTCTACGACCTTAGACATTTCATATTTCTGTTATTTTCTAGAACTCTTTCAACTTTTATTTCTTGGCTCTTTCTTTTATTTTCTTTTATCATTTTTCTTATAGTTTTATTTACTTCCGTGTATTCTATCGATCTCGATTTTGTCCAGTAGTATTTGTAAAGAAATTATAAAGAATAGTATTAAAAACTTAAATCCGGATAAGCTAGCGGACCTGGGAAAATCTACGCTGAAATGCCCAAATATGGATCAGAAAAACTACTAGAAAATCTTACATATATTATCAGTCAATGCACAAACGGACATCCAGTGGCTGATGATTGGAAAATAGCATTCATTATCTCAACACAACATAAAAAATGACATTGAATTGCAACAATTATAGAGGAATTTCAGTAACCAGTACTCTAAGTACGGTACAGTAGGATTCTTAAGAAATCTAATAGATAATGATTTTTATCAACAAGAAGAAGAGCAAAGTGGGTTTCGTGCAGGCAGATCTTGTAGTGATAATGTTTTTTGTCTTATACAAGTAATTCAGAAAAGGAGTGGAGACGTTAGTGGACCTACAAAAAGCATATGATACCGTTCCAGTAGAAAAATTATGGACAGTGTTGAAACAAATGAGTATTAATTATACATACATAAAAGTGATAAAAGAACTATACAAAGGGTCAAAATCTAAAATTGAAAAGCGTCTTTCAAAAGAATTCCTAGTAACGAAATGCCTTAAAAGATGGATGTTGGATCTCTCCAACTCTTAAAAATATTTATCCCAGTAGCTCGAAAAAACTGTTAAAACGTTAAGTACATGGCATAAGAATACAACTTAACGACCGATTTACCATATATGGACAAGACACAGTTACCTATTTATTGAAAACGAATCAAGTGAGAACTAGATAATGGACAGATAATCTCTCCATGCAATGATTATGTATACTTGAACAGACTCTAAAGAACTGGAAAAAAGAATAGTAAAAGCAAAAACGGTTATTGGATGTCTTAATAGTATTTTATGGAGGAGAGAGATAAAAAAGAATGTAAAATTTAACATATATGAAATAATGATGAAAAGAACGCTGTTGTATGGAATGGAGAATTGCCGCGTAACAGAAAAATACAAAACAAAAAGTGTCGAAATGGATGCAATAAAAAGATCAATAAAAATATCTAGAACAGATCATATAAGAAATGAGATCATAAAAAAAGAATGGGAATCAAGGGAAACATAACGGATGGCATCACTAAAAGGCCACTGATATGTACAACGGATGAAAAATTGAAATTTTCATTCTTAGCTGAGTAAATCTCGTCTATTGATTTTTTTTCGTTAGAGGTACTTAGTTTTATAAATGTAGCAATCGTGAAAAAAGTTCGAAAATATTTTGGGTGGAACTCCTTTATTTTTCACGGTTTTATCTTTAGAATTTTTCCGCACGTACAAAAATGTTTTTCTCCTTCGCAGAAAAACTGCAAACGGAAATACTAAAAACGTCAATTATCTTCGTTTTGGCTAAAAAGGAAAAAACAGGTGTAATAATGGATCTATCTAGTTGGTTTTACAGTTTTGTGCAGATAGTCACTTATAAGGTAAAATGTCTGCATATGTGTAAAACGTGTATACGTATAAAAGAAATCTTCTGTAAATGAAGATATTTTCTTCGTTGTTATTAGAAAATATAAAAAAAAAAACTTCTTCAGATTTAGATAGTATATGAAGGGTCCAGTGGAAAAACGATGAGATTCCATTTTTTCCGAAATCGACTAAACCTTACAGGGGATAAACAATGAGATTCCACTAAAAGCTACGGCTAAAAATAGGCAGCACTGTGGAAAAACGATGAAACTTTAAATTTCGTTTTACTCAACTTTTTGAAAAATGGAATTTCATCGTTTTTCCACTGGACCAATGGACCCTTCATATGTAATGGAGAACCATATCATTATTTTGAAGGTTTCACACCAAACTTAACTCAGCAATTACAGGCACAGATAAGATTCATCAGTCGTTGGGTAGGGAATCCCATAAGACCAAAATGGCCAAACTTTAAAAATTCATATTTCAAAAACTATATAGTTTATCAACAAAAGCAACGAGTTGCAGTATGGTAAAATTTCATATTTCAAAAGCTATATAGTTTATCAACAAAAGCACCGAATTTTTGTATGGTGGGGCCAAAGGGATGCGAAAAAACCACACTCTGATTGACTGTTGCCATTCCAGTTTAGGACGCCCTCTCTTTCTGCGCTCTATTCGTTGCCCTTCTAGGACCTGCTTTGGTAATCTTTTATCGTTCATCCGTTGAACATGACCGTCGTATATCAGTTGTCTTTTAGTGATGTCATCCGTTATGCTTCCCTCGATTCCCATTCTTTCTTTAATGATCTCATTTCTTATGTAAGCCGTTCTAGATATTCTCATTGATCTTCTTATTGCATCCATTTCGACACTTTCAGTTTTGTTTTGTATTTTTCTGTTACGCGACACGTCTCTATTCCATACAACAGCGTGCTTGTCACTATTGTTTTTTATATGTTAAATTTTCCATTATTTTTTATCTCTCTGCTCCATAAAATACTGTTAAGACATCCAATAATTTTTTTTGTTTGTCCATTGTTTCCAATACATAAGTACTGTGTCTTGTCCACATTCACTGTTCATCCCCACTTTTAGTATTCTTCCGTTAACTGTCTTATCATATAATCCATGTCTTCTTTATCATTAACTACAATTATTTGGTCGTCAGCAAACTCTAGTGTGTAAATGGTAACTCGGTCGTTTCCAGTTTTTTAGAGCTACTGCGATATATATTTTAAGATGAGTTGGAGAGATACAATATCCCTGCTTAAGCCTTTCGTTCCAAGGAATTCTTTTGAAAGTCGATTTCCAATTTTAATTTTAGATTTTGACCTTTGTATAGTTCCTTTATCGCTTTTATGTATGTATGATTGATATTAGTTTGCTCTAACACTGTCCATAATTTTTCTACTGGAACGGTATCATTTGCTTTTTGTCGGTCCACAAAGGTAACATGAGTCTCTATATTTCTGGCACTCCTTTTCTCAATTACTTGTTTAAGACAAAAAACATTATCACTACAAGATCTGCCTGCACGAAACCCACTTTGCTCTTCTTCTTGTTCATGAAAATCATTCTCTAGTAGATCTCTAAGAATCCTACCGTACAATCTACTTAGAGTACTGGTTACTGAAATTCCTCTGTAATTGTTGCAATCCAGCTTGTTTCTTTTTTTATGTATGGAGGATATGAATGCAATTTTCCAATCGTCAGGTACTGGATGTCCGTTTATGTATTGATTGATAATATATGTGAGATTTTCTAGTAATTTCTCTGATCTATATTTGAGCATTTCAGCGTATATTAATTAAAGAATCAACATTATTTTACCGGGTAACCACGAAATTTTTGCATTTGTATTTGAATATTCTGTTCTTTGTGTTGTGATCCTGCAGTGATTCATTTTATGGTTTTAGATCCACGAATAAAAGTAGGCTGTGAACATCTCCGTCTATTTCTGGTGAAAATGTTTATATTCTACTTTTAAATTTATGTCTTTGATCTCCTCGAGATGGGTTGACTTTTTGAATGCTTTTTAAATGTTGGCTAGGTTTTTATAGGGTTTATTTTGGTGTTTAATTAAATTGTGGGAGTGTTTTGTACAGTAAAAAGCTCTCAAGAGACCACCTATATTTTTACTAATTCTTTATATCTCTCTTTTAAAAGTTTATGGAGAAGAAGACAGGTTTTCTCTAAAACTCTGTTTAGATCGTTGACGTACAGCGTGTCTCATTATATTTTTTCCCACCCTTTATATATATATATATATATATATATATATATATATATATATATACAAGAAATTATGTTCGAATTCGCGAAATTTTTACTTTTAAAGTGCATCTTGACTTTATTCCTGATGCTTACCATATTTGACAGGCGCTCAAATTTATAGTTTTTGTAAATTGGATGCTCCTTATATTATTTAATTAATAGATTAGGCTTGGAACATATTTACCAAAAATACCCGATATGCCGTAGTTTAGAGCCATAGTTTCTGAGATATTAGCAATTATAACAGTACCGCTTTTGTGTTTATTTCAGTATCCTTATTTAAAATTATGTTAGTCCCCATGTATCAACAGTGACAATGACACAACTTTGTTGTCTTTAGCGGTTGTCATTTTGAGCGTCATTTAAAAAAATTAGTTGTCATTGTCACTGTTTATACATGGGGGCTAACATAGTTCGAAATAAGGACACTGAAATTAACACACAGTGGTAATGTTATTTTTTTATCATTTAAAAATTTATCGCTTATATTTCAGAAACTATTTATCAAAACTGCGACATATGGGGTATTTTTGAAAAGTATATTCCAAGCCTAATCTATTAATTAATTAATATAAGGAGCATCCAATTTAAAAAAAAAAAACTATAAATTTGAGCGCCTGTCAAATATGGTAAGCATCAGGAATAAAGTTAAGATGCAATTTAAAAGTAAAAATTTCGCGAATTCGAACACAATTTCTTTTATATTCCTACATCAATTATTAATGGTCTAAAAGGAAAAGGTGTCCCATTTTCGATGGGATTAAACGGGAAACTCTCTTATAATTAAATATATTGTACCGTGCTCTTTTTTTGAGCCCTTAAAAATGTTGTAATCAGATTTTTGCTATACCCCGTAGTATATGTCGCTAATACAGGGAGTTTTTAAAAAAAATGCATTTTTAATATTCCTCTATAACTCGGTTATTTTGCGAGATGTTTTTATTCTGTAAAAACCTTTTAATGGCAACTTTTTTAGAAGAAAATAATGACGTTGTCAGTTTTTTAAAATATTGTTTAGTTTTTGAGATATGGTATTTATTATGAAAAAATTAAATACGGACTTGGACTTTTTTTATTACTATTTTGATTGGTTTTATGATATTATTACCACAAAATAATAAAAATGTAATATTTTTTTGTTTTAAGGTTAAAAAAGATATTTAATATTTTTGAAAAAAATTTTGTTCGAACCTGGAAATTTCTAACATAAATATAAATTAAAAATTGCTAGTTGAACGATTTTAAGTTTAACTGTTTTGATACTTAGCAAATTAAAATACAGTCGAACCTCTCTAACTCGAACCTCTATAACTCGAACCTCTCTATAACTCGAACCTTTTAAGTGGTCCCTGCACTTTTCACATGTATTTAAACCTCTTTAACTCGACTTTCTATAACTCGAACTCTCCATAACTCGAACTGTTTTGGTTGTCCCTTCAGGTTCGAGTTATAGAGGTTCGACTGTAGTTCTACGTTAATTTAAAGATTTATATGAAATCTATTACAAATACAAAAAAAATAACGAACTACAAAAAATAATAACCAATTTTTCTTTAATGATATAAATTGTTGGTATTTTTAAGTAATTTTTCTTAACGTATTTTGCATAAAAATATTTCTGTCGTTTAAATATTGGGATTTTGTTGCTTTCAAAATCTGGATATGGTCGATTTCTAGCCATTTTAGAATAATTTTGAGTAAGCCATTCATAGAAATGGCAAGTCAAATGACATTGTCAATTCCACGCTTTTTTTTTCTATGTTGAAGTAAATTTCATGAGTTGCTGTGCTACCATCAAATAATTAATATATGATATAATTTTTGTAACTTTTTAACGTTTTTTGTTTTATTTATAAATCTTTTAAATAAAGTTTCAAAACAGATAAACTAAAAATCGTTCAACTAGGGTGTCTTGCAATTTTTAATTTATATTTACGTTGGAAATTTCCAGGTTGGGACTAAAATTTCTTCTAAAGTATTAATTATTTTTTAAAAAATTAAATCAAAAAATATTAAAGTTTTATCATTTTAAGATAATAATAGCATAAAACCAATCAAAAACTGAACAATATTTTAAAAAACTGACGTCATTATTTTCTTTTCAGAAAGTTTCCATAAATAGGTTTCTTGCAGAATAAAAATTTCTTGCAAAATAATCAAGATATAAGAGTTTTTTAAAAGTGCAATTTTTTCAAAAACTCCCTGTATTAGTGAAACCACAGGGTATAGCAAAAATCTGATTACATCATTTTTAAGGTCTCAAAAAAAGAGCACGGTAGGGTTCAATCAGAAAATCGATATCTTTAATAACAACCGAGTTGCCAATTACTACTACTACTATGTCGGTTTAGAACGTTTTTCTACGTTGTCCGACGCCTATTCTCCACCTCCTTCGATCCTGACAGTCATCTTTCGTCAGGTTTTTTTGACTCATTGATCTTTGGATTGACTGTTGCCATTCCAGTTTAGGACGCCCTCTTTTTCTGCGCCCTATTGGTTGCCATTCTAGGACCTGCATTGGTAATCTTTCGTCGCTCATCCGTTGTACATGGCCGTACCATATCAGTTGCCTTTTAGTGACGTCATCCGTTATGCTTCCCTTGATTCCCATTCTTTCTTTTATGATCTCATTTCTTATATGATCTGTTCTAGATATTCTTATTGATCTTCTTATTGCATCCATTTCGACACTTTCCATTTTTGCTTTGTATTTTTCTGTTACGCGACAATTCTCTATTCCACACAACAGCGTGCTTTTCACCATTGTTTCATATATGGAAAATTTTACAATCTTTTTTATCTCTCTGCTCCATAAAATACTGTTAAGACAACCAATAACCTCTTTTGCTTTTACTATTATTTCTTCCAGTTCTTTACAGTCTGTTCCTGTCTTATCAAATGTGACACCAAAGTATACATACTTATTGCATGAAGATATTGTTTGTCCATTTTCTAGTTCCAATTCACTTGATTCTTTTCGAATACATAAGTACTTTTTCTTGTCCACGTTCACTGTTAACCCCCAATTTTGGTATTCTTCCGTTAACTTTCTCATCATATACTCCATGTCTTCTTTATCATTAGCTACGATTACTTTGTCGTCAGCAAACTGTAGTGTGTATATGGCAAATCGGTCGCTAAGCTGCATTCCCATGCCGTGTACTTTGCGTTTCCAGTTTTTTAGAGCTACTGCGATATATAGTTGCCCATTAATCCCATCGAAAATGGGACACGCTGTACATACAAAACTTAAAAGACAACCTGGAATAGAAAGAAAAATTCTACATTGACGTTTTTGCAGTTAAATAAATTTGGCTATATTGTATGCCACTTCCAGATCCATTGTCGGAGTCCCCGGGGGGTGCTGTAACCTGCATTCGGCATTGGGAAGTTTTGCATCGTCGCCTCCCCTCCGGAGGGGTTCCCTAGGGGTGTCCTTATCAACCCTAAAGGCGCGAAACATCCCGGTGGGACACCAGTTAGAAAATACCCTGAAGTATTGAACTTTTATTGTGATTTGGGACGTAGGATTGTAGGGCACCAAAAATGACGTCCATTAAGCTAGGAAATAGAGGTGTTGATTTTCGTTACTTTTTAATTCTCGTTACTAATCGTTACTCGACTACTAAGGAATCATTTTATATATTCGTTACTATCCTTACTTTGATTACTGTAACTGTATTCAATTAAATCATACAATTAGTGCAAAATTCTCGGACTGTCGTTAATTCGAAAATCATTTACTTGTAGGTATATTTTTGTTGTTAATATTATGATGGAAAAATTCAATTGAAATTTTCAAAATGCGGGCGAAAATTAAAAAAATAAAGGTAGGAATTACGTAGAAACTGTTCTGTGTACAACTTTGTTTTAAAAACCTAATGCCTTACATACAAAGAAATACATACTTAAAATCTAAAAGTAACTAAAAATAGAGACAAAAATATCAATCTTAGACGAAAACTTAAAAAATATACAAAAAGTTTGGATTACTGAATACTTAAATAGTCGAAAGAATCAAAGTAACAAAAGTAATCATTTAATTTTCGGCTCCGTATTCATAACTCCGTTATTTGTCGAGTAACGAGTACTCGAGTAACGAATGGTTACTTTTTCAACACCTTTACTAGCAGATCACTTGTAGCCGCTTATTAGTTGCCATAGACTTTTTTTTCGTTGCGTCAGTAAGTTTTGAGATATGGACTGCCAACGGGTTTGACACTCATGAAATAGGTGTACAAATTTTGCTTAAAATAGTTTAAAATACAGTCGAACCTCTTTAACTCGAACCTCTATAACTCGAACCTTTTAAGTGGTCCCTGCATTTTTTATATGTATTTTAACCTGTTTAATGCGAATTTCTATAACTCGAACTCTCCATAACTCGAACTGTTTTGGTTGTCCCTTTGAGTTCGAGTTATAGAGGTTTACATTGGGTCTTATGGGAGATCAGAGGTTTTTTTATGATATTTTCAAAATGGCACTACAGATTTCCGCGAAATTTCCGTGAAATATTCTCAGACAGCATCCCGATATTCCACCAAACTTTTTTAAGGATACAAGATGATTAAAAGGTTGCAATCTTCAAGATTTAGCATTCCTTATTTTGAATTCAAGTTACCCGCCATGTACCGCATGCCAACTGTTATATTTGACATGTATTTGACTTTGTCATCTGTGTTTGTCACATTCGCTTCTGCTTTAAATTTAATTTTAGTGTGAGCTAATGAAGCAGTTCTGAAAAATTATGGATTACTATACATAAAAAAAACTTGTTCTGCAAGAATATAGTAAAAACAATGTTAAAACCAATTTATTTTTAAAAAAATCAAATATTCATGAACTGCCATTCCAACTTAAATATTTTAAAGAGAATCAGCTGTGTCGTGACGTGACCATCAAAGAGAAATCAGCCCCCGATGTTACGTCAACAAAGTGGAGGATCGTGGCCCGTCCGTTTTGAAAGCCCTGGTACAAATCATAAACTTTTGAGCTAGCTTCTTTTATATAAAAATCCATGAATTAGGAGCTAGATACTCATTATGGGGTACCTAATAAAATTTGGTGTCCTATTGTCATCCGCCTTTCTTAATTTTGTTCCCACCCTCTTATTGTGTAATTGTAGTTTTTGATTCGATTGACACTGCTAAATTATGGGGTTAAAAAATTTAATGGTGGTGGTCTTCACAAAAATACACACATACACATACGGCGAAAAAATAAGAGATTGTAGGGAGTGTATTATTTGGAAAATTATAAGGGAGGGCGATTTAAAACAGTTATAAATTTAATTTTATAAAAAATGAGAGGGCAAACAATGTGAAATTTATTAAGGCTCTAGGCTTTCAATTCTGAAGAGTTCTGGGGACCAGTGGCGGTTGCTATAGGGAGGGCAACGGGGCGGGGTAGTGCCCTCCCAAAACTAGACAACAACCAGTATTTTTAATTGATTTATTTAATAAATTGGTAAATTTTTTTTTTAAGTCACAAGCTTTTATAAAATGCACTAAAAATTTAAAAATAATTTTCTAACATTCTAATATAATAATAAAAGCGATGGCCGACTGATGGAAATGTTGACGATGTTAGCACGATAAGATATCCGTATCAATTAAATATCACTATTTGCAAGAATCAATCTAGCAGAAAAATGCAGAGGTACCAAACCCACCTAACCCGACCCAAGATACCCCAGCATTTCTCTGACATAGGTATGGCAATGGCATAACATTGCGGCACATCAAACATATCTTTGATGACCTGCTATGTTGAATATTCTTTAAGTGTTTAGATCACAAATTTAGATTAACTTATACTTTGATTTGCGGCCATCGCTTTTATTATTATGATAATATTAGAATGTTAGAAAATTATTTTTTAGTTTTTAGTGCATTTTATAAAAGCTTGTGACTTAAAAAATTTTTTTTACCAATTTATTTTCTACTTTTTAGTCTCAGCTATCTACTCTATTAAATGAAAATATTTGTTCAATAACAGAACAGAAGAGTTTATGCTAGATTATAATGAAATTGCTGATCGTGAGTTGTTTGGAAACTCATCTTTCTATTGTGGGAAGGAGAGAGTGGGAGTAGAGGTAGAAATATATTTTTTGTTTGGGCTGTATTGCCATCGGACTTTTATGCATATACCAAGTTTTATAAAAGTCATTTGAAGTGAAGTGTGTCAAAAACGCATTTTTTATGGAAGGAGGTGGGGGGTAGGGTGGGAGGACATTTTTTCATTACTGTTGTATTGTCATCGGACCACTATATGTATACCAAATTTCATCCAAATCGGATTATGGAAAGGGTGTCAAAAACGCATTTTCTATGGAAGGGGGTGGGGGTGGGGGTGGGAGGATATATTTTTTTAAATGTTGTATTGTGATTGAACCACTATGTAAATACCAAATTTCATCCAAATCGGATAATGGGAAGTGTGTCAAAAAATCATTTTTCTATGAAAGGGGGTGGGGGTAGGGGTGGGAGGATATTTTTTTCTTATTATTGTATTGTCATCGGATCACTATATGTATACCAAATTTCATTCAAATCGGATAATGGGAAGTGTGTCAAATACAAATTTTTCTATGGAAGGGGGTGGCGGTACGGCTGGGAGGATATTTTTTCTTATTGTTGTATTATCATCGGACCACTATGTGTATACCAAATTTTATCCAAATCGGATAACGGGAAGTGTGTCAAAAACACATTTTTCTAGAGAAGGGGTGGGGGTAGGGGTGGGAGGATATTTTTTTCTTAGTGTTGTACCAAATTTCATCCAAATCGGATAATGGGAAGTGTGTCAAAAACGCTTCACAAGATTTGATAGATAGTTAGTTAGATAGTTAGATAGTTAGACAGAACATCTGAAGCTAAATAAAAGCTTGTAATAAAAAAAAAGTTAAATCTTTCCTTACGGCATGTCCAGTTCCTTTTTTTAGACTGTGGTGAACTGGGTAAACTCAGCGGCGTAGCGTGCCTGAAGGGGGGGGGGCAACAGCTAAAAAGGGCGCCCATCAAAAACATTGCGACTAAAAAAAAACAAAAAAAAAGGGCATCATGTCTTTAGTTTTCTTTGACGCCCTCTCACTTTGCCGTTACCTGCCCTGGTACTTAATAAAGCTTAGGGCGCTTCGGCCACCCATGGAGCGCCAGTACCCTCGGGGCGGGGGGGGGGGGTGTCAAACACTCCGCTCCCCCCCCCCCACGCTACGCCACTGGGTAAACTTTTTTAGCGTAAATAATTACAAGTCGGCAGCACCGCGCGGGACAAGATTTCAATGTCACCCGTTTTTCAGCGAGGTCTAGGTGGCTGTTCTTGCGCGGGGCGGGAGGAATATTTGTTTTAGTTGACGTTGGCCATATTCATCGTGTCAAACCGTTCGTTGCCCTTCCTACGTGTTGCCGGTTTTATCCTTAGTGAGGACGTACGAGTTTGTTTGGATTTTGGGGTACGTCAGGGTCAGTAGTTAAAGCCTTGCCGGTCGCGTCTCCATTGTTTGTTTTTGTTTTTGTTTGTTTTTAAAATGGAAATAAATATCGTTGATTATATAATTAACTGTGCAAATTTAAATACGTTGACATATGAACTTCGATTACAAATAAAATCTCTAGGGCCACATAGACCGGACCTAAAAATCCTAAAAATTAACCAAAATTTTAGTGCAAGTAAAAAAAATTATACGATGCTGAAAACTGGTTGTGCGGTTGTGAAAAACGAAATGCTCTTTTTTGCTTTAGTTGTCTTATTATGAACAATCCACGAAGTGATCCTGCGTGGGTGGCAAAAAGAATGTGTAATATTAAGCAGTTTAGTGAAAAGTTAAAGACACAAATTAAGTGCTACTTATTTAAATAACCACATAGAATTTTCTATGCTAGGCAAGATTGATATTAGTTGCCAATTGAATAGTGCCTATAGGCAAAACATTACCAAACATAATGAAAATGTGGCAAAAAATAGACATATACTTAGCGACTGTTTAAAATTCTGTGCAATTTTTGAGGTTGCTCTACAGGGCCATGATTAGTCTGAAACTGGTGTTAATCCGATCACTTTGAGCATGTAAATGAAGGGCGAATAGACTTTATCTAAAAACAATTAAACTAAAAAGTACACCAAGTAGCTGCTTGTTTGTAAAATGCTAAAATAAAATTGTTTAGGTAAGTTTAGCCGCTACTACTGGGGACACACTCAACCATTATTTTTTATTAAAAAAGAAGTAGCATATTCAAATATATTAAAAAACACTCGTGTAGAAGAGCCTTAATAATACGCGTTTTCGTATGTAATAAAATATATTGTAATAAAATATATGAGAAACTTAATTTGAACAAGGCGAGGCTATAACTGTCAGCTATTTTCACCCCAACATGTAAAATACAGGCTTCAATTTTCAAGACAATTGCTCCTTTCTCTCAAAGCGAACTCAAGAGAATGCAATAAGAGCAAGAAATTATGAAATTTATATCACATGTGGATTAAAACGCACGGTTAAGAGCAATATTCTTGCCTTTCTTTACTCAAAAACGCGTCAGATTTAAATAACATAATGGAGCTACAGTCGAACCTCTATAACTCGAACTTAAAGGGACAATCAAAACCCAGGTAGCAAGGTCACGTTTTTTAAACGTCAAAAACAGGTCATTTTTAATGACCATTGACGTCTCTAACCTGACGTGTAAATGACCTTTAAATGACGTTCAAAAGACACACCCAAAATGACGTTTTTAGACGTTTTAAAAACGTCAGCAATATAACGTATTTGGGACTAAATCAGAACATCAGACACACCCACAGACCTTTTTATGACTTGTTTAAAACTCGTCTGAATATATGAAATATTCCCTGCAGTTGAGAACACTGAAGGAAACTTAGACACAGAAACTCATCTGTGACTTAGACCTGGAAGTACTGGAACAGGTACAGCGGGGTTACAGATCAAAATAGACCTAAACCTAGACTTACACATCTCCGCCTTGAAGCGAAAGAAGCCTCGAAGTTTGTCTTGATTTAACATTTAATTTATTTTACATACGTACCCCCACATTTCGTATAAATCCGGTCAAGTACTAACTGGGGCACCATCTATGTAAGAATGAGTGAATGTCCCTTGGACAGAGTGTGCAGTGTGGGTAGTGACCAATATATGACGTGTTTCAGACGTCAAAAACTACACTACGAAAAGACGTCAAATAACTGACGCCTTAAACACAACATTTTTTGGTAGATGACCTGCTGGTCATCCAAATGACCACTTTTGGACGAAAAAAAGACGTCATTTGATGACCCCTTGCTACCTGGGAATAGTTCGAGTTAAAGAAAAAACATAATTTTTTCCAAGAATTTTTTTTTATTCCATTAAAACTGTTAAAGAATCGAAAACCAACATAAAATAAATGTATCCATACTTAAAAACTTGAAAAATAATTAATTATTAAATTTTGACAATATGTTTTTTTGCGCAGTTGGACTCAATTTTTTTCGAATTTCAAAGATAAGAGGCAAGTCATTATTTGTTGTTGTCTCATCCATTGAAAAAGCGAGCTGTTTTCAATTGCTTTTGAGACTTCAGCATTGGAAGGTTTTTGTCTAGGAGTATCTTTACTTTCATCTTCATCTTTAGAGTTTTCCTCAAAGTTATCCTCTGTTTTGCCAACAATTTCTTAGATCTTATCTTCTGTAAGACTTTCACTTGTTACTAAATTCTCGTCTACTTATCATTCACTTGAAAAATTTGCAAGCATCGATCAATAGACTTTGTACATTTAAAGCAACCTGCTGTTACCTAACTAATGCTTTGTGTTCCTAATTGTGATAGAGGGATTTCAGGTTCTTCTTAGAGAGATCGTTACGTTGGCGGGACTGGGTACTGGGAATACGGTTCGAGTTATAGAGAGACTCGAATTATAGAGGTTCGAGTTAGAGAGGTTCGACTGTATTTGAGTTATAATTTTATAAAAAAATAAGTAAATGCTAAAACTTTTTGCTAACCAACCTGAATAAAAATTATGAATTAAAACTATAACACATTAAATTCACACAATATGTGTGCTTTTTTTAACAATTTAAAATTAAACAAAAGATAGTTTGACATAAAAGCAATTCAGTGATGTGATCCAGGAATTTATAATTTTATGTGTTCAAAAATCACATTTCTAGTTACTAAAATGTAATTAAAAGAGCAAGCAGGCTTGAGAAAAGGTTTCAGTACAGTTGACCATCTATTAATCATAAAAATCGTAACTAACGAATACAACATTCCACTATATATTGCGTTTATAGACTTTCAAAAAGCTTTCGATAGCATTGAGCACTGGGCAGTAAAAGCTTCTTTCATTAATAGCCGAATAGATTACAGATACAGAGACTTAATAGCCAATAAATATATATAGAGAAGCAACAAGATCAATTAAAATCCACGAAGGAACTAGGCCAATCCGCATAAGAAAAGGTGTCAGACAGGGTGACACAATATCCCTTAAACTACTTTACCAGGTCCTAGAAGATGTTTTTAAAAACCTAGACTAGAAAGAAATAGGTATCAAAGTAAGCGGGCATTACTTGAATTACCTAATATATGCTGACGATATCGTCTTAATAACAGATTAGAAAGAAGAAATGATAAAAATGCTGGAAGAACTGGACACAGCAGCTAAAAATATAGTGTTAAGTATGAACTACACTTAAACTAAAATCATAGCAAACACAGATGAAGTATCACGATCAGAATAAACTAAGAAAAAATAAAACAAGTAGAGGAATATATATATATATATATATATATATATCTGGGACAAATTATTAAACTAAAAAAAGAAAACCCAACAGCTAAAATCAAATCAAGAAATGACGAAGATTGGCCTGGGCAGTATTCGGTAAAAGCTACGTACAAAAAAAAATCAAAAATGGCCTCAATACCTCAAAACGAAAGCGTATAACTAATGTATCCTCCTGACTTGGACATTTCAGATCATCAAAAAATCAAAGACGGATAAGGTAGTAAAAGCCCAAAGATCAATGGAAAGACAAATTTTACATGTAAAGCTAACAGATAGAAAAAGGAATGAATGGATAAGAAATAAAACAATAGTAAGGAATGTCAGAGACGAATTAGCAAAATTAAAATAAAAATTTGCCAGTCATAATATTAGAAAGAAAGACGATCGATGGAACAAGTGGATTGTAAACTGGAGAATTTGGGAAAATAAGTAGGGGAAGATCCTAAATGAGATGGGCGGACGATTTGAAGAAACTAGATAGATAAACACGGCGAGAAACAGAGAAGAGTGGAAGATATTAAGGGAGGCCTATGTCTAAAGATGGATCGAAAAGGGCTAAATAGATAAATAGAGAAATCTGACTAGTGTTCCTCATCCTTTTATTCTATGCTGATTATCATTATTATTTTCATTAATAAAGGGAGGACGTATTTTATCAGGGGAATAAAAAAAAGGGATACACTTCCGGTAGCCTTATACTAAACAAACGTGGCTTAAGTGTACACAGGGCAAACATCGTTCAGAAATAAAGTGTCTAGTCTCGACAAGGAAATATATAGTCCACAGTACACCGGTCTATTTTTTAAGTGATGAGTTACAGGCTGAGTTTTTTAGAAATCTTTTGAGCTTCGGACTAACTAAACCAAGCATACGATTTTGAGGACCATGTTGCCCATCAGAAATTAAAATATCTCAAAGTCTTGAAAATTTTAAACGTTTTATAAGACAATTGTCTTTAAATGAGGGTTAATCTTAAAGTCTTTATTTAAAATTTTAAAACGGGTATTGCATGAGAAATTTTTTTAAATTAAATTTAAGTTTAGTGTTTTTTTCTTTTTTAATACAACTTAAGATTTGACTGTTTGATATTCAACCGTAATAAATACGTTTCTTAGTTTTTGAGTCAATTGGGGATTTGTATTTGTTTAGCTTTGTTGTATTGGGCATAACTAGAGCAACAAATAAAGAGTTATTATTAGTTACTTATAAATACATTTTTTAAGGCACAGAAAAAAAAATCCGGTTGCTGTATAAAAATTCAGGATGTTACTTATCACTTAAAAAATATACTGGTGTATTCTGGACTAATATGTCTCCATACAAGGATATAATATGCCTGTCTAGTCTTTAAAATGTAGACGAATAACGAACATAAAATACCTACATCACTTATTGCAATCTTGATTTGACACACATTCTAAAAATTTATAGCTAACATCGATTTTAAAATAAAAATGTAATTTTATTCTAGTCAGTAGCGGGTCATCGTTTTTTTGGTGTGCTCAATTAATGACAGTATAATTTGATTTAGTTTGTTGTTTTTTAAATTCTTGTTTAGAGGTTGAATACAGAGTTTTGTACTGACTGACCAGAATAAAAAGAGGCGCAAAAGAGATGGCTTAAGTCAATCTATCTCCCTGTGTTTACAGCACTTTGGTCTTACTGGGTGGTTTTCATTTTTAGCAAATTTACCATGAACAAAATTTTAGTAATACAAGAAAACAACGGTACTTGTCTGGTATGTTTATCGAAATCGACTCCAGGCCGTTCATTATTCACATCCTTTTATTGGGTTTCTATTGTGACGTGTGCTGAAAGCGACCCCGGCCCGTTCACAATTCACAATTTACTCTTTTTAATTTTTTAATAAAATTGTGTCAAGTTCCAAGATATAACTAATGGCTTTACTTTTATCTCAATTCTTTTTCGGAATACCATTTTCATGTACTTTGTTTTTTTTTACATGAAATGTTTTTGTTATAATTAATTTTAGAGAAAATAAGCTAAAAGCGTTGATTTAATATTTCAATTAACGCTAAAAACCATAGCGTGGCAAAAAACCATAGAAAATAAAGATTTTGATAGATTTTTTTTGAAGTGTCAGAGAAACACGCATATGATGCTTGTCAACAAAATTATTCACTGACAACATAATGAATGAGTTTTGCCTTGCATAGTCACCCTCTCTTTATTAGAATATTATGGGGATATAGGAACACTCCTTTTTGTCAGAGCTAAGTACTATTTAACTTAAAATGTATACCCGAACATATTACTTTATAGGTATAGACATATTCAAGGCCAACACAAAAATAGAGGCCACGACCCTGAAAAAATCAGCTGTTCTCCCGGGGCTGAATTTTACATTGGGTCTTATGGGAGGTCAGACGTTTTTTTATGATATTTTCAAAATGGCACTACAGATTTCCGCAAAATTTCAGTGAAATATTCTCAGACACCATCCCGATATTCCACCAAAGGTTTGTAAGGAAGTAACATGATTAAAAGGTTAAAATCTTCAAGATTTAGCATTCCTTATTTTGAATTCAAATTACCCGCCATGTACCACATGCCAACTGTTATATTTGACATGTATTTGACTTTGTCATATGTATTTGTCAGATTCGCTTCTGCTTTAAACTTAATTTTTGTGTGAGCTAATGAAGCGGCTATGAAAAATTAGGGCTTACTATACATTTAAAAAAAATTGTTTTGCCAGAATAAAGTAAAAACAATCTCAAAAACGGCTTTATTAAAAAAAAATCAAATATCCTTGAACCGTCATTCCAACTTCAATATTTTAAAGACAATCAGCTGTGTCGTAACGTGACCATCAAAAAAAAATCAGCCCCGGATGTGACGTCAACAAAGTGGAGGATCGTGGCCCGTCCATTTTGATAGCCCTGACATATTATGTAAAATGAGAACGAACAATAAAATTCTATTCTATTCTATTCTATTGGGTTGAGGTTGAAAAATGAAAATCTATTAGGGGAACAGGGACCAAGGACATGGATTAATATAACAAGTATTAATTTCGAATGTGATTCCAGAGTGAGATGGGGCAAGTCCGGGCAATACACGGACAAAAACGCGTTATATTGTATGGGAAAGACCTCTTTGAGTTAGAAAAACGACTTTATTGAAAGTTAAGGAGTTTTTGCAATTATTGCTCTAGAATCTTCAAAAGTAAAGTTTAATACAAATGCTCATATAAAAACCTACTTAAACTTATTGAAAGTAAAGGAGTTTTTGCAATTATTGCTCTAGAATCTTCAAAAGTAAAGTTTAATACAAATGCTCATGTAAAAACCTACTTAAACTTATTGAAAGTAAAGGAGTTTTTGCAATTATTGCTCTAGAATCTTCAAAAGTAAAGTTTAATACAAATGCTCATGTAAAAACCTACTTAAACTTAATTTAAACTAGTTTTTTTTTTAAATTTAATAACTAGGACATTAAGTTTACAGGTCTGAACCTTGAGACCTTTATTTAGGTCACCACCTATACATCAAAAGGTAGTATGAATAATGTGCACTATTACAAACTTATTTTAAAAATCTTATGAAGCTTGGAATGGTAGGTCAAATTACAAGAAAAAATACCTTCCTAGCTAGCCTATTAGTACACCTCTATAGTCTAAATTATACGCATTTGTATGACGTCACCAGGTGAGAAAAAAACGTATGGCGTAGATATTTTTGTCAATCAATGTTTTTTGATTGACAGATCAATGTTTTTTGATTGACAGTGACGGATACTTCACATAACCAATTACCTACCTATTTAAATCATAGACACTACTTTTTTTTAAAAGTTTATTGTCACCGCTGTTTATAATATACTAAAAAAAGATAAACAAAAATGACGTCATTACAATTCGTTCATCGGCTTAGGAGGTACACACACACAAACAGACATCACGACAATATTGCTAAGATAGGTCAAAACAACACATTTTCGGCGTTATTTAAAAAAAAAATTTCGTCGAAAATAATACCTTCTCTAGCCATTGCTACGCGGCCTAGGAAGGTAAGAAAATTGATTATTTAGAATACAACCATTTTTATGTTTTGACTTTCATTTTTGCAGTTGGCCTGTAAGTAAATAAAGTTTTATAGCTACATTTTAATTTAAAAAATACGTGGTTTTAGGGACAGTATGTCTGTGCTCTATCTATAGTGGGTGTGAAAGTGCATTGAATGTGCACACTACCAAACACTACCGCTATTTTTAGCAATTTTTCACTTGGAAAAATTAAGAGAGACCACACATGCATATTGGTGGCACGCATGAGTGATAAAAGGTAGAGACAGTTAGTAGTCACATTGTTTAGTCAATGATAATTGATAGTTAATTTCTGTTTTTGATACAAAAATGCAGTAAAATGTCAGATTTTTATTCAAAATCATAAAAAACAATTCCAATCTGAGGAGTGGCGAAGTTAGAGACCGAGAAGTTATATAAAAAAAGTTTCTTTTGGCGTACAAAGTCATAGGTCACGGGTTCGAGTCCCGGCTGAGCCAAATAAATTTTTTTATAATTTTTCGTTCTTTAACTTCGTGCCTAGCTCTGGCTTAGAGTTAATTTTTACCTTCTTAGCCCGCTCAGCGTTGGCTAGAGAAGGTATTGTTTTCGATAAAAAAAAATTTGTTGAGATAACGCCAAAAATGTGTTATTTGTAGGTATCTTAACATACTAGTACTATTATGTCGGTTTAGAACATTTTTCTACGTTAACCGACACCTATTCTCCACCTCCTTCGGTCCTGACAATCATCTTCTGTCAGGTTCTTTTAACTCACTGATCTTTGGATTGACTGTTGCCATTCCAGTTTTGGACGCCCGCTTTTTCTGAACCTGCTTTGGTAATCTTTCGTCGTTCATCCATTGTACATGACCGTACCATATCAGTTGTCTCTTAGTGATGTCATCCGTTATGCTTCCCTCGATTCCGATTCCCCAACAAACATTTAAAGTTGTAACGACGAAACCCCAACTAGAAAAAATTTCTTAAAAGTAACCGAAACGTACTCCCGCTTCGTCTCAGTATACCATACAGCGACGTTATAATTCCCTAAGTGGGGAACCAATTTCTGGTTATAACTACTTGGTCAAGTGTTTAAAGTCACTGTAGTAACAACTACACTACTACGTCGTAGCCAGGTATCTACTACGTCGTAGAGGCTGTTTTTTTTTCCGTAATGGCATAAAAGTTGTGATGTAGTTGCAAATAATATAATCGTTTCTTTATGGTAGAATTGTTACACAATATGGTGGACACAACAGTAAACAGACTCGCTTAGTTTTTTTGTTTGGTTATGGTTATAATATGAACTATGTTATCCAAAAGTGTGAGAATTTACGAGCAGAGGATCAAAATTCGAGTGCGACGCAAAGTTTTTTGTATAACATGCATTATATATATTGCAAAAAACCGGTGCGCCCGTAAAATTGAGCCGTTTTCTGGTAGCTGATGGAATTTTTGTGTTGTGATTTTGGAGGTTATGTTTTCATAATCGACAGTTAACTCCAACAAATGGTGCTTAAGAAGAGCATTTTTGGTAAGCTTCAACTAATTTGTTTATAAAATAGTATGGCTCTTTAATATGAGCTCATAAATCGACAACAAAAATATTAAATTTTCTTTCTTACATAAAAACATGGCGTCCCAAACTATATTCCCTGATAGTCGAAAGGGTTACTTGAAAGTGAGCCTAAGTTACGGCAACGTGTCACTTACGACTTTTATGTCGGCATTCCTTTTTAGTTCTAGATAACACACTGGAATTTCTACTCCTTCGTTGCAGAAACGTATTATTAACTAGCTTTCGCCACTAGAAAACGTCTACAGAGTGATAGGAACCACGCGATAAGTATAACTACTACCCTCAAGTTATTGGGGTGTCGCCACTTGTCATTTGCCGTTTCTGTCAACAACAACACCACTGCTTATAGGTTATGTACGAGCGTGAATTTGTTAGAATTTTTAATTTAATTAGAACAATAAATGAAGTGCCAATAAAAAGAGTTTTTTAAAATGTAACACAGCACAAATTTAAGTTTATTCACTTCAAACCAAGCTTTAACAACAGCACAAATTTGAAGACAACAAAAAATAATTATTGACTCAAGCTCAACACATAAAATGAATCACAGTGAGACACGACACGTCAGCACAAGAGGCATAGATAAACGAATTCGGTTTAGTCCGCACAAGAGGGTTACGATGGCGATAGAGTGGTGCCACAGCACAAACCACGAACGACCGTAAAGACAGTACAAGAATAGAACAGCAACAAGTAGCGTAAAAGATTAAGGATGGAGATTAAGCATGGACCAGGGAATTCTTAAAATCCGGGTGCGGTACTCGATACTTTGGATCAATATTTTGCGTTTTGATTGTTTTGCAAAATGGTCAAGCAATGAGCTCGAAAAAATGGACTGCTCAAGGTAGTTAAAAAAATATTTGCAAAACTATTCCTAATATTCCCATATTATAAAAGGAGCCACCAAAAGTAGGGTTAAGAATGTGTGCGACAAAGATGCGACTTCAAAAAGTCTACGTTTTCAAAGTAGAAACAGGAAGGAGAGATTACTTTAAAAGATCGACATTAAAAAAAAGTCAAAGTAGTTGCGGCTTTAAAGTTGATCCACAAAGTTATTTTGTCTACATTGTTACATCAGATGTTACTATGATGACACAAACTTTTGTGGTAAAAATTAAAGTTATAATGTAGTTGTCGGATACACTTGTTTGGGACTCCAATGAAGCTTAACTTTCTAGTGGTAATTAAGTAGGATATAAAAGTCAGGGCGACTACGAAATAACGACTAAAAAGAAAGTAAAACTTTAGCAACGTCCTATTGTGGTAGAGAAGACTATCAGAATCGACTATCAAGAAACAATCCTAAGAAGTAGTTTAGAGGGTCGTTTTTACGAAACATCTACTATTTCCTGATACTAAATAGTAGTTAGAACTAAAAAGTAACAAATTTTGGTTGGGATCACCACATTTCTACTATAAAAAAGTAGCAAAGCCTTTAGAACATGTAGCCGCTACTATAAATGTTAGTTGGGTCTTTCTTTTATGGTCTCATTTCTTGCATGATCTGTTCTAGATATTCTCATTGATCTTCTTATTGCATCCATTTCGACACTTTCCATTTTTGTTTTGTGTTTTTCTGTTACGCCACAAGTCTCGATTCCATACAACAGCGTACTTTTCACCATTGTTTTTTCACAACTGCTCCATAGAATACTGTTAAGACATCCAATAACCTTTTTTGCTTTTACTATTATTTTTTCCATTTCTTTACAGTTTGTTCCTGTCTTATCAAATGTGACACTTAAATTTTAAGATGGCGATAAATTTTGATCATGGTCTTTAAAAAGCAATCAATTCTCACCAGGATGTTTTCTATTTCATCAAAATCGGTTCAATCGGTTCAGTAGTAATGAAGTTATAAGGAAATAAATGCAGACATCATTGGCAAGGCAATCGTATAATATGCAAAACAATGGTTTGAAACAAAAATATTTTTTTTTAGAACCACTGAACCGATTTTGCTAGTTCATACCTTGTTGTGCGTGGCAAGCATGCAGCTTTTTTAGTAACTTTAAAAAATAATCAAGACATGTTTGCAATACAAGAATAAACGAGCATCTTTGAAGGGTACATTTTAATTTTGTCCGCCATCTTGGATTTTGAGATGGCGGACAAAAAAATATATTTAGTCAAAACTTTAATTAATTCTCTATCAACTGCAGTTTGTCCCATTAAAATCGATTGTACAGTTCAAAAGCTATAATGAAAAAAAATTGTCCGGTTTTTTTGGCCTATATGGTAAATCGGCCATATTTTTTATCATATCTTAGCAATATCGTCGTGACGCCTGTCCGTGTACCGATCTCTTTCTAGCTTACGATAGCTCCTAAACCGATTTCTATGATTAGATTTTGGTCAAAATCCATTTACGCTAGCGACAGTTTTGAGACCAATTAAAAATGATAAAACCTTTTTAACGGAGCATCGTATCAATATGCGTTTTTCGGAATATACTAAAACATTTTTCTCAATGACTTCTGTTATAACCAAAAACTTAGTAGGAGCATTGTTTTCTGAGTTATTTGCAAAAACTGTTTTCAATGCTGATATAGTGTGAAGTTTCCTTGGGATGTGCTAATAGGCTAGGAATGTGTTGTCAGATCCATCATGGATCCATTTATTTGTTTTGAATTCATCATAAAATAATTTTTTATGTCAGCTATTAAAGTTATGTCGAAATGGATGCAATAAGAAGATCAATGAGAATATCTAGAACAGATCATATAAGAAATGAGATCATAAAAGAAAGAATGGGAATCGAGGGAAGCATAACGGATGACATCACTAAAAGGCAACTGATATGGTACGGCCATGTACAACGGATGAGCGATGAAAGATTACCAAAGCAAGTCCTAGAATGGCAACCAATAGGGCGCAGAAAAAGAGGGCGTCCTAAACTGGAATGGCAACAGTCAATCCAAAAATCAATGAGTCAAAAAAATTTGACGGAAGATGACTGTCAGGATCGAAGGAGGTGGAGAATAGGCGTCGGACAACGTAGAAAAACGTTCTAAACCGACATAGTAGTAGTACTAAATTTGTTTAATTTATACTATTTTAAATATATCTAATCCCAATTTTATTACTATTATTAGTATGCTACACATGTTAAAATTAATGTAAGCATGATTTCTTTTCTGATGTTAGCCAATTTTGGTACCGCAAATCACAATTCAAAATCAGGGATCAAGATATGCCTTTTAAAGCAGAACCATTTAAAAATTTTTGTGACATCCTTGAGCAATACGGAACAATTTGAATTAAAATTTTTGTTTATCCGCTTGAGTTTACTAAAGAGTAGAGATCCTGTATGCATGACACATTTTAAAGATATTTAGTAGTAATATGTCATACAAGGGTCTCTACTAAAGAGGAACTTCAAATCTATTTCTTATTCAGGGACGGCCCCAGTCTTTTAAAAAGGGGGAGGACTGTTTAGATTTTTTGAATATCCTATTATGATTAAAGCCGAAAATTGTGCTCATGTGTAATACAGCAGAATATGCCTCTTTTATTTGGACTTCTCTGGTAAAAAGGTGGGGGGGGGGGGTTGGCTTATGCATGCCTGTTTGAGTCAGATATTATAGATTAGCTATAGAGATTGGATTATATAACCAACCAAAAAAAATTGGGTACACCATGCTTTTGATATTATCATTAAAAAAGCCGAAAATTTGGCTGAAATAAAAGGGAATCAGTGACGGCGAGTGGTGGAGAACACCAAAAAAAAAAAATTACGAAATTGTCAAAATTAGAACAACACGGCTCGATCGATAACGCGAAGTTGTCATCGATGTCACTCTAATGGGGAAAGTAATGTTTTACGACCCTTAACAGTTTTGAAGAGTTAAATTTTATCCCAAATCAAGGCCAACACAAAGATAGAGGCCACGACCCTGAAAAAATCAGCTGTTCTGGGAGGGGGGGGGATGAATTTTACATTGGGTCTTATGGGAGCTCAGACGTTTTTTTATGATATTTTGTAAGGCTGTAAGATGCTAGAGATGCTAAAAGGTTAAAATCTTCAAAATTTAGCATTCCTTATTTTAAATTCAAATTACCCGCCATTTACCGCAAGCCAACTGTTATATTTGACATGTTTGACTTTGTCATCGGTGTTTGTCACATTCGCTTCTGCTTTAAATTTAATTTTTGTGTGAGCTAATGAAGCGGGCCTGAAAAATTAAGGATTACTATAGATTTAAAAAAAATTGTTTTGCAAGAATATAGTAAAAACCGTATGCACCGTCATTCTAACTTCAATATTTGTGGAGGATCGTGGCCCTTCCGTTTTGATAGCCCTGGCCAAATTTAATTAAACAAACTGACAAAAACAGAAATAAACAAAAACTGTGGTTGACAAGCATGTTGCACTTTGTTCAAATCCAATCTGTTTATGTCCAATAATCTGTTTGAGTTAATTTGAGAAATGTTTGAAACTTAATTGTATAATAATCTAGCACTTGGCAAGGATAACAAACGAGCCCTAAATGATCTGATAAACATTAAACCCTATTTTAAACTCATCTCACACCCTGCTGCTCTGAAAGGTATTTTCCCCATTTTCCCTCGTGAAAAACGTATATCAAAGAGAAAATTTAAGCCTTAGAATTAGAAAAACAAACAGAAAAGTTAAATAAGTTCACATTCTTTTTTTACATATAAAATTTCGTGTTATCATTTATTGTAACTAGTTCAGGCCTGACATCCAAGATTCGAGCGATATGCTGCGTTTAATGATAGAAGGGGACTTACTAGAGGTTCATCTCAATAAGACAGAGTATATGTGTATCGGTGGAATGAAACAGGACCTAATCTTAAATACCGGGCAGCGAATTCAGTCCTGTGATGAGTATAAATACTTAGGAGTAAAAATTACAGGTGACGGAACACTAGACAAAGCTATAAAAGATCGAAGCGTACAAGGAAGAAAAGCAATAACTTTATTAAATGGAATAATTTGGGACCAAAGTATATCAAAACATAAGAAAAAGCTTATATATAACACCATTGTAAAATGTATTATTACATACGGCTTAGAAGTATGGCCAATCAAGCATAGAACAGAAAAATTGCTTTCCGATACTTTAGTGGATGATATAAGAAGAAAACAACTGGTGTGGTACGGACATGTACATACAAAGATTGAATGATGAAAGACTACCTAAACAAATACTACAATGGAAACCAATTGGCCGAAGAAAACGAGGACGGCCAAGGAGAAGCTGGAGAGAAGGAATAGACAGTGAAATAAGAATAAGAGGCCTAGATGATGAATTATGGGCAAACAGAAACGAGTGGAGATTGGGTATCGGAAGACGTAGAACGTTGTAAATATGTATATAGCAACACACTTGGTATGGATTGACATAAGACTCGCCCAAACATTTTACGAAAGGGAACCACCCCCCCCACTCCTGGCAGGGGGTGGTTCCCCCCTTAAAAGTGCGTTTTGATCATTTTTGATAGTTTTTGCGGATACAATTTCCTAATCAACGATGTACCTTAGTACGCTCTGACGGCAGTGGTGCACGTTCCATTAGCGTACGAAAAAAAATGAATTTTTTTAAAATATTTTTTTTAAAATATTTTTTATGGTATTTTTTATCCTTAGCACTATTTTTTTCTCAAAAAATATTTTTGGTTAAAAGCCCAGGGTATACACAATACAATACTTATTAAGCTAGACATATTTTTTTTAAATAGCCGCCTTGAAATAATAATAAATGTGTTTGTAGAAATCCTTAAATCAAACAAAAATTTTAAATATTCATTTTTGTAACTCAGTAAATAAAAATGAGAGTGAGTAAAAAATTATTTTTGGTTAGTAATAACCTAAAACTTACTTATTCTAGTTGACCTTCTTGACCTAGGGTGGGGGGCATCCCCCCTCTCACCCCCCTCAAAAATTCTCTCTTACAGGGCTTACTTGGGCTTAACTTGGCAAAAAACAACTAAGTAATAATTATTGAGGTTGATGAAAATTACTCTCTAACGATGTATAACACGGAACCGTGTATAACACGCCCTCCTTACATCAGTAGCGCACCTTTTATAGACATTTAAATAAATGAGAGGTGTGGAAAAAACTATTTTTTTTTTTAAGTTTTGTCTGGTCTGGTTTCAAAACTTGTTTTTCAAGCCGAAGAAATTTATTTTCCAACGATTCCAAAAATGGTTAACTTTGATATACTAGGTAATAAAAAATGTCGAAAAAAACATTTAGGGGGCGGGAGCCACCCCCCCCCCCAAGAGGGGGCGGATGGTTCCCCCTCGTTATATTTTCGGGGGAGTATACTGTATATTTCTACCAAGTGTGTTGCTTCTCTCACTGAACGCAGTATGTGTATTAGTACTGTTCCAACAAGTAGGTTGTCTTAAATGAAGATTCAAGTGTATATCAAGTGTATCTACCGCTGCCTTGAGGGGGAGTGATATATCGTTGGAAAGGAAATTTCTTCAGCTTTAAAAATAAGTTTTATAAACAGACATGTAGGACAATAAAATTCAAGAAAATTAAATAATATTATTTATGAAAGGTGTGCCACTGATGTAAGGGTAGCGTGTTATACATCGTTAGAGAGGACTTTTGATCAGCCTCAATTACTATTACTTAATTGTTTTTGGCGAAGTTAAAAGTTTACAAATAATTAGAAAAATACTGTGGAAGATCACTTTTGAAGGGGGCGAGAAGGGGAACGCCCCCTCCCCCAATGTAAATAAATCCAACTCGAAAAATAAAGTTTTAGGTTAATACTAATCAAAAATACTCTGCCAATCTATGGGCACCTAAGCTCACACTAGGTACTATAGTCATAGTGTACGTGTCAGCTAATATAACTAAAAACTGAAATATATTTTATTCAACTCCAGACTCAATTACCTTTCGTTTGATACCACACAAGCCATGTTTTGAATTAAACTCTAATTTTTAAAATCTACCCCCACCCTTTTAAAAAAAATTTAATGTATTTTGTTTAACTCCAGACTCAATTACCTTTCGTTTGATATCACACACGCCATATTTTCACATAAACTCTAATTTTTGGAATCTACCCCCACCCTTTTATTTGGCTTGCGTTCGGTGGATTTTGTTCATTTTTAAACTTAGGCACCAAATTTCATTAAAATCGGACAAGCCGTTTTTGAGTTATGCGGGTTGGTCGTTACAGACAGACAGACAGACAGACAGACAGACAGACAGACAGACAGACAGACAGACAGACAGACAGACAGACAGACAGACAGACAGACAGACAGACAGACAGACAGACAGACAGACAGACAGACAGACAGACAGACAGACAGACAGACAGACAGACAGACAGACAGACAGACAGACAGACAGACAGACAGACAGACAGACAGACAGACAGACAGACAGACAGACAGACAGACAGACAGACAGACAGACAGACAGACAGACAGACAGACAGACAGACAGACAGACAGACAGACAGACAGACAGACAGACAGACAGACAGACAGACAGACAGACAGACAGACAGACAGACAGACAGACAGACAGACAGACAGATAGACAGACAGACAGACAGACAGACAGACAGACAGACAGACAGACAGACAGACAGACAGACAGACAGACAGACAGACAGACAGACAGACAGACAGACAGACAGACAGACAGACAGACAGACAGACAGACAGACAGACAGACAGACAGACAGACAGACAGACAGACAGACAGACAGACAGACAGACAGACAGACAGACAGACAGACAGACAGACAGACAGACAGACAGACAGACAGACAGACAGACAGACAGACAGACAGACAGACAGACAGACAGACAGACAGACAGACAGACAGACAGACAGACAGACAGACAGACAGACAGACAGACAGACAGACAGACAGACAGACAGACAGACAGACAGACAGACAGACAGACAGACAGACAGACAGACAGACAGACAGACAGACAGACAGACAGACAGACAGACAGACAGACAGACAGACAGACAGACAGACAGACAGACAGACAGACAGACAGACAGACAGACAGACAGACAGACAGACAGACAGACAGACAGACAGACAGACAGACAGACAGACAGACAGACAGACAGACAGACAGACAGACAGACAGACAGACAGACAGACAGACAGACAGACAGACAGACAGACAGACAGACAGACAGACAGACAGACAGACAGCAAAACAAAAAAGTTTCAAAATCATCTGAATCGCAAAGATATATAAAAAATTTTGAAATCGGAGCAACTTTTTTTTTCTCGAAAAAATTAGGATCACCATAGCTCACACTACTTATATAGTAGTAGTGTGAGCTAATATTTTTTTACTCACCTTGATTATTTACTGAGTTACAAAAATGAATGTTCTATCTATCATTAAACTCAGTATCGTAGTGTAGAGTTCATAACCAAAAACAAAAATTTTGATTTCTTTAATAATTGTAAAAATACTGTTTTTACAGCTGATATAGTGTAGGGGTGTGCTAATGGGCTAGAAAGGTATAAGATCCGTCATAGATGCTTTAATTTTTTTATTCTGAGAGTTTGGGCGGCCCCAGTTTATGCCGAGAATTAATGCTCTTGGGCACGTTGGGGTTTTACCGGAATTAAAAACGGGAATAAATCCGGAATTTTATTTTGCAGAGTTAGGTAATATGAGGGTTGAATACGGAATAAATATGACGATTTTAAAGAGTAGAAGGAACGGGACTGTATATAATTTTTGGTTTATACATTGAGCTGTTATAAGCTCAAAATAATATACATCGCATCCACAAAAACTACTAATACCTAGGGTTACCAGACGTCCGGATTAATCCGGACATGTCCGAATTTTTACTACGTCCGGGTGGGTCCGGGCGGATTTTTCATAAACGTCCGGATTTTAAAGTAGCCGCCTTTATTAACATCAAATAATGCAAAATAAACTAGTTTCAAAAAATGTAATTAAACAATAATCGTCGATAAATTTAGCAGTGTGAATTCACCTTTAAGCGGGGTCTTCACATAACGTTTTACCTTACATCTTGCCTGTTCAGTCAAAACGCATCAAGTAAAACTTTGTGTGTAGACGGAAAAACGGACGTTTTACTTGAGATTTAAGATGGAAGACCGCCTAGAGAACTGACCGGATCACGCATTGTTTTCCAATAAAACCATCGTTTTGTATCAAAAACTGATCTAAAAACGTACGTTAAAACTATCAAGTGTCTACGCTAGTCTTTCAACCGTCATACTTGACCCTTTTGACTGACAGGCAAGACGTAAGGTAAAACGTTATGTTAAGACCCCGCTTAAAGTAGTATTATTAATTTCGCCTTGTTGAATTACACTTCTGCCGTGTGGTCTTAAGCACACACAATTTTTTTGACGAAGTTTGTAATCTAAAAAAGTACATATCAGACAATTTTACTTCTGATGACTACAATCTGCCTACCCACGAAAAATGGGCAAAAGATTTTAATGCAAGTATTTCTACCCAGTGGACCAAGGAAAGAAATAGGCTGCTTTTTTCTTCTGTAAAAGGAATACTCATGACTTCATACAATTTAAGAAATATGAGCTGCTCAGAATTTTACGATTTTGTACTTCTGCCTAAAAATTCAACGCTGTTGAATAAAATACAAAGCAGTGAAAAGTACCTATAAAATAGTAGGTATATTATGTTATTTATTAGTTATTGTTTCAATAAAAAAAAGTTGATTTTTTGTGTGTGGCATCGAAAAAATTTTGACGTCCGGATTTTGTCCGGATTTTCTTGACGGCTGGTCCTGGTTAGAGACGTTTTCATCTGGTAACCCTACTAATACCTAACCCAAAAATTGGGGAGGAATCGCAAGTAGCTGTAGCTTTTGTTTTTTTATATACAAATCTAGTTCTAAATATGATTTATGATTTTTTTAAAGAATGTTGCTAGAAAACATATTTTCTGTCTGCATTGAAAATTGGTAGGTGATTTTTCTTAAAAAAGTTAGGCCCTGAGTGATGAAAGTGACTTAGTACACTTTGCTTACATAATAGAGATTTTGCTCACTTTTTATTACCGCTGCTTTAAGTCAGATTTTGACAAAAACTCGATTTTCAAATTTTTTCAGTTAGTTCTTTGTAGTTTTGGGGGTGCGACATATACAAGCTGAAATCAATTTTTTTTAGAAAAATTAAAACATTAATTTTTACTAAACATATACAGTGAAACCTCCCATAAGCGGACACTCACGGTTTCGTCGATTTTGTCCGCTTATTGGAGGTGTCTACTTATGAGAGAGAACTGCGAAATTTTAATATATATTTATTAACAATTTACGCGGCTTGAGTTTTTCCGATATTAAATTTTTTAGCGATATTTCGTGCTGATAGGTGTTCCTTCTCCGAAACGTTAACAACTTCCATTTTTTCACGTACTATTACTACCCAACTGAATAATAAAAATAAAACACAGCAGTCCCGCCGAATAAAATATGTTGTAAATACGACAGAAGTATTTGGTCTCCGCATTAAAACGGAAAGAGGTAATTCCCCGGCTGCAGAGTACGTTGTTGCCAACATACTACATAATATTTATGCCCATGTCGTGCAGCGCTCCGTCCCGTTGTCAGAGATTCGCGTCCGGTTAATGGAAGTTTCAGAATTTTTTAACCAAAACAATTGTCCGCGTCCGGTTATTAGAGTGTTATAGGAGTGAATTTTACATGTAAAGAAATAAATAGGGAAAAGCTTGGTTTTAACAACTTTGTCCGCTTAAAGGGAGTGCCTGCTTAATAGAGGTGTCCGCAAGAAGAGGTTTCACTGTACCTAACTCAAAAATTGCTTAGGAAACGCAAACGACTGACGATAGGTTTTTTTGTTGCTGTTGTTTTTTTTTATATAGGGTGTTCCAAGTTGAGTGTCCACCATTGCTAACTTTGTTATTATAAAAGATTAAATTACCAAACTCATAGAATTTTTGACGCTCTTTAAGATGCTTAAATCAAAAAAAATTCGAACATCGCATTTTCAAATTTGTTTAAAAAACATAAAACAAATTTTAATTGAACACCGTGTTTTTTATAATTTTTTTTTTGATAGGTCTTTCAATTCTAAACAAAAATTGTCTTTTGATTTTTTTTCCTAAAGTTAAAAATAACAAAGATATTCCAAATTCAAAATTACGCTAAGGCTTCTTTCTAATTTAAAAATTCTACCAGTTAATTTGAACTTTTTTCTATCTTTATTAATAACAAAGACACTTAAGTTGGAACATTATGTATACAAATCTAGTTCTAAATATGATTTAACATTTTTTGTTCAAGATGCTTGGTAGAAAATGTTTGTTTTGTTTACTATTTTCACCGAACCGAATAAACGGAAGGGGTCCTATAAAAAAGATATAGGCCCCCTTCCAAAAAATAGACTTTAATTCTGGGGTCAAGTTTTCCCCTTAAGGGGGGTGTACCCAGCCCTGGGGATATCACATAAAGCTGCTTAATCAACCATATTAAACTGGATGGAGAATAGCTTCCAACAATACTGGATAAATATACCAGAACTGGCTCACCCTAAAGAGTTCATTAAAGGACCTTGTAGAAAGAAAGCCAGGAACATCATTGGACTTACCAGAAAGGAGATACGTATAATGACTGGTCTTTTTACGGATGACAGTCGACTAACAGTACCCATGCGCAGAATGGGACAAACAGAAGAGACCGAATGTAGACTCTGTATGGAGGATGACGAAACAGTCAGACATATACTGAGCGAATGTCCGGCTATTGCACGTTTACGTCAGAATACTTTCGATAAACCTCAGATTGATTCAGAAGAATGGAACAATGTCTCACCGAAACTGATAGCCAACCTTTTTGGAGGATTAGGCATACAGTGGTGAGAAACCACTCAAAAGTGAGCCACAATAGAGCCACTGGTGGTCGCAGTGGAAGGACTGCAAGGCCCACTTACATATGAGTCATCATCATACAAATTCACTACTAAGAAAAATAAAATCGATGGGCTTCGGGGTTTCTTTTAAATTGTTAAAATAATTCATAAAAAACGGTTTGAAGTTGGTTCGATGGCATATTAAAATCTAAATATATCTGTCTTAAAAACCAACCCTTTAGTTTTTTGAAATTTTAACACGACTGTAAAGGTACTGGAAAGGCCTTCACAAAATGGTACCACTCGACCCACTTTCCCGATTTTGTCAGAGCATATTATTTTAAAAGGCTTTCCGTTTTCGGTCTAGAAGCAAATCATATTACTTTTTGGCAACAGACCATTGCCCCCCAATTTGACCTCGCTGAATCCGAATATCTCTGTTGCCAACTCGAAAAATCGACAGGGACGAAGAAAATCCCCCCCAAACCCCCAAAAACCTGTTTTTTTTCAGTTTTATGCAATTTTCTCGAAAACTAACCTTTCTATCAAAAATTGCAAAGAACAGTTATTTGTGGAGAATAAAATTCCCTTTCCAATGATGTATTCGTCAATAAGGTTAGGAAAAGCAAGTAGCTCTTCAGTGGCGTACGTAAATTGGGATTATTTAGAAAAAACATGTTTATTATAGATTTTTCAAAATTTTCTCAAAAACTACACTTTTTAGGAAAAAATATGTAGTATACTTTATTGTAGAACATAACATTTTCTTTTAAAAACTTTATTAAAATGTCGGGTTGTTGCCATATTTAAGGCTTCAGGGGCGTACTAATATAAACTTATTTTCAAAAATAACTGAAATAATCAGTTTCTCTTACATATTTAAATATCTTTTCTAACTAAGATTTTCAGAAAAAAATGTGCCTTTATTCTTTACTGAGGATAAGACAATTTCTTTTTAAATGATATATTACAAAGTGAGGTTAATGTTATGATAAATACTTCAAAAAGTTTCGTAATTTATACCTACTAAAATAAAATGTTTCCAACGCCCCTGAAGATTTTTCTATACTATGGTTCACATTTTGTGACACACTGTTTAAAAGGACATTTTATTATCGGCCCGCCGCCGAAGCCATAAAAGTCGAAAGTACAAAAGGTCGAAAAAAAATCGACAAAACAAAATATTAAAAATACAAATTTACCGTATCAAGTCGAATTGACCTGTCCAGTCGATGTGGACCCGCGGCCGTACTTTCGATCTTTTGTACTTTCGATCTTTTGTACTTTTGACCTTTTGTACTTTCGACCTTTTGAACTTTCGACCTTTTGTTTTTTTGATCTTTTGTACTTTCGACCTTTTGAACTTTCGATCTTTTGTATTTTCGACCTTTTGTACTTTCGACCTTATTTTTTCGACCTCTTGTACTTTCGACCTTTTATCCGCCGCTCTTTATTATCCACCGAAAAGCTAATAAGACACAAAATTGATTAGTTTGGATTGATCTTAAATAATTTCTGTAAATTAAGAACACCACTGGAGCGGTAAATATAAATAACTTCCAGTTTGTTATACATCGTTTGAAAGGAAATTTTATTGGCTATGACGAAGTATAGAACACATTTTTTGATAAAGAGCTTGGTTTTTAAGAAAATTGAATAAAACGTATGAAAAACATGTTTTTTTTTTATGATTTGTTGAAATCACCCCCATTGACGGACGTCGCTGGAGAGTTTGCTATAAGTCAAACCCCAACGGGTTTTACATTTTTAAAAAGGAAATTTTCCTGTCTACAAAAAAGTGTAGAGCAAGTTTTTTCATGTTAAGCTTAGTTTTTGAGAAAATTAGATAAAACCTGTAACAAAAATGGTTTATTTTCTTATTTAATTTAATTTACGGATGCCCCTGAAGTTTTATTTATAAAACCGATTTAATCATGTTATACGTCATTTTGAAGGAAATTTTATTGAGTATACCACAATGTAATACATGGTTTTCTGTAGATATTAGTTTTAAATTAAATAATTCTTGGAAAAAACATTGGTATTTTTTCAACTTTTTTTAATTAATTAACGGACGCCGCTGGAGAGCTTGTTATTTGTCTAAATTTATTAAGTTATACCATGTTGAAAAGGGAATTTTATTGTCTACAATAAAGTATATTATATATTTTTCCCTTAGAAGCTTAGTTTTTAAGAAAATTTGAAAAAACCTCAAACTTTCAGATTTTGGGGGTCTGGGGGGGTTTTTGGAGGTTTTTGCAGCCATTTTAAAAAAAATTATATGTTATTATTTTTTAATTATACAAATATATATTTTGCATGACACCTGTGACAATTTGGGCTTTCCAGCGGCAATTTAAAATTCCGCCGCCATTTTGGCCGCCATCTTGAATATCTCAGCCCCTGTCAATATTTCGAGTTGGCAACAGGGATATTCGGATTCAGCGGGGTCAAAATAGGAGGAATTGCCAATTTGCCAAAAAGTAATATAAAATGCTTCTAGAAAGTGGATTTTCCCGAATCTTGCCTGAACTAATTTAAAGTCTTCTGTTTAGGGGGTTTGTACTTCAAAAACCTGAAGATGCTTAAAGAGTGTAAATACAAAATCGACGTGTCGCAGGTTTTTCCCAAAATCGCACTCTAAATACCCAAAAAGACCTGTGTTTCGATATTTGTGAAACACCCTGTATCTTCTGAACACAAAGAATGCAGTCAAAATATATCGAAACATTTCGCATGTGTATTTTCTGCATCCCTGACTTTCAGTTACCTCAGGCTTAAAAGCGGTCCCTCTTTAAATCCCTCGCATCTTTCCTAATCCCCTAATCCTGATTTACTGGCCTCGAGATATTTACGAAAGGGGAGGGGCGAGAGGGTGGAAAAAAGCAGGAGTCCTTCTGGAAACTTTCCTTATATTTGCCAGGTACATATCAATTTAAAAATGTTTTATGTCCTTTTTGGCTCTAGTGACTTATTATTGGGGGGATGAAGGGAAGTGAAGGCCACTTTTTCCAATTTTATTGATCCAAAATATTATAAATGGATCCATGACGGATCTGATACCTTTCTAGCCCATTAGCACACTTCAAGTGAACTCCCATTATATCAGCCAGGAAAAGAGTTTTTGTAAATATCTCAGAAATGGAAGCTCCTACAAAGTTTTTGGTTTTAAAACAAATTGTTGCGAAAAATGTGTTTTACAAGATTCCGTTAAAAGTAGGCATTATTTCAATTTTTTCAACCTTCTCTTGCTATTTTTTTTCAGGGTATCAAGGGAAAATCTATTCCTACCAGAATCATGTTTCCTCTGCTAGGAGAGGCCGGGTAGTGTTGTGATTCTTACCGACTAAAACCTCTCGACTGCGACTCCGGCTTGCCTAAGCCAGCCAGAGCAACTGCACTGTAGCCATTACTGGCTTATTATGCATCCTTTTGATTCCTAGGCTAGCCACTCCATAATTTCCCTGAACGAGTTTGTACAGATCTTTAATGAAGTAGTCTCCAGTCGCTATTGGGTCTAGTTCAATTTCCCCAAATATTCCGGTTCCTGATTGCATAGTCTGCAGCTCATGTCTCCCTGAGACAGGCCCATCCTGTTTAGGTGAACTTTGACCACCATATGGCCATGATTCCTATTATGGTTCTCACTTGCATCCCACTGCAACTGAACAGGTCTTCTGTGAGTTTGGTATCCAGGTCTTTTATAAAGACTCTGCTGTGTCTAAGCCTCTGTCTTTCTAATCAGTGGCTTTCATGTTTTCCCGTTACCCAGAGTTTGACCTGGGACATTATAGTACACTTTGGTATCCCCAGGGTTGGCTCTGGTCCAATATATTTTTCTGAGGATCCTTGTCGTGCTAGTTCGTCAGCTTTTTCATTGCTTTGAACGCCTCTGTGTCCTGGCACCCATAATAGTTTTATTCTATTGCGCTCCGCCAGTCTCTCTAGCCATTGCTGCGCGGGGGTTTAGGTTCCTGATTGCATAGTTTGCAGCTCATGTCTCCCTGAGACAGGCCCATCCTGTTTAGGTGAACTTTGACCGCCATACGACCGGTCATGATTCCTATTATGGTTCTCACTTGCATCCCACTGCAACAGAGCAGGTCTTCCGTGAGTTTGGCATCCAGCCATTTGATAAAGGCTCTGTTGTGTCTTAGCACCTGTATTTCTAACCAGTGGCTTTAATCTATTCCTCTTACCCAGAGTTTGACCTGGGACCTTATAGTACACTTTGGTATCACCAGGGTTGGCTCTGGTCCAATATATTTTTCTGACGATTTCTGTCTTGCTAGTTCGTCAGCTTTTTCATTGCTTTGAACACCTTTGTGTCCTGGCACCCATAATAGTTTTATTCTATTGCGCTACGCCAGTTTCTCTAGCCATTGCTGCGCGGGGGTTTAGGTTCCTGATTGCATAGTCTGCAGCTCATGTCTCCCTGAGACAGGCCCATCCTGTTTAGGTGAACTTTGACCACCATATAGGCGGTTATAATTTCTATTATGGTTCTCACTTGCATCCCACTGCAACAGAGCAGGTCTTCTGTGAGTTTGGCATCCAGCCATTTGATAAAGGCTCTGTTGTGTCGTAGCACCTGTATTTCTAACCAGTGGCTTTAATCTATTCCCCTTACCCAGAGTTTGACCTGGGACCTTATAGTACACTTTGGTATCACCAGGGTTGGCTCTGGTCCAATATATTTTTCTGACGATTTCTGTCTTGCTAGTTCGTCAGCTTTTTCATTGCTTTGAACACCTTTGTGTCCTGGCACCCATAATAGTTTTATTCTATTGCGCTACGCCAGTTTCTCTAGCCATTGCTGCGCGGGGGTTTAGGTTCCTGATTGCATAGTCTGCAGCTCATGTCTCCCTGAGACAGGCCCATCCTGTTTAGGTGAACTTTGACCACCATATAGGCGGTTATAATTTCTATTATGGTTCTCACTTGCATCCCACTGCAACAGAGCTGGTCTTCTGTGAGTTTGGCATCCAGCAATTTGATAAAGGCTCTGTTGTGTCGTAGCACCTGTATTTCTAACCAGTGGCTTTAATCTATTCCCCTTACCCAGAGTTTGACCTGGGACCTTATAGTACACTTTGGTATCCCCAGGGTTGGCTCTGATTCAATATATTTTTCTGACGATTCCTGTCTTGCTAGTTCGTCAGCTTTTTCATTGCTTTGAACACCCTTGTGTCCTGGCACCCATAATAGTTTTATTCTTTTGCGCTCTACCAGTTTCTCTAGCCATTGCTGCGCGGGCTAGGAAGGTAAAGAGGTCTCTCCATTTCGCTTAATTTTACCAACTCACACGCTAATTTTCCCTACGGTTACTAGATCACGAAGAACTTAATTTTGCCAACTCACCCTAAATTGCCCAACTGTCCAGCAACTTGGGGGGGGAGGGCAGCTTCACCACCCATCCCCCTTTGCGACGTCAATGTCCTCTCCCAAGACAAGTTTTTTTTATGAAATTTAAATTATTTTTGACGTGTCGGGGGGATCTCAAAGCAACCCAAAAGCATTTAACACTTCAAAGGTTTTTTCTTCGGGACAATTTATGAATCAAAATAAAATTAAAATGTAAGTTTATAAAGGGTGTTCTTTTTAGAGGTAAAAGATAATTTTTCTTGTATTTGGAAAATTCCTCAAACACGACAATTTTGTTTGCAACAGGGACAGTTTTTGGCTACTTTGAAATTTTTTAAAACTTTATCCTTTAATTTTGAATAGGGGAACTTGCTTGAACAGAAAATCTTTTGTGTCTATTACTCGACCAAAGCTAGCAGAGCAGCTTACAATTTTTCCACTGCTTTGTTAACTTAAAAAATTCACTGTAGCCACAAAACTATATGTATCGCACTGACGATGACGTTTTGAAGTTAGGTTAGGTAAAGATTGAGGTTATGTTTAAGTAACTGCGAATTCTCCAATAACAAAAACTTTGATCTGCTACGACAATCACCTAAAAAACCTTTAAAAACAACACACTGTAGATGACTTTTTGTTTAAATCTTTTCTATAGCCTATCTTTTTCTTTAAACACTGTTTTCCAAGCTAGTAGTAATAGTAGTGTGTGAAGTAGACTCTAACCTTGAAAGCTAGGCACTTGGCGCCCTTCTAGTGATGTAAATGGAAATATTTCCGTGTTTCGGAAATATTGGAAATATTGGGAATACTGGAAATACTTAAAAAAATATTATCTTTCATATTTTGTAACCTTAGGGAGCATTCTTAAATTACGCAACGCAAAAATTCAGAATTTTTGACCCCCACCCACCTCGTAACGCCTTTTCAAGAAAAAAACACATTAAAATAACGTTTAGTGTAACGCAAGGCCAAAACTCCCCTCCCCCTTGAGCTTGACGTAATTTAAGGATAGGCCCTTATAAGCATTAAACTTACTATAGAACAATTTTTATTTCCGATACTATTGAAGATTTTGAGGAAGTCAACTGGCAAGACGATGTTGAGTGTGATGCTGATGACAGCGATGAAGATATGCCTCTTGCTCGACTAGTGAATAGTGTAGTGTGTCAAGAATGAGATTTTTGTTGTACAAATTTGACCTTTTTTCTGTATATTTGTTTAAAGAATAATTCCTGATTTGTGTTCATGTGTAAGCCTTCTGCGTTTCCAATATTTCCATATATTTCCAATGTTTCAGTAAATATTTCCGGAAATATTTTCCAAAATATATTTCTGGAAATTTTACAATACTACGCCCTCCTTTTCACAACCCCCATGCATCCCTCCCATCCTCTCTTCGACGAGAAGCATGCCAGTCCAGACTATCTCGGAGACAGACAGTTCTCTGTCTCAAATTCTTTCTCTTTGTTCTCAAAGCTGTGTAACACGATTTCCTAAGCACTTTGTATATAAATTATAAATCAATGCACCTGAAAGGATAAAATATGTCTTTTCAAAAAACGTTTTCCACACAGGAAGAAATATAAATAAAATCGTTTTAGGATCGTAAAAACGAGCCACTGAATGCTTTTTGACTGTGATATTAGAGGCTTATTGGAAATTCTAAAATAAGGTTACCAGTAATAAAGCAACAACTTTATTGCCTGGAACAAATGAGTTATTGGAACTCCAATGCAACAGTCTTCCAGGCGGAGGTTTACGCTATACTGGCGGTAACATGGGAGAAGAAATTAGGAACGAAACAGGAAAACGCTTCTACATCTGTTCAGACAGTCAAGCTGCGCTGAAAGCACTGTGCAAACCAATCATGTCCCTGGGTTTAATGCAGGAGTGCGCGGATGTACTTCAGGAGTTGGTCGGAGTAAGAGAGGTGGAGCTCGTATGGGTCCCAGGCTACATGGGAGTCCCAGGAAACGAGAAAACGGACGAACTTGCCAGGGGTAGATTCCGGCAGAAGGGCCAGAGTCTTTCCTGGGGCTCACAAGAGGACAAATGAAGTCGGCCCTAACATAGTAGGCCCAGAAAAAGATACAAAAGGAATGGACCAACACAGGAAACGCCAGACAGGCGAAGGAGTGTGTGACAGGATACAGCAAGTCCCGTAGGGACTGGCTGCTTCGTAGAACACGAAGAGAGGTGGGAGCCATAGTGGGAGTCCTAACCGGACACTACATCCTACAAGGACACTTGGCGAAGATGAGAGTGAAGGAGGACGCGACGTGCCAGCGATGTTGGGCCGAGGACGAGACCTCGGCGCATTTCCTCTCATCATGTGAAGCATATAAGGAGGCAAGAAGAGAGGTATTTGAAGAGGAAGCCTTTGAGACGAAGGACCTTCTGAATCTGAGGTGGCCCGATATTCTGGCCTTTGTCCAGAAGACGGGCAGATTCCTTAGCGAAGGAGTGATGCAGTAGGGGGGATGCTCGGGGGTTGGCGAAAAGGGCGCTTTATGTGTAGAGTCGCCAGGCTTAACTTGGATATTTATAAACTTTTGGAAGAGCAATATGTAATTTTCATACAGAAATCACTATCGGATTCTTTTTTTTATTCTTTTTTTTCTGTATAAAACACTTCCCAAATGAAAACAAACATGGCATGCAAAATGATTAATTAAAAAAGTGACAGCTCAGCTATGGGGCCAAGTTACATAAATACTGCATGACTTTATTTGTGCGCTAATAAAGTCTAGCACAATTTTTATTAAAGTCTGCCGTATTTTATGACGCAACTGGTAGATGTTAATAGGGACTTATTGCAATAAATCCAGGCAGTAATAGTGCGAGGCACTATTCTGACAGTTTCGCATTATAGGAACAGCTGTATTCTTTCAAAATTAGGCCTTTGTGTATTATAACAGCCGGAATTAATAGTGCCGCCATTATTAATAGAAAATAAACGACTGTATTTATAAATTCGACTTTGGTATTTCAATTCTGAAAGATCAACTGTCAGTTTTCAATGGAAAACTGTCAGAATAGTGCCCGGCACGATTACTGCCTGGCTTTATTGCAATAAGTCTCTACTATACTGCTAGCATTATTACTGCTAGACCTTACTCGTATTAAACTTTCAATAATTCTCTACTATTGCTTAGGAAATACGATATGAATGTGCTTGACTGTTGTAAAAGATATTGAACAGAATATTTTGTTTTATACATCTTGGAAGTACAAATTTAGAAACACACATCAAAAAGTAATTTTGGTATTTATTTTTTTTCTAGTACTATATAATATTCGATAATAAATGAACACAGAAATGTGAGTAGGTATCAAAAATATGAACATGTTATTTATACATCTAATTATTTTATAAAAGACAAAAATAATCAAATAAAATTTTACAGCAGTACCGATTTACTAAAGGGTTCTAAGTCCATAGACTAAGTTCCGACCAGTCTATTTACAATTTAAAGGCTTAACTCATTTTTTGATTAGAATGCAATAGTTTTTAACATTTATATAATTGTTTATAAATCCGTTGCAATATAGGCCATCTATTTTTGTTGTTTGGTTTGAAAATGGCGGACCTATTTAAGCCTTCAAACGTCATTTGTCGAATAAAATTGCGATGAATGTATACCATTTGCCAGCAGTTATTTATGTGGACAAGTTCGCATAAACCGAACCGTTTTTCAATTTTATTCGGGAGAGTTTTACAGAGAAAAATTTGTGGCGTGTTAGCATAACCCAAATCTTGACAGTTATTTGACCTGTAAGTATTAAAAAAAATCGTTTGGGATTATGTCTATAAACTTAGTACTTAGACTGTGATCTAAGACTTAAAATCTTATCAAAACCTCCCTTCATTTAGGATATAAACCCTGTATATTAAATAAAAGAGATACAATATTACACAAAAGTTTTTCGTCAAGAAACGTGTATCGAAAGGTTTTGTTTCTCTTGTATTTTTCCGTGGGCAGCTCTAAAGCTCTACACCCACGCAGGTCCAAGATCTAATAGACAACTATTAAGTGTTGACAGTTAACTGTTTCGTCGTATTAAGGGACTCTTCAGAACACTGCATGGTAAATGAGACTCATCTTACGATATTGTTAAGAGAGATAATCAAACTAATGCCTGCGAAATTGTGTGCTTTGAACAAAGGCAGGCAGATAAAACGAAAAACAGTACCCGTGTACGCGACATAATGTTAAGGGTTAATGCTTATTGCATTTTTGCCGCCTTTGCGACGATATATGTCGGTCAGCGGAGTAATGAGTAAAAAATGTGACTTTTTTTAAACACAACCATTTCCCCAACAACCACACCATGGCAATTTTCCACTCAATGGCACTCCAGTAACTGACAGTCTTCTTCTCTGTTGTAGTCTTCCTGAAGGACTGTTGTTTGAGTCCATGGAACTACCGCTATTCGTCCTAAAAAAATATTATTAGTAAAATACTTGAAATTGTGTTTCAAGTACTTTACTTCAAGTACAAGCACAAGTACACTAAAATGTACTTTACGTACACTAAAATGTACCTCAAGTATACTAAAATGTATTTCAACTACACTAAAATGTACTTCAAGTACACTAAAATGTTCTTCAAGTACACTAAAATGTACTTCAAGTACACTAAAATGTACTTCAAGTACACTAAAATGTACTTCAAGTACACTAAAATGTACTTCAAGTACACTAAAATGTACTTCAAGTACACTCAAATTTACTTAAAGTACACTAAAATGCACCTCATGTACACTAAAATGTACTTCAATTACACTAAAATGTATGTTAAGTACACTAAAATGTACTTTAATTAAATACATAATGTACTTGTGAAAGCTCTGCTAACGTGTGAGCTAAAAACTAAGATGCTTACCTCTCTCGATCACTAAAGTCATCATAGATAAATCCTCCAAGCCCTAGGCCAAGCCCTAGGCGTGATTCTATGGCGCTTCGATCAGTGCAAATGGAGTAGGATCTTTCCCTGAGGCGTTGATCTACGGATGCACGTCTGGATCGACCTGAACGGTCCTTATTTCGATGTTTTTTGTGTTTTTTTGAGTATCCTACTAAAAAAAGAATAACAAAAACTTTATGCATTTATTTTTATTTTTATTTTTTTATTTTTTTAAGTAGAATTACAGAATTATAATCAGTCTATAACGTTCTACGCCGTCTTCTGATTTCCAATCTCTATTGGTCTCGGTTGGTCCAGAAGTTCTCATTAACTCCTCTTTCTCTGATGTATCTGTCTATTTCTTCTCTCCAACTCAGTCTGGGTCTTCCCCTATTTCTTCTTCCCTGTAGTACTATTAGTATTTTCTTTGGGATTCTGTCTTCCGCCATTCTTTGTACCATACCATCTAAGCTGGATAATTTGTATGTCTTCCCTTATTTTGTGTTTATCATCCATAATTTTTCGAATTCTCGCATTCCTCACTCTTTTCAGTTTTGATTTTCTGGCAGCGCGTCTCCAATAATCCGTTTCAGTGGCTTCAAGAGACTTGCAAGTTTTTCTTTGAGGGGCCATACTTCACTACCATAAATGATGACACTTTTCACTATAAGTGCTATTGGAAAGTCTATATCTCTTTTGTTTTGATACAGCATTATCCCAGAGAATACTGTTGACTTGTCTAATTGCTTGTCTTTCTTGGTTATTTCTGTGTTTGATTTCTTCATCTATACTACCATCATTAGTGATGTGCAGTCCCGGATATTTGTACTTTTTGCATTGTTTTATCTGATGTTGTTGTTTCAAGATCAGGTCCTGTTGCTTCCCACAAATGCATATATATTCCGTCTTCTGAAGTTTTACCTCCAGCCCCCACTACGTATTCTTCAATTAATTTATGGGTCATATATTCTACGTCGTAATCTTAAGCCAGGACTATTTGATCATCAGCGAGTGTGAGTTTTTATCCCCCAGCTAATTGTGGCTTAGCCCACGTTACAATTTTTTTGTAGTACCACAGGCTAAAAAGTATTACTTTATATTATCTAGTTGTATAATATACTATTCTTACCTTCGTGAATAACATGTACATGCTTCGCTCTATCAGGACTAACAGAGGAACTTTTTCTGCTCTTTTTATCCGCCTCTTTCTTTTTTTCTCCATTTTGTTCTCCATTCTTCTTCTCACTCCCACTTTTATCGTTTTTTTCTGCATCTTTCTTTTTTTCACTCGTGGAATCAGTCGAGGTACCGGTGGGAGTTTTTGGATCACAGTTTGACGTTTCTGTCGTGGATTTTTTCGATTCTAAACTTGGAGTTTTTTGATGTTTAACTTTTTCTGTTAAAGATTTTTGTTTTGTAAGAAGACAAGGAGTTGTGGGTTCTTTTTGAGGTGAAGATTTTTCTTTGGGAGAATCTGAGAGGAACCTGAAATTAAATAAATGGATCCATGATGGATCTGATACCTTCCTAGCCCATTAGCCCACTCCATGTAAACTATGTCAGCCTTAAAAACAGTTTTTTGTAAATATCTCAGAAACGAAAGCTTCTAGTAAGCTTTTGGTTATAACACAAATTATTAAGAAAAATATGTACTAGTATAATCCAAAACCCGCATATTGATGCGATGCTTCGTTAAAAAGTTTCGCTGTTAAAGAAAAAGCTATTATGAGCATTAATGTATTTCGACTAAACTTCTTTTAGCTCAATACAGTGTCAAATACTATTTTTTCATAAAAATCTTATGAAAATTTGATTAGCGGTTCCGGAGCTATTGTGGGCCGGACAAACACTGGAAAGTGGTCCTCACAACGTAAACGGTCCTCGCAACTCCGTTGAGGGGTTGGCGTGTGTCCTCACAACGTATAATACGCTAAAACACACACACACACACGGACAGACATCACGACGAGTTTGCTAAGATAGGTCAAAATACACCCAAATAACACATTTTCAGCGTTATCTGATTTTGATTTCATCGAATACATTCCCTAGCCATTGCTGCGTGGCCTATGAATAAAAAACCTATGTTGCGACGGCTAAATAAAACGCAATTTGCGTTGACCTTAAATTATCTGACCTTATATCAAATAATGAAGCCTTTTTGTTTTCTTCTTTTAGTTTTTTTGGACTACTTTTCGCATCAACTTTCTCCTGCGCTGCTGCTTTTTTTAGTTTGTCTTTTTCTTTTTTGCCTTTAAAATGTATTGAAACTTTTTTTGTGATGCTCATTTTTGGTGCTTTTGTTTTTGATGGACTCTCGTCTTTTTTCGCCGTGTTTTCATTTGATTCAGATGTTTTAGAAGTTCTTAGTTGAAGATTTTCTTCGTTTTCTGGCTTTGGAGATTCAAGTTTTTCTAAAAAGAGAGACATAGAGATGATTTTAACTACCCATTTAGTCCAAAGTACACAAGTCTAGTTTTTGTGATGTAAAGGTGTAAATAAAGCAAGCGCGGATTTGAGGGGGGTAACGGGGTAATTACCGCCCCCCCCCACCAGAAATTTGTTTTTTCTAATAATTAAAGGGAAAACAGGAGAAAAAAATTACACTTAGATTTTTCGTCCACTATTACCCCCCCCCCCCTAGATTTTGACCCAGATCCGCACTTGATGTAAAGGTATCTTTATTTGACTAATTTGGTAAAATGTTTTAAGCAGAGTGGCCTCAAAATATTTTTTTTTTGTGGTTTCAAAATATGTTAATTTTTTTTTACTAGAACTAAAGATTTTAAGCTTAGATCTAGAAGGGGGGTATGATTTACTTCTGCTTGTAAGTACCTGGATTTTGCTCCAACTTTGCCGGAATGTATCGTTTTTGAAAATAATCGCCACTGACATAGTTGTCCGTAAAATTTCCAAAAAAGAATGGATTCGTTTCCTGATTATCGGTCACCAAAAGTGGGGTTGTACTTGGCATTTCTGACAAAGCTGAATGCCTTGGATTCCCGGGGGGGATAATGCTGAGATTTTGTTGAGATACCGACATATGCTCTAAATGCTTAGAATCTATACTTTCAAAACTCCTAAAAACAAAAAAACATAATTGTGATTCATATTGGGATTTTCCATCCATAGAGGATCAATCGCCTGGTTTTTATTAAAAGTTGATGCCTAAAAATTTTTTAATTTAAAGTAAGATAAGAAACTTTATTTATTTTACCTTTGTATATTCTTATACTTTTCAAGTCCAATCAATGGCATGGCTTTTGGCATCAACACCACATTTAGCTCACTTTTATGGAGTTTTTCTTGGCTTTCAGTTCTTCCTTCATTTTTTCTTAAGCTACTATTAGAACGCATAAGATTTCCAACCCCAAGCCTTGGGTTGCTATCGGAACGCCTTATGTTGCCATCATACAAAGCGTTGTTGCTATGGTAAAGCCCTATGTTGCCATCGATCCGCCTTAAATTCCCATCCATTTGAGGTATGTTGCCATCGTGAAGCCTTATGTTGCCATCGTAAAGTTCCATGTTGCTATCTTGAAGCCTTATGTTTCCATCGTGAAGCCCCATGTTGCCATCGTGAAGCCTCAAGTTGTCGTCATGAGGTAAATCGTAGAAATTTTGATTTTCTGGGTAATAGTTCGGTTCTGGAATGCTTTGAAGTCCTCTCTGGAAATTGGTAAGCTTCAGTATCTCCTGTCATTTAAATTTTCTTGTCAAAAAATAATTTATATATACTCAAAACATAACCTAACTTAACGTAACATACCTGAGAAATGGATTCTATGTCGTGCAACAATTCCTCTAGGTTCCCACCGTTTGAAAAAGTGGTGCTAGGGGTCGTGTTGCTATAAGTGAGACCTGTGTTGCTGTTGAAATTTTTGTTGTCGATTTTTACAATAAGATCTGTGGCTTTTTTATCCATGCTACGGGTTTCTAGGGGTTGGTTGGGATTTTTTGGGATCAACACCATGTTCTAAAAAGGAAAATGGAGGTGTTTGAAATGTTCTTTTTTTTACAAATTTCGAGTTTAACAAAATTTAAAGGTAATAGTCGAAATATTTTTGTTAATATCGAATAGAAATGCAGTGAAACCTCTCCTTAGGGACATCTCTATTAAGCGGACACTCCCTTTAGGCGGACAAATTTGTTGGAACCAAGCTTTTTCCTATTTCTTTACATGTAAAATTCACTCCTATAACCCGACACTCTAATAAACGGACGCGGATAATTTTTTTTGAATAAAAAATTCTGAAACCTCCCCTGATCAGACGTGAACCTCTGACAACGGGACGGAGCGCTGCACGACATGGGCATAAATATTATGTAGTATGTTGGCAGCAACGCACTCTACAGTCGGGGAATTACCTCTTTCCGTTTTAATGCGGATACTAAATAAGTCTGTGGTATTTACAACATATTTTATTCGGCAGGACTTCTGTGTTATATTTTTTTTGTTCAGTTGGGTAGTAATAGATCTCTTTGAAGTGGCGTCTAGTAAAAAACTTCTTAGTTTACGTGAAAAAATGGAAGTTGTTAACGTTTCGGACAAGGAACATCTATCAGCACGAAAGATCGCTGAAAAATTTAATACTGGAAAAACTCAAGCAGCAGAAATTGTTAATTAATATATATTAAAATTTCCCAGTTCTCTCTCATAACCGGACACCTCCAATAAGCGGACAAAATCGACGAAACCGTGAGTGTCCGCTTATAGGAGGTTTCACTGTACATGATCGATGTGAGTCTCTTCTAAAATTAAGGAGACTGTTAGAAGCTTTTTCTTATATTTTTTGTAAGATTGATATGTATGCCGGCGACTGTGAGATTTTACAAGTAGCGCCACCTACGAGGTACAAAAGGGACTAAAACCAAAATTACCTGGTAAAAATTATTAGCATTAGTCCTAACAATTTTCTTGCTTAGAAAATGATCCTCGGTTGGAAAAAGTGGCATATCCTGCTCGAAAGCAGGAGTGTTCGGAGATATTGCTAAAGGTGGAGGTGTCATCTGATCTGAGATGGAATCTATGACGTTTTTTTGACAGACTGTCATTGGAGATTGATAAAATTCGCAAGGGAATAGCGTGTTTTGGTCAGGTTTTATCTGTAAAAAAAATTTCAGGTTGGTTATTTAAATTCTTTAATGTTTTGTGATGTCGAAATATAATAATAAAAAAATATAACAGTAATACCTGGTCAAAATCGTCAAAACTTTTCGAACTCTTGATAGGGCTAAAAAAGTTCATATTTTCCATTTGGTTTGGAACAGTTTGTGATCTAGATAGATTGTCCACAATGTTTCCATAAATGGGATAACTTTGGTCAGCTTTTATGACGTCACTGTTGTAGTTATTCCATGATACTTGGTCGTTTGGAATGGAATTTCTGCAAGAAAAATAGGTTTTAAACAAAAGTAGATTTTAAATCATTAGGAAAATTGATCTAGATTTAGAATAAATGGATCCAGGACACTGTTCCTGCGCGAGCTAGGAAGTTAAAAATACCAAAAAAATATAAAAACATTTGTTTTTTAATTTTCTATTACCTGTGAGATTTTTCATCAGAATTTTCACACGAGGTTTCTTCTGTCACTATAGATAGATGATCAAACTGATCTTTAATATTTTTTAAATTGGTTTTTTGTACATTTTTTATATTTTGAGAAGTTTCAACTTCTTCTGGATCTTCTGTGCAGCTGGAACAACTTTCCTAAAAAATAAAAAAATTTATTAGTATATTTGGTATCAAACAAGTTTCATGGCTATTCGGGTAAAAAGAAGTTTTTGTTTCTCTTATATTTTTCCGTGGGTAGCTTGAAAGCTTAACCTCACGGGGGTCCAAGATCTAATAAGTATTGACAGTTAACTATTTCGTCCTTATGGGACTCCTCAGAATAATGCTTGGTCAATGTGACACTCTTGCGAAGTTAATTAGAGGGTTTTGCCTCTAATCTATGTATATAGTGAGAAAACTCTCGCAAGAAGCGCCATCTACCGAGATACGAGAGAAACTAGAACAAGAGCAGGCGAATATAAACTGCTATATATATCGATCAATACAAAGATCGATTGCAAAGAAAAATAAACAAACCATCCGTGACCTACGACAGCTCTTCTGTCTTTCAGGCCAGAGCAACGCTGATTAGCGTTTTTACCTGCCATCAGACATGCGAGCGTCAATCAGCGGAATTTTTAAGCCAAATAATACTAACAAACGTGAAATTTAGTACCCGTAAATTTAAAAATCAAACAAGTTTCGTGGCTATTCGTGTAAAAAAAAGTTTTTCTTTCTCTCATATTTTTCCGTGGGTAGCTTAAAAGCTGAACCTTACGGGTCTAATGGCCACCCAATAAGTGTTTAACGGGGGTTAAAACGCTAATCAGCTCCCCCCACCCCCGAAATTTTTTCCTTGGTACGGCCCTGCTTAATTTAGGTTGTTTTTTACTTACCGAATCGCTTGAGCTAGAGTAGGTGGTGGAAGAAGACGAAAAATCAATTTTTTTCTCTTTGAGCATTTTATGTAGCTTATCATACTCATCTCGCAGACACCAAATCTCTTTTTTGAGCATTTCGTTTTCTCTTTTCATTTTTTTAATATCAGATTGTCCTAAAAAATATTGGGTGTCAACGGAAGGATTTATGACTCCCTCCTATTTAAATTAGAGGCAAACTCCCGGCGACTTAACATTGAGCTTTTACTCAATCTGGAATTTTGATATTTTTTTTAATATTTAAAAAAATATACTTACAATATAATAATTTTTTGTTAGTTTGGAGATATAAACCTAGCTTATTTAGTCTATTAATTGGTGTTCTCTTGAAAACAAAAACGTATAACCAATTTTTCTGTAAAACTAATTTAGCGAAAGTTACAAGCCAAAGTTTGTGAAAAAACATAAAAAAAGTCGCCATCTGTGATTTATACTACTCAAATTGGAGGGAAAGACCCGTTGACTTAAAATTGTGTGATCTAAATATTACCAATTGATCCAGGGTAGTTTTAAAAATCTTCCACAACCATCCCACGGGACATGATTTTTGACTAAAATACACTCAACTAATTTACAAAAATTTAAAAAAAAAATCAGCAATATATTTTGTAAATGAGACAGGTTTGTTTATTCAAAAAATATTGAAAAACACGAGTAAGGAAATGTAAAAATTCTTCACTTTTGTTTTGAAAGTAATTTTTCTTGTTCCCAAAAATTTACCTTGGGACATTGCCCAAAAATTTTCTAAAGTCAAAATCTCAATGAAATTATAGTAAGTTACGATAATGTACTGTTTATATTTTCTGTTTTTTTTTGTGTTTGAAAATTTATGTCAAGGTTAGAGTTTCCTTATATTTTTTTAAATAATAATTAGACTTTCGTATTTTATGAAAACACGGTGATTTTTTTGTTAATTAAAAGCATATACTGTTCGCCAAAAAAAATAAAACACAATAAAGCAGTGTACATATTTTGATGATTTTTGCTGCACTTAGAAACTTAAAATGTATTTATCTTTATCACTTAAAAAAACAAATACAAAAAACACGGCTCTGGAACGAAATAGCGATGTACAAAATAGCGACGTACGAAATAGCGAGTAATGAAATAGCGACTATCAAAATAGCGATGTAATGAAAGAGCGACTATCAAAATAGCGATGTATCAAAATAGCGTTTGTAACAAAACAGCGACATATCAAAATAGCGACAATCAAAATAGCGACAACCAAAATAGCGACAATCAAAATAGCGATGTATCAAAATAGCGATCCCAACTAACATTTATAGTAGCGGCTACATGTTCTAAAGGCTTTGCTACTTTCTTATAGTAGAAATGTGGTGATCCCAACCAAAATTTGTTACTTTTTAGTTCTAACTACTATTTAGTATCAGGAAATAGTAGATGTTTCGTAAAAACGACCCTCTAAACTACTTCTTAGGATTGTTTCTTGATAGTCGATTCAGATAGTCTTCTCTACCACAATAGGACGTTGCTAAAGTTTTACTTTCTTTTTAGTCGTTATTTCGTAGTCGCCCTGACTTTTATATCCTACTTAATTACCACTAGAAAGTTAAGCTTCATTGGAGTCCCAAACAAGTGTATCCGACAACTACATTATAACTTTAATTTTTACCACAAAAGTTTGTGTCATCATAGGAACATCTGATGTAACAATGTAGACAAAACAACTTTGTGGATCAACTTTAAAGCCGCAACTACTTTGACTTTTTTTTAATGTCGATCTTTTAAAGTAATCTCTCCTTCCTGTTTCTACTTTGAAAACGTAGACTTTTTGAAGTCGCATCTATCTATTTTTGTGGCTCCTTTTATAATATGGGAATACTAGGAATAGTTTTGCAAATATTTTTTTAACTACCTTGAGCAGTCCATTTTTTCGAGCTCATTGCTTGACCATTTTGCAAAACAATCAAAATGCAAATTATTGATCCAAACTATCGAGTACCGCACCCGGATTTTAAGAATTCCCTGGTCCATGCTTAATCTCCATCCTTAATCTTTTACGCTACTTGTTGCTGTTCTATTCACTGTCTTTACGGTCGTTCGTGGTTTGTGCTGCGGCACCACCCTATCGCCATCGTAACCCTCTTGTGCGGATTAAACCGAATTCGTTTATCTATGCCTCTTGTGCTCACGTGTCGTGTCTCACTGTGATTCATTTTATGTGTTGAACTTGGGTCAATAATTCTTTTTGGTTTTCTTCAAATTTGTGCTGTTGTTAAAGCTTGGTTTGAAGTGAATAAACTTAAATTTGTGCTGTGTTACATTTTTAAAAAACTCTTTTTATTGGCACTTCATTTATTGTTCTAATGGAATTTGATTTATCTTGTTTTTGTTTTAAAACCTACCACAAATTCACGCTCGTACATAACCTTAAAGCAGTGGTATTGTTGACAGAAACGGCAAATGACAAGTGGCGACACCCCAATAACTTGAGGGTAGTAGTTATACTTATCGCGTGGTTCCTATCACTCTGTAGACGTTTTCTAGTGGCGAAAGCTAGTTAATAATACGTTTCTGCAACGAAGGAGTAGAAATTCGAGTGTGTTATCTAGAACTAAAAAGGAATGCCGACATAAAAGTCGTAAGTGACACGTTGCCGTAACTTAGGCTCACTTTCAAGTAACCCTTTCGACTATCAGGGAATATAGTTTGGGACGCCATGTTTTTATTTAAGAAAGAAAATTTAATATTTTTGTTGTCGTTTTATGAGCTCATATTAAAGAGCTATACTATTTTAGAAACAAATTAGTTGAAGCTTACCAAAAATGCTCTTCTTAAGCACCATTTGTTGGAGTTAACTGTCGATTATGAAAACATAACCTCCAAAATCACAACATAAAAATTCCATCAGCTACCAGAAAACGGCTCAATTTTACGGGCGCACCGGTTTTTTGCAATATATATAATGCATGTTATACAAAAAACTTTGCGTCGCACTCGAATTTTGATCCTCTGCTCGTAAATTCTCACACTTTTGGATAACATAGTACATATTATAACCATAACCAAACAAAAAAACTAAGCGAGTCTGTTTACTGTTGTGTCCACCATATTGTGTAACAATTCTACCAAAAAGAAACGATTATATTATTTGCAACTACATCGCAACTTTTATGCCATTACGGAAAAAAAACAGCCTCTACGACGTAGTAGATACCTGGCTACGACGTAGTAGTGTAGTTGTTACTACAGTGACTTTAAACACTTGGCCAAGTAGTTATAACCAGAAATTGGTTCCCCACTTAGGGAATTATAACGTCGCTGTATGGTATACTGAGACGTAGCGAGAGTACGTTGCGGTTACTTTTAAGAAATTCTTTCTAGTTGGGGTTTCGTCGTTACAACTTTAAATGTTTGTTGGGATGTATCAAAATAGCGATGTATCAAAATAGCGATGTGTCAAAATGGCGATGTATCAAAATACCGAATCAAACTAAACCGAATCGAATCAAACCAATACAAACAGAAACGAACCGAAATGCGCTATTATATCCTGCGGTATTTTGACCAGCTTATTTAAAAAAAAACTTATCTCATTCTTTTCCGGGATCCGAGAGGGTTTGAATCCGAACCGAACCGATCTGAACCGAATTCGGTTTGGTTTGGATTCATACGCTCTAGTATTCCGGAAAAGAAGTCTGGATAGTTTTTTTTAAAAAAATATGCTGGTTCGGTTCCGTTCGGTTCGATTCGGTTCGGTTCGGATTCACACCCTCTAGGATCCCGGGAAAGAAGTCAGGAATTTTATTTTATTTTTTTAATTTCTTAGAAAGAAACCCTTTAGTCGAGCTATATGCCAAAACGGAACCGAAATTTCGCTATTTTGATAGTCGCTATTTTGTTACATCGCTATTTTGTTACAACGCTATTTTGATAGTCGCTATTTTGTTACATCGCTATTTTGATTGTCGCTATTTCGATACCGCTATTTTAATACTCGCTATTTCGTTCCAGAGCCAAAAAACACAATTTCTGTGTTTTTTGAATAAATCTATGGTTATCACACTGCCGCCCGTGGGATAGGGATTGGTGTTCTGTGTTATTTTTATGTTATAATTTTTTTTATCAAGCAATTTATACAAAATAACATAAGTTGAATTTTAATAGACACATAAATATCCATTTTTTAGGTAAAATAAACAGTTTTGAGAAAATTTGTTTATGCCTAGCATCAGAAAATAGTCATTTTCGATTCCAGTTAATTTTAAATAGTATAACGACAGGTATTTTTAGATTTTCTACTAAGATAATATGGAAAAAAAATCAAATTTTGAACAAAATATTTTGTTTTGTATTAGTTTACCTCTTTCTATTTCTGCATTTATGTTAATAGTTTTGAGCCTGAGTTCTTCATTTTCATACAACATTCCTCTCGAAGATTTTCGATCTAATCTAAAACAAAAAATATATACAAAAAAAATACCAAAAAAAATTTTTTTTTAATTATTTGATTTCTGTCTTGTAAGATTTTTTTAAAAACAAGTATTTACACACTTTTGGTAATTACAGTGAAACCTCCTATAAGCGGACACTTACGGTTTCGTCGATTTTGTCCGCTTATTGGAGGTGTCCGCTTATGAGAGCGAACTGCGAAATTTTAATATTATATTTATTAACAATTTCCGCTGCTTGAGTTATTCCGATATTAAATTTTTCCGTGATCTTTCGTGCTGATAGCTGTTCCTTCTCCGAAACGTTAACAACTTCCTTTTTTCACGTAAACTAAGAAGTTTTTTACTAGGCGCCATTTAAAAGAGATGTATTACTACCCAGCTGAACAATAAAAATAAAACACAGCAGTCCCGCCGAATAAAATATGTTATAAATACGACAAAAGTATTTAGTAAAGATGTAATTCCCCGGCTGCAGATTGCGTTGTTGCCAACATACTATATAATATTTATACCCATGTCGTGCAGCGCTCCGTCCCGTTGCCAGAGGTTCGCGTCCGGTTAAGGGAGGTTTTAGAATTTTTTAATAAAAAAAAATTGTCCGCGTCCGGTTATTAGAGTGTCCGGTTATATAAGTAAATTTTACGTGTAAAGAAATAGGGAAAAGCGTGGTTCCACCAAATTTGCCCGCGTAAAGGGAGTCCCCTCTTAATAGAGGTAGAATAGGAGAAGAGGTTTCACTGTAATTATGTTGGAAGAAAAATATTAGGGTATTAATAACAGATACTAACACTTATTTTTAATTTAAAAATAAAAAAATCAGTAGGGTTTTGGGGTTAGGGACTCAAAAAATGTTATTCAAACTCAAAAAACTCTAGATTACCTAGTTCTAAAGCCGAATCCCCTGTAAAAATAGTTAAAAGTTAACATCAGAAGTTTTTGAAATGTTTGTAAGGAATTTTGAAAAATGTTGTTTTAGTATTTGGTTAAAATTTTGAAAGTATATAGAGCCAGATTATAACATCGAATTTGTTTAAAAACACAAAAAATATATTTTTGTAAAACAAATTCATTACCTTCTATTTGGTTTTACATTGTTGTCCTTTCTTCGAGTTCTTAACATATTTTTTTCTTTGTTTGGTTTGTGAGTTTCTGTTCTGGTTAGTCCTAAAAAAAATTAGCATAAACATTTTTCTGTCTAATTATTATTAATTAAATTTTTTTAAATCAGGGAGAACCAGAAACCTTAACACATTGGCGCTCCTAGGAATATGTCTTGGGTTGGGTTAATTTTTTTTATTCATGCACTATAACTACTATGTCGATTTAGAACTTTTTTCTACGTTGTCCGACGCCTATTCTCCACCTCCTTTGATCCTGACAATCATCTTCTGTCAGGTTTTTTTGACTCTTTGATTTTTGGATTGCCATTTTAGTTTAGGACGCCCTCTATTTCTGCACCCTATCCCAACATCCCTCTCTTAAGCCTTTGGTTACCAGGAATTTTTTTCAAGTCGATTTCTAATTTTAATTTTAGATTTGACCCTTTGTATAGTTCCTTTATCGCTTTTATGTATTTATGATTGATGTTAGTTTGCTCTAACACTGTCTATAAATTTCCTGCTGGAACGGTATCATTTGCTTTTTGTAGGTCCACAAAGGTAACATTAGTCTCTATATTTCTGGCACTCCTTTTCTCAATTACTTCTTTAAGACAAAAAATATTATCACTACAAGATCTGTCTGCACGAAACCCACTTTGCTCTTTTTCTTCTTGTTCATAAAAATCATTATCTATTAGATCTCTAAGAATCCTACCGTACAATCTACTTAAAGTTACTGAAATTCCTCTGTAATTATTGCAATCCAGCTTGTTTCCTTTTTTATGTATTGAGGATATGAATGCAATCATCCCTGGATGCCTCTTTATGCATTGATAATATATGTGAGAATTTTTTGTTGTTTCTCTGATCCGTATTTGAGCATTTCAGCGTATATTCCTCCAGGTCCGCTAGCTTTTCCGGATTTAAGCTTTTTAATACTATTTTTTATCATTTCTTTTTGGATGATTACTTCCTCTCCATGTACTTCTATGTCTCTCCTCGGAGAGGTTGACAGATATTCGGGTCTCGTTTTCTGCAGCAATCCTTGTTATTCATGCAACATGTCAAAAATGCTTAAAAAATTTAGGCTTGGGTGGGGCCTCGGGGCCCGGTCGCTCATGCTTAACATATAGGTTTCTTTTAAAAAAATGCAAAAATTGAAGATTTTTCATGTATTATAAAACTTTTTTGATACCTTTTCTTTATGCTTCATAAAAAGCAATGACGCGATAATTGACATAAAAATAATAATTAGTATTGAATAATCCTGATTATTAAATTTTTATGTACTTCGAATACTAACAAAAATCCCACATGAGGTTTGCAAAAAAACACGCATAAAATCGATGAGTAAATCTAGGATCTTTTTGTAAACAAAAGAAAATTTCAAAAAAATTAAATAAAATGGAATAGTGTGGGGATAAAAAAAAATAGTCAAAGAAAAAAATAACCGCAAACAACTGGAAAGAATCTGTAACCATTATTCTACACAAGAAAAGCGATAGAGCAGACTTAAAACCTATGACACTCCTTAATGTAATTTATAAGCTTTTCACGAAAATATTAATAGATAGACTAACAACAAAATTTGACGGATATCAGTCAAAAGAACAAGCAGGCTTTAGAAAAGGTTTCAGTACAGTTGACCACCTATTACACATAATAGACTTTGAAAAAGGTTTCGATAGCATTGAACACTGGGAAGAAAAAGCATCTTTAATACCAGATGAGAAAGAAGAACTGATAAAAATGCTGGAAGAACTAGATACAGCAGCTAAAAATATAGGCTTGAGTATGAACTACACTAAAACTAAAATCATAACAAACACAGATGAAGATATCACGATTGGACTAAGCCAAGAAAAAATAGAACAAGTGGAGGAATCTGGGACAAATTATTAAACTAAAAAAGAAAACCAAACGGCTGAAATCAAGAGACAGACGATGGCCTAAATTAAGGTACATATTAAAAAGTAAAAAATATCCTCCATACCTCAAAACGAAAGTGTCTAACCAATGTATCTTTCCTGTACTCACATATGGATATCAGACCTGGACACCAACAAAATCAAACATGGATAAGGTAACAAAAGCCCAAAGAACAGACCGTAATGTGGAAGATATTGGGGAAAGCCTATATCCAAAGAAGGCTAAATTGATAGGGACAAAAACTTAATTTATTTAACTTATTTTCATGTTAGTTGTGGAATAAAAAATGAGCGTAATAAGTGCACGCTTACTTGTTCAAATTTTTAAGCATTAATAAACTTTCTAAAAATATTAGAAACTTGGACAGGTGTCTAAAATTTGTTAAGTTTTTCGGTATTTAGTATAATTGGTACATTTCGAAAATAACTTTTCGTACATGTTCACATAAAATATTAAATTTTAAATAAAAATTTGACCAAAGTATAATGCACTAATTACATTGAATCCAGGTCTTGGTTAATTTCGTTCTAATTTAAATATGTTGTAGCCCTATCCACCCTGACTCAAAAACCGCACAAAAATTTGGGGTTGGTCAAGTAGGTTGGGAGCACGTTATGTTCTAAAACCAGCTGTAATATTAGACGTGCGTCGTCCATTGGTAAAAAAAATTAGACTGCAGGAAGGATAATCGTAGCAGAGGGGGTAGAATGGAGGGCTTTGGTTAATCAGGCTAAAACCCATCAGCAGTTGTAATACCAGTTGAACAAGAATTAAAGAAAGTGTACCACCGATAAATTATTGACCCACTTATTGCAGGGACGGATCTAGCAACCTTATTTGGGGGGGGGGAGCTACATATAGTTTGAGATTTGGGGGGGGGGGGCAAGTTTCTCCTTTTTTTCCTCCCGTAGATCCGCGCCTGCATATTGGAAACAAAGTTCACAATTCCAGTGAAAATTTAAACATTTTTTCCTCTTAATTTATAAGCGATTTGTTTAAAGAACACTGGTTTTTCTCTCAATACCCACATTAATTCCAGATAAACAAAAATACTGTAAATTTTCAAAGGTTACACTAACAATTCCATGTTATGTCAACTATTTTTAAAGCTTAAATTTTGTATAATTAACTTTTAAAACATTGTTTTATTTTTAAAATTGTAGAATTAGTTTTGGCTTTTTAATTTTTAATTTTATTTTATCTAATTCTTTTTACCTTCCTAGCCACATGGCTAGAGAAGGTATTGTTTATTTAGGTGTATTTTGACCCAACATAGCATTACCTTCGTCACGTCTGTGCGCGTGTGTATGTGTATGTTTGTCCGACGCATGATAGCTTCTAAATCGCTAAACCGATTTTCATAAAATTTTCAGGAAAAATACTCTTCTACACTGTAACGAACTGATTAAATTCAAATAATTAAAAATTCATTAATGCTAATGACAGTTTTTTGATAGTTTAAAAATTGAAAACATGCTAACTTCTTTACGGAGCATCGCATTAATATGCGGTTTTCGTAGTCTAGTACAGTATTTTTTCAATACTTTTTGTTATAAATAAAAACTTTGTAAAAGCTTTCATTTCTGGGATATTTAAGAAAAACTGTTTTCAAGGCTGATATAGCGCAGAGTAGAGTTCACTTGGAGTATGCTAAGGGGCTAGGAAGGTATAAGATCCGTAATACCCATTTTATTTTGAATGGAAAACAAAAATGTTTTTTAATAAAATAAAACAAGAAAAAGACAAATTTTTCTGAGCTTTTTTAAAAGTTAGCATTTTGAAACCGGATATTATTGGTTACTTTTAATTTTTAAAATATTACAGAAAGATATATATATATATATATATATATATATATATCGGTTTCACAACGTTCTACGTCTTCCGATATCCAATCTCCACTCGTTTCTGTTTGCCCATAATTCATCATCTAGGCCTCTTATTCTTATTTCACTGTCTATTCCTTCTCTCCAGCTTCTCCTTGGCCGTCCTCGTTTCCTTCGGCCAGTTGGTTTCCATTGTAGTATTTGTTTAGGTAGTCTTTCATCATTCATTCTTTGTACATGTCCGTACCACACCAGTTGTTTTGTTCTTATATCATCCACTAAAGTACGTTCACCCACTGGCATAATTTCTCTTATTTTTTGATTTGTAACTCTTTCTCTTTTTGATTTCCCTGCTGCTCTTCTCCAATAGTCCATCTCCGTAGCGGAAATCATTTTTTCTGTTCTATCCTTGATTGGCCATACTTCTGAGCCGTATGTAATGATGCTTTTTACAATGGTGTTATATATAAGCTTTTTGTTATGTTTTGATATACTTTGGTCCCAAATTATTCCATTTAATAAAGTTATTGCTTTTCTACCTTGTACGTTTCGATCTTTTATAGCTTTGTCTAGTGTTCCGTCAGCTGTAATTTTTAGACCTAAGTATTTATACTCATCACAGGACTGAATTCGCTGCCCGGTATTTAAGATTAGATCCTGTTTCATTCCACCGATACACATATACTCAGTCTTATTGAGATTAACCTCTAGTCCCCACGTATTGAACTCTTCTATTAGTTTTCGTGTCATATATTCGAGGTCGTCATAATCCTGAGCCACTACTATCTGATTATCGGCGAAACATAAAGTATGCAAGGTGGTTTCGTCCAACGGAATTCCCATATTTTGGCATTTTCTCTTCCATACTTTAAGGACTTGTTCCAAGTATATCTTGAAGAACGTAGTCGAGATACAGCAACCTTGTTTAAGACCTTTAATTACTTGAAAGCCTTTGGTTAGTTTTGCTTTTATTTTACAGAAAGATAAAAAGATTAAATTTTGAGTTTATGCTAATTTATAAAATAGATAGAAGCAGACAAGAATACAAAATCGCGCAATCAAAGGTGAGAAGAATGATCAGTGATAAGAAAAATCATTCGTGGACGCAAAAGTGTCAGAAAATAGATTCTTACTTAGGAGGTAGGAGAAGTACCGAAAGCTGGAAAACTATAAGATCGATTAAAAAAGAAACATGCAGAGATATCATTTCACCAATACCAGACAAAGAATGGGATGAGCATTTTAAAAAACTTTTAACTGAAGATAGAGCAGAATTCAAGGAAGACGCAAGAGACAATATAATTGGAACGATGGGATCTCCAGTACCCCTCACAATCTCTGAGGTCAAAAACGTGTGCACAACCTTAAAAAGCGGTAAATCTGCCGGACCCGGAAATATCCCAGCCGAACTTATTAAATATGGCACTGAAGAACTGTTTTGGAGATTACGGAATCTTTTCCAAAAATATTTAAATGGAACTGTAGTCCCAAATGAGTGGAAAACGTCATATATATCCACAATACACAAAAAAGGAAGGAAAGATATATGTAACAATTATAGAGGTATATCTGTGACTAGTACGCTAAGCAGAATATACGGTAAAATAATAAGAAATAAAGTAGAGAGCGAATATAAAGACATGGAGGCAGAAGAACAAGCTGGTTTCAGGGCGGGTAGATCGACTTCAGATCATCTCTTTTGTATAACCCAAGTTATTGAAAAGAAAATGGCATACGGTCAAGAGCTGCATCTGCTTTACGTGGATTTGCAGAAGGCATATGATAGTATACCACTAAATCTACTTTGGAAAGCGTTGGAAAACACAAACATAAGCGTACAACTAATTAAGGCCATCCAAGAGTTATACCGCAATAGTAAGGCAAAAGTTAAAATAAAAGCAAAACTAACCAAAGGCTTTCAAGTAAATAAAGGTCTTAAACAAGGTTGCTGTATCTCGCCTACGCTCTTCAAGATATACTTGGAACAAGTCCTTAAAGTATGGAAGAGAAAATGCCAAAACATGGGAATTCCGTTGGACGAAACCACCTTGTATACTTTATGTTTCGCCGATGATCAGATAGTAGTGGCTCAGGATTATGACGACCTCGAATATATGACACGAAAACTAATAGAAGAGTACAATAAGTGGGGACTAGAGGTTAATCTCAATAAGACAGAATATATGTGTATCGGTGGAATGAAACAGGATCTAATCTTAAATACCGGGCAGCGAATTCACTCCTGTGATGAGTGTAAATACTTAGGTCTAAAAATTACAGCTGACGGAACACTAGACAAAGCTATAAAAGATCGAAACGTACAAGGAAGAAAAGCAATAACTTTATTAAATGGAATAATTTGGGACCAAAGTATATCAAAACATAACAAAAAGCTTATATATAATACCATTATAAAAAGTATTATTACATACGGCTCAGAAGTATGGCCAATCAAGGATAGAACAGAAAAAATGCTTTCCGCTACGGAGATGGACTATTGGAGAAGAGCAGCAGGGAAATCAAAAAGAGAAAGAGTTACAAATCAAAGAATAAGAGAAATTATGACAGTAGGTGAACGTACTTTAGTGGATGATATAAGAACAAAACAACTGGTGTGGTACGGACATGTACAAAGAATGAATGACGAAAGACTACCTAAACAAATACTACAATGGAAACCAACTGGCCGAAGAAAACGAGGACGGCCAAGGAGAAGCTGGAGAGAAGGAATAGACAGTGAAATAAGAATAAGAGGCCTAGATGATGAATTATGGGCAAACAGAAACGAGTGGAGATTGGGTATCGGAAGACGTAGAACGTTGTGAAACCGATAAATATATATATATATAAAATCGAATAAAAAAAGAATCATTCTATAAGAAGAATACTAACTTTATGTAATATCTCAAAAACTAATAGTGACAGTTCACTCAACGTGAACTCCTATATCAGCCTTGAAAACAGTTTTTGGAAATATCTCAGAAACGGAACCTCCTACAAAGATTTAAGTAATAACACAAATTATTCAGAAACGCATGTGCTAGTATATTTTAAAACCCGCATATTAATGCCATGTTCCGTTAAAAAGTTAACATATTTTTAATTTTTAAAATGTCAAAAAACTGTCATTAGCATTAATGAATTTTGATCGAATGAGCTCCTGACAGTATTGTACACTGTTTTGCCTAAAATTTCATTTAAATCGGTTCAGCGATTTAGAAGCTATCGTGGGCCGGACAGGCATAAAATAATACCTTATCTAGCCATTGCTGCGCGGGCTAGTAAGGTAAGTTTTTTTATCTCTTAAATAAGGGGTAAGCGTAAACTGCCAAAAGGTTCCTATTTAACATTAGTGTTAAATACTAACCTCAGGCTAAGAAAAAGGGGTTTATTAATCTAAGATACTAACCTAACTTAAGCAGAACTCATCTGTTACTTAATGTGACACCATTTACAGCACACATGATCACATCTAGTGACCTAGTTTTTCAAAAACTACATTTATTCATCCTTTTCACCTTTATTTTTTTTAAATTTTTGCAATTTTTTTCACAAAAAATATTATATATTTTTTTGTTGTTTACAATAAGTAACACTTTATACACATACAAATAAACATACAAATTCTATAAAACAAACAATTTAAAAAAAAGAAATAAAGTTATTGATATGTTAAAAATTCACTTTTTTTATCAAAATAATTCGATTATGTGGACAGACAGACAAACACAAAAATACTGTAACACCTGAAGTGGCAAAAAATTCAGGTTGGACACGGTAAAACCTTGCTGAAAAACGGTTCAAGATTTTCACGGAGAAACATCGAACTGAAAATCTTTAAAAGATCTCAAATTCTAAATATACCGCAGATTTATTTTCAGATAATGTTGTAGTACAGTTTGAGCAAATAAAAATGATTTTTTTTGTTTTTTATTTTCCAAAATTATGCATAAACATATTGTCAATAGATTTAGTATTCATTGATAAAGTTAAAATAAATTTTGTTTTCTTTAACACAGGAGAATTTTTCTACAAAAAAACTAAATAAATTTAAAAAGAAATATAAAAAAACGGTTTTTACCAGCGAACATTTTTTCAAATGCAAGTTTATCGAAAAATCGGTTTTGGAATAAAGCAAAATTTGAAACGACTTTTTTTTTTAATTACTACTACTACTACTATGTCGGTTTAGAACGTTTCAAGAGTTTCAAAAAAATTAATTTGACTAAAATCGTTTCAAAAAACGGATTGCTTTTTAAAAAACTGTTTTTTAAAAAACCTATTTTTTGAAAACCACTTTTTTGAAATGATAGATAGTTTTAATTTAAATAAAAAATTTTAACATCTATGTGTGTAAATACCATTGAATTTTATTATTTAAAAAAATCATAAAATTTAATACTTATAGCAATTTTTATTTGGTTTGGTGGTTTTTTAAATAAAATTCATATAAAACAATATTTCGTGTGGTTTTATTCAAACGACAAAAAAAAGGGCAACTGTCGTGGTTTTGTCCCATAGGTTCGCTATTTATCACGTCCAATGTAGTATTGTTGCATTGCATGCAAAGAAGGTGGCATGAAGCACTCAAAACCCTCCATACCAAATCATTAAATGCTTAGTTTTAACAAAAAAAAATATTACAATACAACCGAACCGAACCTTCTTCTTGTGATTTTTATCTATCCATGCATTGTGTAAAAGTGTAACCAATGTATTCTGCCTGTGTTCACATGTGGATGCCAGACCTGGATGCTTACAAAATCAAACATGGATAAGGTAACAAAAGCCCAAAGATCAAGGGAAAGACAAGTGTTACATATAAAGCTAACAGATAGAAAAGCAATGAATGGATAAGAAATAAAACAAAAGTAAGGGATGTCAGGGATCAGACAGAAAGACGATCGATGGAACAAATGTATTGTAGACTGGAGACCTTGGGAAAATAAAAGTAGTTGGGGAAGACTCCAAATGAGATGAGCAGACGATTTGCAGAAACATGCGGGGACTAGATGGATGAACACGGCGACAGACAGAGAAGAGTGGAAGATATTGGGGGAGGCCTATGTCCAAAGATAGTATCATGGCAATTCTCAATTTTTTTACTACTCTGCTAACTAATCCCAACAAACATTTAAAGTTGTAACGACGAAACGCCAACTAAAAAGAATTTCTTAAAAGTAACCGCAACGTACTCCCGCTACGTCTCAGTATACCATACAGCGACGTTATAATTCCCTAAGTGGGGAACCAATTTCTGGTTGTAACTACTAGGCCAAGTGTTTAAAGTCACTGTAGTAACAACTACACTACTACGTCGTAGCCAGGTATCTACTACGTCGAAGAGGCTGTTTTTTTCCGTAATGGCATCAAAGTTGCGATGTAGTTGCAAATAATATAATCGTTTCTTTTTGGTAGAATTGTAACACAATATGGTGGACACAACAGTAAACAGACTCGCTTAGTTTTTTTGTTTGGTTATGGTTATAATATGAACTATGTTATCCAAAAGTGTGAGAATTTACGAGCAGAGGATCAAAATTCGAGTGCGACGCAAAGTTTTTTGTATAACATGCATTATATATATTGCAAAAAACCGGTGCGCCCGTAAAATTGAGCCGTTTTCTGGTAGCTGATGGAATTTTTGTGTTGTGATTTTGGAGGTTATGTTTTCATAATCGACAGTTAACTCCAACAAATGGTGCTTAAGAAGAGCATTTTTGGTAAGCTTCAACTAATTTGTTTATAAAGTAGTATGGCTCTTTAATATGAGCTCATAAAACGACAACAAAAATATTAAATTTTCTTTCTTACATAAAAACATGGCGTCCCAAACTATATTCCCTGATAGTCGAAAAGGTTACTTGAAAGTAGTTGCGGCTTTAAAGTTGATCCAAAAAGTTATTTTGTCTACATTGTTACATCAGATGTTACTATGATGACACAAACTTTTGTGGTAAAAATTAAAGTTATAATGTAGTTGTCGGATACACTTGTTTGGGACTCCAATGAAGCTTAACTTTCTAGTGGTAATTAAGTAGGATATAAAAGTCAGGGCGACTACGAAATAACGACTAAAAAGAAAGTAAAACTTTAGCAACGTCCTATTGTGGTAGAGAAGACTATCAGAATCGACTATCAAGAAACAATCCTATGAAGTAGTTTAGAGGGTCGTTTTTACGAAACATCTACTATTTCCTGATACTAAATAGTTGTTAGAACTAAAAAGTAACAAATTTTGGTTGGGATCACCACATTTCTACTATAAGAAAGTAGCAAAGCCTTTAGAACATGTAGCCGCTACTATAAATGTTAGTTGGGATGTGATCTAAGAAGTAAAATACACTTTTTTTTCATTTTTGATAACCATGACACTTTCACGGACGCTAATATTGCCAGAAGATGATTATTGGAGAATACGGATGAATTATTAATTAGAAATGAATTAAATTAGTACGGAAACGCCTAATTGGCAGGATCCTAGGCCACCTTTGGAACCCCAGATGTATTTTTTAGGAGGAGGAACTTTTTAATTCTGATCATCTCTTTTGTATAACCCAAGTTATTGAAGAGAAAATGACATACGGACAAGAGCTGCATCTGCTTTACGTCGATTTGCAGAAGGCATATGATAGTATATCACTAAATCTACTTTGGAAAGCGCTGGAAAACACAAACATAAGCGTACAAATAATTAAGGCCATCAAAGAGTTATATCGCAATAGTAAGGCAAAAGTTAAAATAAAAGCAAAACTAACCAAAGGCTTTCAAGTAAATAAAGGTCTTAAACAAGGTTGCTGTATCTCGCCTACGCTCTTCAAGATATACTTGGTACAAGTCCTTAAAGTATGGAAGAGAAAATGCCAAAACATGGGAATTCCGTTGGGCAAAACCACATTGTATACTTTATGTTTCGCCCATGATCAGATAGTAGTGGCTCAGGATTATGACGACCTCGAATATATGACACGAAAACTAATAGAAGAGTACAATAAGTGGGAACTGGAGGTTAATCTCAATAAGACAGAATATATGTGTATCGGTGGAATGAAACAGGATCTAATCTTAAATACCGTGCAGCGAATTCAGTCCTGTGATGAGTATAAATACTTAGGTCTAAAAATTACAGCTGACGGAACACTAGACAAAGCTATAAAAGATCGAAACGTACAAGGAAGAAAAGCAATAACTTTATTAAATGAAATAATTTGGGACCAAAGTTTATCAAAACATAAGAAAAAGCTTATATATAATCCCATTGTAAAAAGTATTATTACATACGGCTCAGAAGTATGGCCAATCAAGGAAAGAACAGAAAAAATGCTTTCCGCTACGGAGATGGACTATTGGGGAAGAGCAGCAGGGAAATCAAAAAGAGAAAGATTTAGAAATCAAAGAATAAGAGAAATTATGACAGTGGATGAACGTACTTTAGTGGATGATATAAGAACAAAACAACTGGTGTGGTACGGACATGTACAAAGAATGAATGATAAAAGACTACCTAAACAAATAATACAATGGAAACCAACTGGCCGAAGAAAACGAGGACGCTAAGGAGAAGCTGGAGAGAAGGAAAAGACAGTGAAATAGGAATAAGAGGCCTAGATGATGAATTATGGGCAAACAGAACCGAGTGGAGATTGGGTATCGGAAGACGTAGAACGTTGTGAAACCGATAAATATATATATATACATATAACTTTTTAATAGACACCTGGGTAGCTTATCTGGGTCTTGAACGATGTTACCATCCACATTACACGCTTTGACCAACAGCAAGCTTTAAATTAGCTCCGAGTCGTCACGTGCTTTGAGAAAAGATCTCCATTGCGCAAACTTCTCCTACGATCCAACCGAGAAACGTTCAGTCGGCACGGGGCAGGAGGGCAGAGATTTCACTTTAAACGCGTAAAATTCACTAACTCTGATGGGCGGGCGACTATGCCATTGGTCAAGACAAGTCATTTTGCACGACACGCGACTGCTAAGAGTTTGCTATTTGTCACAGTGTGTGATATGGATGGCTACATCTTTCAAGACCGAGAATTATGTTCTACAAAAAGGATGTAGGGCTTCACAATCTATATTTGCCTTTGAACAAAATGCACCCTGCATATCTAGAAGCAAATAAAATAAAATAATGTCATTTTGTAAAAAGGCTTTATATGTCCCGGCTTTGCGTGACTTGATGGTGTAAAAATAGTTGACGTTAGAAAAATGCGATATTTTCTTTTCTTATCTAGATGCTTTCCCATTTCTTTTAACACTAAATATAAAGAAATAAAATGTACAGGTTAAAACGTAAAAAAGTTTTTTGTTTTATTTATCTTTTTTCTTTTTACCAACCAAAGAATGATTTTCATGAACAAGAAGAAGAAGAGCAAAGTGGGTTTCGTGCAGGCAGATCTTGTAGTGATAATGTTTTTTGTCTTAAACAAGTAATTGAGAAAAGCGCCAGAAATATAGAGTTATGATGTTACTTTTGTGGACCTACAAAAAGCATATGATACCGTTCCAGTAGAAAAATTATGGATAGTGTTAGAGCAGACTAATATCAACCATACACACATAAAAGCGATAAAACAACTATACAAAGGGTCAAAATCTAAAATTAAAATTGGAAATCGACTTTCAAAAGAATTCCTGGTAACGAAAGGCTTAAGACAGGGATGTTGTATCTCTCCAACTCTTTTTAAAATATATATCGCGGTAGCTCTAAAAAACTGGAAACGTAAAGTACACGGCATGGGAATACAACTTAACGACCGATTTACCATATACACACTACAGTTTGCTGACGACCAAGTAATTGTAGCTATTGATAAAGAAGACATGGAGTATATGATGAGAAAGTTAACAGAAGAATACCAAAAGTGGGGATTAACAGTGAACGTGGACAAGACACAGTACTTATGTATTGGAAACGAATCCAGTGAGTTAGTACTAGAAAATGGACAAACAATATCTCCATGCAATGAGTATGTATACTTGGGTGTCACATTTGATAAGACAGGAACAGACTGTAAAGAATTGGAAAAAAGAATAGTAAAAGCAAAAAAAATTGCTGGATGTCTTAACAGTATTTTATGGAGCAGAGAGATAAAAAAGAATGTAAAATTTAACATATATGAAACAATGGTCAAAAGCACGCTGTTGTATGGAATAGAGACTTATCGCGTAACAGAAAAATACAAAACAAAAATGGAAAGTGTAGAAATGGATGCAATAAGAAGATCAATGAGAATATCTAGAATAGATCTCATAAGAAATGAGATCATAAAAGAAAGAATGGGAATCGAGGGAAGCATAACAGATGACATCACTAAAAGGAAACTGATATGGTACGGCCATGTACAACGGATGAACGAAGAAAGATTACCAAAGCAGGTCCTAGAATGGCAACCAATAGGGCGCAGAAAAAGAGGGCGTCCTAAACTAGAATGGCAACAGTCAATCCAAAGATCAATGAGTCAAAAGAATCTGACAGAGGATGATTGTCAGGATCGAAGGAGGTGGAGAATAGGCGTCGGACAACGTAGAAAAACGTTCTAAACCGACATAGTAGTAGTAATTTATAAATCAAACAAGGTTTCGTGGCTAATCGGGTAAAAAAATTTGTTTCTCTCTCATATTTAACGAAAAACTCCACTGATTGACGCTCACGTCTAAAAGTGGGTAAAAATACTAATCAGCGTTAATCTGGCCTGAAAGGCAGAATTTGTTGTCGTAGGTCACGGATGGTTTCTTTTTCTTTGCAATCGATCTTTCATCGATCGATATATACAGCAATTTATACTCGCCTGCTCTTGTTCTAGTTTCTCTCGTATCTTGGTAGATGGCGCTTCTTGCGACGGTTTTCTCACTATAGACGTAGGATGAGAGACAATACGATCTGATTAACTTCGAAAGGGTGTCACATTGACCAAGCAGTGTTCTGAGGAGTCCCATAGGGACGAAACAGTTAACTATCAACACTTATAGGTGTCCATTAAATGTTGGACCGTGAGGTTAAGCTATCGAGCTACCCACGGAAAAATATGAGAGAAACATAAACTTATTTCTACCTGATTAGCCACGAAAACTTTTTTATTAATAATAAAGTGTTTTTGAATTTTGTGTGTGTTGTTTCCAACCAATATTTTTTTTATATTAAATGTTAAAAGAACATTTTTAATCGTAATGAATCACAAAATTATATGACATTGTCAAATTTGCCATTTTTAACATTTACAGTTTGCACCCACTCTTCAAACTTGACAAATGTTATAACTTGAAAACAAAAAACTTTTTTGAACACAAGCTTTTTGAACTCTTTGTCTACTTTTGACCTTTCTCACCAACCCTTATAGATTGATGCATCATTTAAATTACACCCTATATATTTTACTCTCTTTTTTTTTCAGTATTTGCAAATATCGAAGATGATCAGGACTATGGACCTGAGGAGGATGAGGATTATGAAGATGAAGATTACACAAACTATAATGCAACAACAAACGGTAAGTTTATCATTTATTTTCTTAATCTTTATCCAAATGGAGGAAGGTCTAAAGGTAACCCTCAATGGATTCAACCAAGCCTACAAAAGTATCGGTCTTGTAGTGAACCACTTGAAGACGCAAGTTTCAAGCTAATTTTTGTAAACAAAAGTTAGATATAATATGAACAACTAATATTTTTTGAAAACTAAGGCAATTTTCCTACTGTTTTTTAGGACATCCTTATAAAATATATATTTTTAAATGTATTGTCTTTATTTTTTTTAGCCCGCTTTATTTTTTATTACACACAACTTAAAATACAAGTTAAACTGAATGTGATCGTTTAGTATCAAAGGTAAACCGAGGACTTGAGAAGTAAACAAAGGTGTAGGTTAGTGGATTACTTTTGAAGCTGAAACGAACACATTATTTTCTTCGAATTTTAATTTAATTTAATCAAAAATATTATTTTATAAGAATATACTTAAAAACAGTTGGGAAATTGCCTTAGTTTTTAAAAAATAAAAAAAAACAGAAAAAAAGGCTTAAAAATTTAAGAGACTGGTGTGGCAAATAGATTGCCTTGATTATTATGCAATCTCGGCTAGAAGAAGAAGAAAAAGAAGCAGAAGAAGAAGAAGAAGAAGAAGAAGAAAAAGAAGAAAAAGATGAAGAAGAAGAAAAAGAAGCAGAAGAAGATGAAGAAAAAAAAGAAGACGAATTAATAACATTTACAAAACGAAACGCAACTCACCTGCCGATTTTCTAATTTTGTCCTTTAGGTACTCTAATTCTGGTGAAACATCTTACTAATCTGACTCGGAACCCCGGGAAAACTGCCAGATTTATTTGCGAAGTACAAAATGTCAACAGCAACCTCAACGTCAACACTTTTAGCAATAGTAGTAGCAGTAAGAATAGTACTAGTAATAACAGGGACAGCTCAAGTCAAGGCAGCTTAAAATTGGAATCATTGCGAAATCACCCCAGCACGAAAGTTAATTTTGTATGGAGATTGAATGAGAGAATCTAAGAGACTGGTGTGGCAAATTAGATACCCATTGCTTTGATTATTATCCGATCTCTGCTAGACAAGATGAAGAAGAAGAAGAAAAAGATGGACAAGAAAAAGAAGCAGAAGAAGATGAAGAAGAAGATGAAGAAAAAAAAAGAAGACGAATTAATAACATTTACAAAACGAAACGCATCTCACTTGCCAATTATCTATTTTTACCCTTTAGGTACTTTAATTCTGGTGAAACATCTTACTAACCTGACTCGGAACCCCGGAAAAACTGCCAGATTCATCTGCGAAGTATAGTAGTAGCTGTAAGAATAGTACTAGTAATAACAGAGATAGCCCCAGTCAAAGCAGCTCAAAATGGGAAACAGTGCGAAATAACCCCAGCACGAAAGTGAATTTTGTATGGAGATTGAATGAGAGAATCTAAGAGACTGGTGTGGCAAATTAGATACCCATTGCTTTGATTATTATCCAATCTCCGCTAGACACGATGAGGAAGAAGAAGAAAAAGATGGACAAGAAGAAGAAGCAGAAGAAGATGAAGAAAAAGAAGAAGACGAATTAATAACATTTACAAAACGAAACGCAACTCACTTGCCAATTATCTATTTTTACCCTTTAGGTACTCTAATTCTGGTGAAACATCTTACTAACCTGACTCGGAACCCCGGGAAAACTGCCAGATTTATTTGCGAAGTACAAAATGTCAACAGCAAACTCAACGTCAATACTTTTAGCAATAGTAGTAGCAGTAAGAATAATACCAGTAATAACAGGGATAGCCCCAGTCAAAGCAGCTCAAAATTGGAATCAGTGCGAAATAACCCCAGCACGAAAGTGAATTTTGTATGGAGATTGAATGAGAGAATCTAAGAGACTGGTGTGGCAAATTAGATACCCATTGCTTTGATTATTATCCAATCTCCGCTAGACACGATGAGGAAGAAGAAGAAAAAGATGGACAAGAAGAAGAAGCAGAAGAAGATGAAGAAAAAGAAGAAGACGAATTAATAACATTTACAAAACGAAACGCAACTCACTTGCCAATTATCTATTTTTACCCTTTAGGTACTCTAATTCTGGTGAAACATCTTACTAACCTGACTCGGAACCCCGGGAAAACTGCCAGATTTATTTGCGAAGTACAAAATGTCAACAGCAAACTCAACGTCAATACTTTTAGCAATAGTAGTAGCAGTAAGAATAATACCAGTAATAACAGGGATAGCCCCAGTCAAAGCAGCTCAAAATTGGAATCAGTGCGAAATAACCCCAGCACGAAAGTGAATTTTGTATGGAGATTGAATGAGAGAATCTAAGAGACTGGTGTGGCAAATTAGATACCCATTGCTTTGATTATTATCCAATCTCCGCTAGACACGATGAGGAAGAAGAAGAAAAAGATGGACAAGAAGAAGAAGCAGAAGAAGATGAAGAAAAAGAAGAAGACGAATTAATAACATTTACAAAACGAAACGCAACTCACTTGCCAATTATCTATTTTTACCCTTTAGGTACTCTAATTCTGGTGAAACATCTTACTAACCTGACTCGGAACCCCGGGAAAACTGCCAGATTTATTTGCGAAGTACAAAATGTCAACAGCAAACTCAACGTCAATACTTTTAGCAATAGTAGTAGCAGTAAGAATAATACCAGTAATAACAGGGATAGCCCCAGTCAAAGCAGCTCAAAATTGGAATCAGTGCGAAATAACCCCAGCACGAAAGTGAATTTTGTATGGAGATTGAATGAGAGAATCTAAGAGACTGGTGTGGCAAATTAGATACCCATTGCTTTGATTATTATCCAATCTCCGCTAGACACGATGAGGAAGAAGAAGAAAAAGATGGACAAGAAGAAGAAGCAGAAGAAGATGAAGAAAAAGAAGAAGACGAATTAATAACATTTACAAAACGAAACGCAACTCACTTGCCAATTATCTATTTTTACCCTTTAGGTACTCTAATTCTGGTGAAACATCTTACTAACCTGACTCGGAACCCCGGGAAAACTGCCAGATTTATTTGCGAAGTACAAAATGTCAACAGCAAACTCAACGTCAATACTTTTAGCAATAGTAGTAGCAGTAAGAATAATACCAGTAATAACAGGGATAGCCCCAGTCAAAGCAGCTCAAAATTGGAATCAGTGCGAAATAACCCCAGCACGAAAGTGAATTTTGTATGGAGATTGAATGAGAGAATCTAAGAGACTGGTGTGGCAAATTAGATACCCATTGCTTTGATTATTATCCAATCTCCGCTAGACACGATGAGGAAGAAGAAGAAAAAGATGGACAAGAAGAAGAAGCAGAAGAAGATGAAGAAAAAGAAGAAGACGAATTAATAACATTTACAAAACGAAACGCAACTCACTTGCCAATTATCTATTTTTACCCTTTAGGTACTCTTATTCTGGTGAAACATCTTACTAACCTGACTCGGAACCCCGGAAAAACAGCCAGATTCATCTGCGAAGTACAAAATGTCAACAGCAACCTCAACGTCAATACTTTTAGCAATAGTAGTAGCAGTAAGAATACTACTAGTAATAACAGGGACAGCTCCAGTCAAGGCAGCTCAAAATTAGAATCAGTGCGATATAACCCCAGCACGAAAGTGAATTTTGTATGGAGATTGAATGAGGTGCCTGTCACGCAGCAAGATGGTAGAATGAAAATTAGAACTTCCAAGGTAAAATATACCGGGTGGGCCAAAAAAACCGAAAAATGTTGTTTTTATTATAACTTTTGAACTATACCATCGATTTTAATGGAAGAAACTACACTTGGCAGAGAATTAATCAGAGTTTTGAATAAATATCTTTTTTTGTCCGCCATTTCAAAATCCAAGATGGCGGACGAAATAAAATTGTACCCTTCAAAGATGCTCGTTTATTCTTGTGTTGCGAACATGTTTTAATAATTTTTTTACCACTAAAAAAGCAGCATTCTTACCACGCAAAATAAGGTATCAGTCAACAAAATCGATTCGGTGGTTCTAAAAAAAAATTTTTATTTTAACCATTGTTTTGCCAATCATGTCTGCATTTATTTCCTTATAAATTCATTACTACTGAACCGATTTTGATGAAATAAAAAATATCCTGGTGAGAATTGATTGCTTTTTAAAGATCATAATCAAAATTTATTAACATCTTAAAATTTAAGATGGTGGACAGAATCATAATTGATTCTCCAAAATTTAGTCTTATTTTCTGAAAATGTTTTAGTCTTTTTATTAGGCCGCAATAAATGTTTAAGATGTTTATAACGTATTTTTTTTGCGAATGTAAAATACTCACTTATATTTCTCTTTTAAATAATAGTTTAAACACTTATTTTTGAAATTTTGCTTAAAAAACTCCTCGGTTTTATACTTAATGAAAATTGCTAACAAAGGCAACTGTTATACTGAATAGAGGCAAACAAACAAATTGCCTCGCAAAAATTCGGATACAAAATAAATTCAAATAAAAACTGTTGAACATTTTTATGGTTTAGACATTTTTTATCACATTGCCGTTCACAGAATCCTAGAAAGCGTACCCACGAATATCATTTTTTGCTAAAAGATGGCCCATTGTGCGACGTTTCGGTTAGTACTATTTTGACTAAATGCCTTATAAGTGGTAAATCATTTGTAGAAAAAACGGAACGTCCTTTTTAGGTCAGAGCAGTGATATCTCTGGGTATATCGCAGGGGATATTGAAAAATCCGGTTTAGCTCTCACAGGATTGAATGATCTGAAGTTAAAGTTTTGCATAAGGAGTCGCATTGCCAAAAGCGAAGATTTATTAGTAGTATTTATAATGCAGACCAAAGAAGTTTTCAGTTCAACCAAGCCCGGACATACCAAACATATGGAAACGACTCCTTATGGAAAACAAGCGTCTTATGATTAAAAAAAGGAGCGGGCCATTACACCTGACTGCACACCAAGTAGTATAAATGGTAGTCTATAGACTGGAGTGTTTAGTTTACACTTGAAAACGGTTAGAGATACGTACTAATCGAAACGTTGTGTTTAAAAATAAATAAAGACAATGAAAGTTTTGGTTTCTCCCAATCCTCCAAATTTCCCACAAAGATTCATGGAAGGCTAAAAAAATGTTAATTTTTAGGAAAAGGAGAACAAGTGGAAGTCAGTGTTGACAATAAAAAAATTGGATCCTTTCGACAAGGGTTTTATAGAATGCGTGGCTAATAATGGAATTGAAAAAGTCAGATCACAAGCTCTTTTGGTAGTTAATCCAGAATCTCCAAAATATGGTTAGTATAATTTGAAATTTCAAAAAAAAAACACGCATTCAAAAAGTTGTTAATCCAGAATCTCCAAAATATCAACAAAAAAAAATCAAAATCAAAATTAGCTTTATTAGTCAGAATACAATAGTATGTATACATTAACAAAGCCTTGCTTATCTAAAGTACAAATATCCAACTAAAAGCTTTAAAACTATGGAGATACATTAATCCCTATCAAAATAACAATAATAGAAAAACTAAAAAAAGTTTAAAAATAAATTTAACTAACATTTGATGTACCTATTTTTAATTGCTAACGCCAACATTTTAGTTAAGTTCAAATACAAAAATTGGCTTTATTAGTCAGTTTACCAAAGTAGACATTGACAAAAGCCTCATTTATCCAATTATAGTCTATTGAACACTAAATAATTATTTTAAAATTATTTAAATAAAAAAAAGTCAAACAGTCAAACTTAAAACTATATAAAAATCGGTTAAAATAAGAAAAATCTAAAATTTGATTAAAACATAACGACGCCAAAATTTAAATTCAATGCAAATTATTGATTTAAAATTATTTAAATAAAAAAAGTAAGTCAAACTTAAAACTATAGATAAAAATTGGTAAACACAATAAAAAGCTAAAACTTGATTAAAACAAAACGACGTCAAAATTTACATTCAATAAAATCAAAACCCCACGATCTGTGTCAGATTTTGTCAGATAAACCTAAATATAAAAATAAATAGTTTCGGTCAGCAAAGTATTCTTCCAAAGTATAGTAAGCTTTGCTCGCTAAAAAATCTTTTGTTTTTTTTCTAAATTTCCCTAGATTTTTTATTTCTCGAAACTCAACTGGCAAATGATTAAAAAGCTTTTTTCCATTGTAAATAAATGAGTTTTTCACCAAAGTTGAGCGAGGTATAGGAAGATTAAGAGTAAAAGTATTACGAGTGTTATACTGTCTAGGTAATAATAATTCATGACGATACTTTTTAAACATTAAACATATATATATATATATATATATATATATATATATATATATATATATATATATATATTTATCGGTTTCACAACGTTCTACGTCTTCCGATACCCAATCTCCACTCGTTTCTGTTTGCCCATAATTCATCATCTAGGCCTCTTATTCTTATTTCACTGTCTATTCCTTCTCTCCAGCTTCTCCTTGGCCGTCCTCGTTTTCTTCGGCCAGTTGGTTTCCATTGTAGTATTTGTTTAGGTAGTCTTTCATCATTCATTCTTTGTACATGTCCGTACCACACCAGTTGTTTTGTTCTTATATCATCCACTAAAGTACGTTCACCCACTGTCATAATTTCTCTTATTCTTTGATTTGTAACTCTTTCTCTTTTTGATTTCCCTGCTGCTCTTCTCCAATAGTCCATCTCCGTAGCGGAAAGCATTTTTTCTGTTCTATCCTTGATTGGCCATACTTCTGAGCCATATGTAATAATACTTTTTATAATGGTGTTATATATAAGCTTTTTGTTATGTTTTGATATACTTTGGTCCCAAATTATTCCATTTAATAAAGTTATTGCTTTTCTTCCTTGTACGTTTCGATCTTTTATAGCTTTGTCTAGTGTTCCGTCAGCTGTAATTTTTAGACCTAAGTATTTATACTCATCACAGGAGTGAATTCGCTGCCCGGTATTTAAGATTAGATCCTGTTTCATTCCACCGATACACATATACTCTGTCTTATTGAGATTAACCTCTAGTCCCCACTTATTGTACTCTTCTATTAGTTTTCGTGTCATATATTCGAGGTCGTCATAATCCTGAGCCACTACTATCTGATCATCGGCGAAACATAAAGTATACAAGGTGGTTTCGTCCAACGGAATTCCCATGTTTTGGCATTTTCTCTTCCATACTTTAAGGACTTGTTCCAAGTATATCTTGAAGAGCGTAGGCGAGATACAGCAACCTTGTTTAAGACCTTTATTTACTTGAAAGCCTTTGGTTAGTTTTGCTTTTATTTTAACTTTTGCCTTACTATTGCGGTATAACTCTTGGATGGCCTTAATTAGTTGTACGCTTATGTTTGTGTTTTCCAACGCTTTCCAAAGCAGATTTAGTGGTATACTATCATATGCCTTCTGCAGATCCACGTAAAGCAGATGCAGCTCTTGACCGTATGCCATTTTCTTTTCAATAACTTGGGTTATACAAAAGAGGTGATCTGAAGTCGATCTACCCGCCCTGAAACCAGCTTGTTCTTCTGCCTCCATGTCTTTATATTCGCTCTCTACTTTATTTCTTATTATTTTACCGTATATTCTGCTTAGCGTACTAGTCACAGATATACCTCTATAATTGTCACATATATCTTTCCTTCCTTTTTTGTGTATTGTGGATATATATGACGTTTTCCACTCAGTTGGGACTACAGTTCCATTTAAATATTTTTGGAAAAGATTCCGTAATCTCCAAAACAGTTCTTCAGTGCCATATTTAATAAGTTCGGCTGGGATATTTCCGGGTCCGGCAGATTTACCGCTTTTTAAGGTTGTGCACACGTTTTTGACCTCAGAGATTGTGAGGGGTACTGGAGATCCCATCGTTCTAATTATATTGTCTCTTGCGTCTTCCTTGAATTCTGCTCTATCTTCAGTTAAAAGTTTTTTAAAATGCTCATCCCATTCTTTGTCTGGTATTGGTGAAATGATATCTCTGCATGTTTCTTTTTTAATCGATCTTATAGTTTTCCAGCTTTCGGTACTTCTCCTACCTCCTAAGTAAGAATCTATTTTCTGGCACTTTTGCGTCCACGAATGATTTTTCTTATCACTGATCATTCTTCTCACCTTTGATTGCGCGATTTTGTATTCTTGTCTGCTTCTATCTGTCTTTTGGGATAAGTAGGTGTGATATAATTTCCTTTTTTCCTCTATTTCTCTCTCAATCTCAGCATCCCACCAGTATGGTTTTCTTCTTTTAGAAGTTTCTTCCACTAATCCTAGTGCTTCTTTTGCAGCTTGGTGGATGCTTAATGTAATACATTCGTATTCCTCATCTGGGGTTTCACCTGAACTTGTATTAAGTTTTTCGTTCAGTCTCTTTTTGTATAAGTTTTTTACGCTGTCATGTTCTAGGCTTAGTGAACCGAACATTAAACATACAGTTTCTAAAATAAAAATACAACACAATGTTAAAATTCTATGCCTCAAAAAAAGAGGCCTGCAAGAAACGCGCTTTTTGACTCCACACAAATTCCTTATTGCCCTTTTTTGGAGGACAAAAACTGAATTTATTAAAAACTGCGAACAGGATCCCCAAAAGCAAATGCCATATCGAAAATATGGTTAGTTAATTTTAAATTTCTAAAAAAAATACGCATTCAAAAAGTTGTTAATCCAGAATCTCCAAAATATGGTTAGTATAATTTGCACTCCAAGTATCTATCTATGTAGCCTTCTTCGATCCATCATTAAACATAAGCCTCTACAATATCTTCCACTCTTATCTGTCTGTCATCGTGTTCATCCATCTAGTTTCCGCATGTTTCTTTAAATCCTCCGTCCATCTCATTTGGGGTCTTTCTCCCTACTTCTTATATTTTCCCAAGCGCTCCAGTTTACAATATCGATCGTCTTTCTGTCTAATATTGTGACCCAAAAATTTCCATTTTAATTTTGCTACTTTTCCTCTGACATCTCTTTCTTTTGTTTCATTTCTTATCCATTCATTCCTTTTTTTATCTTTTAGATTTACATGTAAAATGTGTTTTTCCATTAATCTTTGGGCTTTTATTACCTTATCAAGGTGTGATTTTGTAAGCGTCCAGGTTTGGAATTCATAGGTAAGTACAGGAAGGATACATTAAGCCTTTTTTCTCAAGGTTACTAGTCACTCATTTAAGTTACTCGAAATGACGCCACGGTTACTCGGAGTAACCGCTGTATGACGTCAGACAGTCAGCTGTGGATGACATTTCCAATTGTTTGTTTTTGTTTTTACCAGCAATTTCCGAAATGCAGAAAATAATTCATTGTTTCTACCAATGTATGCCCACCTCGATTCAAAAAACGTATTACGGGCCATGGATTTGCACCAGTTTTAAGTGCAGCGTTACCTGATGCGTTTTTTGAATCGGGGTGGAAGCAGGGTGCTCCTTTGGTTCATGCCGCAGTACCACAGAACACCAAAGGAAGTACATTTTAAGACTAGTTGCACTTGAATTGATATAGTACCAACTTCAAGGGATGTGCTTAATTCTCTACCGTTACCAAACATAATTCGTTGTTAATATATATATTAAAATCAAACATTTTGAAAAAAAAACAAAAAAAAAACGATTTTAACCTCAAAATATTTCAGCTAGGCTGGTTACACTGTGTGGTTACTCGTGACGTCATAGTTAGTGTTACTCAGCGAAGAAAAACAAAAAACGAGTAACCAGTTTACCTAGTAACTTGTAGTTACTGCGGGGAAAAAGGCTTATTGGTTATACACTTTCGTTTTGAGGTACTGAGGATATTTTTAATTTTTTTAAAAGTAGCTTAATTTACCGAATGCTGCCCAGGCCAATTATACTCCTCTCTTGATTTCAGCTGTTTGGTTTTTTTTTTAGTTTGATAATTTGTCCCAGATGTATATATTCTACTTGTTCTATTTTTTCTTGGTTTATTCTGATAGTGACCTATTCATCTGTGCTTGTTCTGATTTTAGTTTACTCCTCTCTTGATTTCGGCTGTTTAGTGTTCTTTTTTTAGTTTGATAATTTGTCCCAGATGTATTATTCTACTTGTTCTATTTTTTCTTGGTTTGATTTGACCGTAATATCTTCATCTGTGTTTGTTATAATTTTAGTTTTAGTGTAGTTTATACTCAAGCCTATATTTTTAGCTGCTGTATCCAGTTCTTCCATCATTTTTATCAGTTCTTATTTCTTAGGGTTACCAGACGTCCGGATTAATCCGGACATGTCCGGATTTTTACTACGTCCGGGTGGGTCCGGGCGGATTTTTCATAAACGTCCGGATTTTAAAGTAGCCGCCTTTATAAACATCAAATAATGCAAAATAAACTAGTTTCAAAAAATTTAATTAAACAATAACCGTCGATAAATTTAGCAGTGTGAATTCACCTTTAAGCGGGGTCTTCACATACCGTTTTACCTTACATCTTGCCTGTTCAGTCAAAACGCATCAAGTAAAACTTTGTGTGTAGACGGAAAAACGGACGTTTTACTTGAACTGATTTAAGACGGAAGACCGCCTAGAGAACTGATCGGATCACGCATTGTTTTCCAATAAAACCATCGTTTTGTATCAAAAACTGATCTAAAAACGTACGTTAAAACTATCAAGTGTCTACGCTAGTCTTTCAACCGTCATACTTGACCCTTTTGACTGACAGGCAAGACGTAAGGTAAAACGTTATGTTAAGAGCCCGAGTTTGTAATCTAAAAAAGTACATATCAGACAATTTTACTTCTGATGACCACAATCTGCCTACCCACGAAAAATGGGCAAAATATTTTAATGCAAGTATTTCTACCCAGTGGACCAAAAAAAGAAATAGGCTGCTTTTATCTTCTGTAAAAGGAATACTCATTTCATACAATTTTCAGAATTTTACGATTTTGTACTTCTGCCTAAAAATTCAACGCTGTTGAATAAAATACAAAGCAGTGAATAGTACCTATAAAATAGTAGGTATATTATGTTATTTATTAGTTATTGTTTCAATAAAAAAAAAAGTTGATTTTTTGTGTGTGCCATCGAAAAAATTTTGACATCCGGATTTTGTCCGGATTTTCTTGACGGCTGGTCCTGGTTAGAGACGTTTTCATCTGGTAACCCTATTATTTCTTATCTGTTATTAAAGCCATATCGTCAGGTGGTTGTCCGCTTACTTTGATGCCTATTTCTTCCCAATCTAAGTTTACATCTTCTAGGGCCTTGTTCAATAGTTAAGGGGATATTAAAAATTTGTAGCACTACCATGGCACTACCTATTCTAAAATTGCATCCTGTTATAGCTAGTGATATGTTACTATTTCTTGGATGGAAAAAATGGAGTACGAAGTTGATATAGTATTCCAAAGGGACTTAGATGAAAATGGCGAATTAATACTTTATTTCTAATATTTTTTCTTTTAAAAAATGTTAAAAATAAAAATTAATATAAAAAAATAATTAGATTATTCAGTACTATAATGATGAGGTATCTTATTTTTGTTGCTTTCAGGAAGTACTGATATTAATTCCCTAAGATTCAGCAGCTCAGGCTCAGGAAGGTAATTGTAAAAACTGTTATATACTTTATTGTTTGCTTTTCTTCATTTTATGAATAAAAACAAGTTAAAGAAATTAACAAAAAATATCTTTCTACTTTCTACCCCAAATCCTTAGGAACTTTTTATTAAAAATTAGAAGCTTTCTCAAAGATGCGAATTTTCTGTAAAGCTAATTCACATAATGGTAACATAATATTCAAGTTATTTTTTATTAAATTTAAAAGTAGGATCTTTTTAAAACAAATTTTCCTTTCAATATAAAAACTAATCTTAAATAACAAGAAATGTAAGAAATAGGTATGTTTTATAAATAAACAAAAATTTTTAAAAAAATTAAAGATTTGAGATTCTTCTTTTCCTAGCTACGACGATATTACAACCTTTCTGCCGAACTCCAACCAAAAAACGGGTGGAGGGGATTCAGACATGTTGGCGTCGGTAGGTGTCCACTCAAAAGAGAAAACATTTTCAGCACCAATCCAATTTGACTTGGACAGCTCGGGAAAATTGACAGATGAAAATATCAATGTGGAAAGGCCACAGGTAAGCACGGTTCCTAGAATATGTAGACCGGTGTTCGGATCTTATATATATATGACGAATTTTTTACGTCACTGGTGGTCCAGCTGATTTTTGTAAACAAAAGTTAGGTATGATATGAACAACTAATATTTTTTGAATTTTTTGAAAACTAAGGCAATTTTCCTACTGTTTTTTAGTACAGCCTTATAAAAGATAATTTTTTAGAGGTATTGTTGTTATTTTTTTTTAGCCCGCTTTATTTTTTATTACACAAAACTTATCATATAGTCCTTGCAATACCCCAAGTCCCTTTGCTGTCCTTTTTTATTTTTCTGCTATAAAGAAGACAGAAAATAGCTTCGAAAATTATTGTTGGCCCCAGATTGCAGTTGGCAGTTGCAAGCCTGTCTGTCTATCAAAGCTTAAATTGACAATGAAAGTAAACTTTCAAAACAAAAAATTTTTGTCAAGTAGTCAAAATATTTTGTAAAGTAGATATTTAGAAGTATTCACATATTCTCAGAAAAATAGTCAAGAAAATTGGCGACAAAGATAAACTGTTCATTCGAAAATTCCACGCTTTTTTCGATCTTCAGTCCCATCCGTGATAACTATAGAGCAGAATTTCAAGAAACACAGTAATAACAAAAAGTATGAAGACTCTTTGATGCCCTTCAAAACAACGCCTTTAAAAAACTAATTCAAAAAGTTTGTAAAACTACTGTTAAAAAAGATTTATAAAACAAGAAGTCTGAGAAAATGAGCTAAATTGGTGTCGTTCCTCTCGTCATAACTGAAGATGGCAGTTCACGAGATGGAGTTTTTTGGACGATGAGAATAAATTATTTTTGCCTAGTTAGTTTTTTACTTTTCGATTGGTTTTATTTTATTTTAAGAAAATAAGTTTACAAAACCATACAAATAAAGCTTAGTATAATAATTTTCATCTTTTGATTTGAACTTAATCCTATGAGCAGTTCTACTGCAACATTTTAAACTTGGTAATTAGTAATACCCTCAATATAGCTATTTCTAGTTTAAATATTGTGTCTAAAATATATTTTTTAATTCACTCACAAAGATTCTGTCTCAATACTGTTTTTGTTGAAATTCCCAAAGCCTCTGCGGTTAAATCAGTTAGGAACTTTATATTTTTTAAAAGATCTATGTGTCCACCATAAAAAATGTGAGATTTTCATATGAACAACTTTTTTATTAAAAAGTATAATATAATACTGTTTTAATTTCAAAAAATATTAATGCTTATATACTTATTGTAACAAAGAAATGAGTATGTACTACATTAATATGAGTCGAGCTAAAGTTCATTTGTGGAAACTACAAATAATATTAATTTAACTTTTATTAAGTCATTTTGCTTAGGTAATTTAAAAACTTCAATTTACAAAAAATATATTATAAACAGGGCGTAATCCTATTTTTAAATAATAACTTTTACCAAAACAAATTGCAAAGCTTAGCTCAAATCCAACATAAAATACATTGTAAAAAATAACATTTTTGAAAAAATTTAATAATTACTAATTTATATGGTCAGTCGCACTGAAAATCTTCCAATGTAGAAACTTTGGCGGCAGGGCACCCAAATTGTTCATAAATTTTTCACTACATAAAATCATTTTGGGACAAACTTTTCTCAAAAAACTATTCCAAATCAGAATCAGAATTTAAATATGAAATAAGCGATAATGTTTCAAAGTCAAAAATTTCAAAACAATTGACAGTTTAAACACCAATCCATCACCCTTATTATAAAGGGTGGTGACCGATTATATTAACCTTAAGGTAACTGATAATTAGTTTTGCAGCGTCCATTATCAGTTACCTTAGGAACCTATGGTTTAAAACTGAATTAAGAATACACGTGCGTTTTGTTACCAGAATTACATGGTGATTAAACAAAAGGACTAGCCTTATTGCAAAGAGTATACCAATCAAACTGAATGTGATCATTTAGTATCAAAGGTAAACTGAGGCCATGGGATGTAAACAAAGGTGTAGGTTAACAGATTACTTTTGAAGCTGAAACGAACACATTATTTTCTTCGAATTTGAATTTTTGTGCAAAGAAAAATGAAGCGGGCTAAAAAAAATAACGACTGGTATGTCTCAAAATTAATATTTTATAAGAATATACTAAAAAACAGTAGCAAAATTGCCTTAGTTTCAAAAAATATTAGTTGTTCATATCATATCTAGTATTTAGTATCTGTATAAGTACTTGGTTCAGAGCCTCTAGATCAAACTAAGGTTAAAGGAAATCCAAGTTTGAGTCCAATGGATATAGGAAACCGGAAAACGCTAAAACACGTTCTAAACTGATTATTAGACCTACATATTTTTTCTTTTTTTTAGATATACAATGGATCTGAACAATTTTGCCAAATATACCAGGGCAAAGTGTGCAAAAACTGGCTGGAAAACAAGTACGTTTTCGTACACCCCCCGTATACTCAATCCGAAATCGAGGGAAAACTGTTCAACGCCTTTGCTGTGATTTCTAGATCAAAGTAAGTATGTTTACAGTGTCTCTGTTGCGTCAGTAGGGGATAGTGGGGCAGTTGAAACAAAAATAAATTTTTTGATACTGTTCACAGCCTACAAAAGTATACCGCAAAAAAATTTTACCTTCCTAGCCCGCGCAGCAATGGCTAGAGAAGGTATTAGTTTCGACGAAAAAAATGTCTGTCCGTAACACGATAGCTCCTAAACCGCTGAACCGATTGGCATAAAACTGTGCTCGACACTCTAACCAGCTGATTAGATTTTGGTCAAAATCCATTCATGCTAATGACAGTTTTTTGACAATTAAAAAATTAATAAAATGCTAACTTTTTAAGTAGATTACATTTGCTCAATAATTTTTTGATAAATAAAATCTTCATAAAAGCTTTCGTTTCTGAGATATGTACAAAAACTCTTTTCAAGCCTGATATAGCGTTGCCTTCTCTTGGAGTGTACTAATGGGCGAGAAAGGTATCAGATTCGTAATGAATCCCTTTATTAAATTTTTAGTGACATATCCCAGAGCTGCTCAAAATTTGCACTTCCCAGCGTATGCTTCTCCGCGTTTCCCCTTTGTATGGATCAGCACAAAATCAACCACTTCCAGAAAAATCACTTAAATGAATACAAATATATGACAGACGATACAAAAAAGAAATTTAAGAATATCAGGCAAAGACTGAAGGACTCTTTGAGAAGAATCTGTAGGGATGAGTGTCTTCTTTTGGAGACTGAGTTGTGTAGCAAGGAGTATTCCATTGCCAAAAGGCATCCTGTTATAGGTAAGTTTAATATATTTCCATGTTTCCATACCATTGGAGGAAGGTTCAATAAGTAGCAACCCTCCCAAAACTAGACAACAAACAATATTTTTAATTGATTTATTTTAGAAAAAGTTAAATCTTCCCTTACGACATGATTGTCTAGTTCTTTTTATTGTCTGTGGTTAACAACAAGCGATTAATTGGATCAACATTTTTAGCGTAAATAATTACAAGCCGGCAGCCCCGCGCGGGGCAAGGTTTCAATTTCACCCATTGTTCAGCGGTGTATGGGTGGGTGTCCTCGCGCGGGGGCAGGAGGAATGTTTGTTTTGTTGACGTCGGCCATATTCATCGTGCGAAAACGTTCGTTACCTTTTCTGCGTGTTGCCGGTTCTATCCTTAGTGATGATGTGGGGTATGTCAGTAGTAAAAAGCCTTGCCGGTCGCGTGTCATTGTTTGTTTTTGTTATCGTTTGTTTATAAAATGGAAATAAATACCGTCGATGACATAATTAACTGTGCAAATTTAAATACGTTGACATATGAACTTCGATTACAAATAAAATCTTTAGGGCCCCATAGACCGGACCTAAAAATTAACCAAAATTTTAGTGCAAGTGATTTCGGCATCACCCAAAAAAACTTATAATAGAAAATTTAATAAAAAATTATACGATGCTGAAAACTGGTTGTGTGGTTATGAAAAAAGAAATGCTTTTTTTTGCTTTATCTATCTTGTTATGAACAATCCACGAAGTGATCCTGCCTGGGTGGCAAAGGGAATGTGTGATATCAAGCACTTTAGTGAAAAGTTAAAAAGTAAGTGGTATTCATTTAAATAACCACATAGAATTTTCTATGCTAGGCAAGACTGATATTAGGTGCCAATTGAATAGTGCCTATAGGCAAAACATTACCGAACATAATGAAAATGTGACAAAAATTAGACATATACTTAGTAGATTAATAGACTATTTAAAATTCTGTGGGATTTTTGAGGTTGCTCTACGGGGCCAAAAAAAAAGGCGAATGTACTTTATCTATAAACAAATAAACTAAAAACTACACCAAGTAGCTGCTTGTTTGGAAAATAGTTAAATTAAATTGTTTCGGTAAGTTTTTTTATCTCATTTTTCATGCAATTAAAATTTCTGTCCCCCCCAATTTATAACGTCACTAGCCGCCACTGTCAGGACGTGTTCCAAACAGAGATGATTCATATCTTTATAATAAATTGGTAAAAAAAAATTTTTAAGTCACAAGCTTTTATAAAATGCACTAAAAATTAAAAAATAATTTTCTAAAATTCTAATATTATCATAATAATAAAAGCGATGGCCGACTGATGGAAATTTTGACGATGTTAGCACGATAATGGGAAGGGTGTCAAAAATGCATTTTCTAAGGAAGGGGGTGGGGGTAGGGGTGAGAGGATATTTTTTTTTGAATGTTGTATTGTCATCGGACCACTATGTGAATACCAAATTTCATCCAAATCGGATAACGGGATGTGTGTCAAAAACAAATTTTTCTATGGAAGGGGGTGGGGGTAGGGGTGGGAGGATATTTTTTTCTTATTGTTGTATTATCATCGGACCACTATGTGTATACCAAATTTTATCCAAATCGGATAGCGGGAAGTGTGTCAAAAACACATTTTTCTATAGAAGGGGTGTCAGGGCCATAATGTTGTATTGTTATCGAATCACTATATGTATACCAAATTTCATCCAAATCGGATAACGGGATGTGTGTCAAAAACAAATTTTTCTATGGAAGGGGGTGGGGATAGGGGTGGGAGGATATTTTTTTCTTATTGTTGTATTATCATCGGACCACTATGTGTATACCAATTTTTATCCAAATCGGATAGCGGGAAGTGTGTCAAAAACACATTTTTCTATAGAAGGGGTGTCAGGGCCATAATGTTGTATTGTCATGGGACCACTATGTGTGTACCAAATTTCATCCAAATCGGATAATGGGAAGTGTGTCAAAAACGCTTCACAAGATTTGATAGATAGTTAGTTAGATAGTTAGATAGTTAGATAGTTAGATAGTTAGATAGTTAGATAGTTAGATAGTTAGATAGTTAGATAGTTAGATAGTTAGATAGTTAGATAGTTAGATAGTTAGATAGTTAGATAGTTAGATAGTTAGATAGTTAGATAGTTAGATAGTTAGATAGTTAGATAGTTAGATAGTTAGATAGTTAGATAGTTAGATAGTTAGATAGTTAGATAGTTAGATAGTTAGATAGTTAGATAGTTAGATAGTTAGATAGTTAGACAGAACATCTGAAGCTAAATAAAAGCTTGTAAAAATACCAGTGGCGCACCCAGGAATGTGTCTTGGGGGGGCCCGACAGCTACGAAGCGCGCCCTCAAAAAACTTGCGACCAAAAAAAAAAAAAAAAAAAAAAAAGGGTTCATGTGTGGAGGGGGGCCGACAGCTACAAAGCGCGCCCTCCAAAAACTTGCGACCAGAAAGCAAAAAAAAAGGTCATCATGTCTTTTTGCAACTGCGCCACTGCTTGGGGTTGAGGGGGCCTGAAGCCTCCTGATGTCAAATTTTAAGGTATTTTTCATGTTTTATCATCAAATATGTAGAAAATATATTAAAAAATCTAAGGCTGGGTGCGCCCATGAAAATACGGGATTACAGTAGGGGAGGGTGGGTAGACTTTGGACAATTTTTAGTTTTTCTTTAATATTGCGTAAAATATAATAGTTGTCATTAATCAATACTTCGCGTATCCATATATCCACGTAGGTGTTTTTTATGTTGTCCCATGTACTGACAAAATACGTGTTTGTGTAATGATGCAAGTATCCGAAGTCTCCCCGGCACTGTGGAGACATTAGACACTATCTGGGCACTAGAATAAAGACTGATTAAAGTGATAATATTCACTTAGAAACCTATTTCTGGAAAATCAAAGAAATAAGTAATTGCTAAAACTAAAAAACTTGAAAAAAACAATTGACGGGGCACTATAATTTAATCTCAGTGAAATTCTCGTAAAATTGAGTTTGAAAAGCTATTTTAACAAACATACAACCTAAGCTCTGCCGTGCAAAGCAGAAACCTAGTAAGTCAAAAACTAGTGTTTTGGGAAATCAAGTTTGAAGTTTATTTAACTACATACTAACTACATAACTTCCTTGTTTTTCAAGATAGCCACATTTTAGAAAAACTGGCTGGCGCCGTTTTTTACGGCGATTTCAATGATATAAAAATCTTATTTTCGAGTAAGTCGAGTTACTAGGTTTTTGCTTTGCACGGCAGAGCTTTGGTCAATAAATCATTTGAGTCTAACGTATGTTACATTCTGTTACATCTAAATATTATGAAAAATTTGAATATCCTGAAACCATCGGGATGGGGAGACTATGGACCCTATCCAAAGTCTCCCCGTAGGGCGCCATTACAATATAGTAGTTTACCTAACTAGTGCGGAAAGTGCCTCTTTTCCGCACGCGATTGCAGATGGCCAAACGACGCGATAGCGGAGTTTGGCCAGCAATCAAGTGCGGAAAAGACACTTTACGCACGAGTTAGGTACACTATTTTTTCTATAAGCGTGAGGAAAAAACTAAAAATTAATCAGAAAATTATTTATATTCAAAACGTTTTAATCAAATCAATTATTATTATTCACATTCTAGCGGCTTCTAGAACTGACTGGGGTAGATCTTCGTCCGAAGAATCCATTGAAAATCTGATTTTTTTGTTTGAAAAATTCAAAAGACGCTTGTATCTGCAAAATTGGCTTTGTTTTGACAGTTTGTTTGTACTTTGTTGCTATGGTGATTTAAGATGCCAAATCTAAAACCACTAGTGTGTTCATTGTTGTTTGACATTGACAATGTCGATATTTATACCGGGGAGGTTTAAAACTTATAATTTGAACCTATTTTACTGAAAACTTTATTTTATCGAAAATATTGAAAATATAGCAGAATTTTAGTCAATTTGAATATTTTTAGGATATTTCGTGTGCTAGGAAAGATACAAATGTATTTTGAACGGTCTAAATGTTATAGAACACCTCAAAATCGTAACAAATTTACTTTTCCGCACTAGTGCGGAAAAGTGGCACTTTCCACACTAAAATGCGTGCGGAAAAGTGGACTTTTCCGCACGCTTATAGAAAAACTATTTTTTGTGCAAGAATAGTTCAATTAAATCAAATATCACTTTTAGATCTTCATTTATTTTAGGGCAAATTATGGAATTAGAAGTTTGTGAAAATCTACCAGTAGAAATGGATCCAAGTTCTGAACATTGCCTCTCTGTTGGGGTGGGGGACTTTAAAGGAAACAAAGGTAAGTAAAGTTTAAAAAAAAATTCTCTATGAATGTTATTGAACCATAATGCAATAGGTACTTTTTTCATCTATCGATCTATCTCTCTATTTAGCCTTCTTTAATCGATGTTTGGATATAGGCCTCCCTCAATATCTATCACTCTTCTCTGTCCATCCATCTTGTTCTCGCATGTTTCTTCAAATCGTCTGCACATCTCATTTGAAGTCTTCCCCCACTGTTTCTATTTTCCCAAGGTCTACAGTTTACAATACATTTGTCCCATCGATCGCCTTTTTGTCTGATATTATGACTGGCAAATTTCCATTTTAATTTTGCTATCTCTCCCCTGACATCTTACTTTTGTTCCATTATACAATTTTGTTTTGAGGTACTGATGATATGATCCAAATGCTGCCCAGGCCAATCTACTCATCTCTTGATTTCAGCTGTTTGGTTTTCTTTTTTTAGTTTAATAATTTGTCCCTGATATATATTCCTCTACTTGTTTCATTTTTTCTTGGGTTATATATATTTATCGGTTTCACAACGTTCTACGTCTTCCGATACCCAATCTCCACTCGTTTCTGTTTGCCCATAATTCATCATCTAGGCCTCTTATTCTTATTTCACTGTCTATTCCTTCTCTCCAGCTTCTCCTTGGCCGTCGTCGTTTTCTTCGGCCAGTTGGTTTCCATTGTAGTATTTGTTTAGGTAGTCTTTTTGATTTCCCTGCTGCTCTTCTCCAATAGTCCATCTCCGTAGCGGAAAGCATTTTTTCTGTTCTATCCTTGATTGGCCATACTTCTGAGCCGTATGTAATAATACTTTTTACAATGGTGTTATATATAAGCTTTTTGTTATGTTTTGATATACTTTGGTCTCAATTATTCCATTTAATAAAGTTATTGCTTTTCTTGGGTTATTCTGATCGTAATATTGTACCACGGGCCTGTGTGTGACAGTGGTACTGTCACCTCAAGTGGCCAAGGCTTAAATGTTGTAAGCTACCAACTTAGACTACAACTTATATAAATTATAAAAAGATTAAATGTTACTATATGTTATTAAATTTATACGATCTCGAAAGGGAATTTGACGGTTCTTGGAGGAAAAGTATGCTATAAACGTTTTTCTCAACTGTATAACTAATGTAGGATAATCATACATACCTTTTCAATTTTCTTCTTGTAGCCTCATACTTTCACTTCTTATATTTATTAGTTGAATATCGACTTTTTACTACTATTAAATTTTTGTATTCAAATATTTACACTTCTTAAACTTTTAGGTTTTATAAACCTTTTATATATTTGTTGTAAATATATATATTTATTAACATCTTAAACGTTGATTGAATGAGTGAAACTATTCAATCAACTGTTTAATTTACTTAATATTACTGTTTAGGTTTGGGATATGTTATTAATTAAAAATGCCGAATTTAGGGCAACGAATGGTTTGTATTTTGTTGATAAAAAACCATAAAACAGTTAAACACATTATTTCAAAACACTGGAAACAGTAATAATTAATGACTTTAAAATCAATAAACTCCAAAAGAAAAGACTAAAATAATTATGAATAATAAATATAATAGCTTATACAAAGTTAAAATAATTGACAAATTTCCCCAGTTGAAATAAAACCCCCCCCTTAAGAAGTGTGAATGAAAACGTAACGTACTAGGCGAAGCGCGACTAAAAAGTGAACTTCCTGACGACTTTCGAAAGTTTCCCGTCTCAGTTAAAGCGACCCTGCGCTTGAAGGGACAAATATCTTGGCGTTGATTGGCTAGAATTCTACTCCCTTTCGCCTTGGTGAAAAAGAGATAGACTACGCTTTAAGCGCTCCACTAAGAGATAAAATAGCAATGCAAGCCAGACTTAAAAACCCGTTAGAAAGTAAAATTACACAGTGTGTTTTTTTAAAATTGAAAATAGGTTAAAATTTGTTTCCAGTTACAAAATAAGAATTATTTTGATGTTAGTGGCTCAAAGGACATATTAGCCGAATACAACTTTTATTAAAATACAGCGAACCTGAAAATATGCCCAAAAACAAGTCGCCGAGTTGCCATAAATTTTACTTAATCTTAACCTAGTCTTGCATATAATTAATGCTTGTTGATGTCAAAACAATATTTAATTAAAAATCTTTAAAAACTTATAAATGGCAAAAATACCATTTATGCTCAAATCCCGTTTTGTTACAATATGTCTTTGTTATGATTTTAGTTTTAGTGTAGTTTATACTCAAGCCTATATTTTTAGCTGCTGTATCCAGTTCTATCATTTTTATCAGTTCTTCTTTCTTATCTGTTATTAAGGCGGTATTGTCAGAATGGTCCATTCCTTCGAGGATTTTGATTGATTTTGTTGCTTCGCTATTCATATTCTAGCTTTAAAAAATAATAATTTTAATTTTTTTTTAGATGAATACTGTTACTGGGATTCAGGCAAACTATACAGGGGCGTCCAAAACACCACTGCCATGGGTGAGTCCTGTATAAAATGGTCGCACCAATTTCAACTTCTACCGTCTGACTATCCGGAATTAGCAGGACACAATTACTGCAGGAATCCCGGCGAACTAGAGGTGGAACCATTTTGTTACGTTGAGAATAACCGAAAAGAACTGTGTGGGGTTAACAGATGTGGTAAGATATGTATTGAGTAAGGTCACTGTATAACGAAGTTCCTTCTACTACGTTATACAGTGACCTTAGTATTGAGAGGCTAAATATAAAAATGAATTCACAAATAATGACCTTTTTTCCCCGAGAAATTAAGGAACTAATAAAAAAAAACATTTTTTAGTTTGTAATGCAATAATAAAAATTCAAAAACAATAATAAATAAAAATAAGCGATTAACTTTTTTTAAGTTTCTACACGGTAAAAAAAATTGTCTTATCTTAAAGCAAATTGCTTTAATCTTTACAATTTGTGCTTTCCTATTTGCCAAGAGAATATTTTCTTGATATTGCACAAAAAATGTCTTGATTCTTTATTTTAATATCAAACAGAAATTGTTTTATTATAAATTGGAACTGAATTAATCTAAGGCACCATTTTCTCTATAAGCAAAATATTACTTATATAAAGAATGAAGACAATTTGCTTTGTTACAAATCGGTATATACTGAAACAAAAGAATTAGAGAAAAAAATAAAGTCTCATTTCAAGATGTTGCGTTGCTCTAAAAAGATACTCTGCCAATATATGGGCCCCTAAGCTCACACTAGGTACTATAGTTATAGTTTACGTGTGAGCTAATATAACTAAAAACTGAAATATATTTTATTCAACTCCAGACTAAATTACCTTTTGTTTGATACCACACAAGCCATGTTTAGACTTAAACTCAAATTTTTAAAATCTACCCCCACCCTTAAAAAAAGCAAAAACTAAAATGTTATTTGTTAAACTCCGGACTCAATTACCTTTCGTTTGATATCACACACGCCATATTTTCACTTAAACTCTAATTTTTCAAATATACCCCCACCCTTTTTTTAAAATAAATTAAAATGTATTTTGTTTAACTCCAGACTCAATTACCTTTCGTTTGATATCACACACGCCATATTTTCACATAAACTCTAATTTTTGAAATCAACCCCCACCCTTTTATTTGGTTTGTGTTCGGTGGATTTTGTTCATTTTTAAATGGGACCATCTCGACCCAAGACCCAGCCTAGGTACCAAATTTCATTAAAATCGGCCAAGCGGTTTTTGAGTTATGCGCGTTGGTCGTTACAGACAGACATACAGACAGACAGACAGACATACAGACAGACAGACAGACGGCGCAATAAAAAAGTTTCAAAATCATCTGAAACGCAAAGATATAAAAAAAATTTTGAAATCGGAGCAACTTTTTTTTTCTCGAAAAAATTAGGATCACCATAGCTCACACTACTATAGTATAGTATATGTGTGAGCTAAAATATTTTAATTTAAAACAAATTGTTTTAACGTAAAACAATTTATTCAAGAAAAGAACGTATTTTCATTGTAGATAAAAAATTTTACCGTGAACAAAAACCACAAATTTTTATCTTAAATTTTAATTTTGTAAAATTGGGGAACAAAAAATAAAAACATTTAATTTCTAATACGTTTTTTTTTCAGTGTACGTTTTTGGATCATACGTGGTAGCCATTCTTCTAGCAATTTCAGTGTGCGTTGGCCTAATCTTCGCCTGCTGTTACTGTCGCCGCAGGAATAAGGTAGCTAGGAACCTTCAAAATGTGAGTCAGGCAGACCAAAACCAAAAAAAAAATATCTCTTAAAATTACCCAAGAAACTCTCTACAAATTTGATTTTAAAATAAACAAAAAAATGTAAATAAACAAAAAAAGTAATAAATTTAGAATATTATGAAATAGTAGAACCTCGCTGATGTTGTTTTTTACTTTTTTACAGAAATCTCTTCCCCAAGCAACCAAAAATATTTACGGAAGCCCCGGTCCATCGAGTCCCATTGAACTCAACAGTTTACTCCCCCCAAGTTCCCACTTTTCCTCCGCCCATAGAAAGGCCAATTCCAGTAAAATGGGGTACCAAAGCTTACCCCAATACACCTACAAAGATGTCAGATTCATTAAGGAATTAGGGGAGGGGGCGTTTGGTATGTTTTACTATTTTACAACTTTTTTCCTTTACTATTTTTTCTTCTTATTCTTTTGGGGATGGGGCAATTCGCCGCGGCCGATTCGCCGCAGCCGATTCGCCGCGGGGACAATTCGCCGTGAGATTTTTTATTTTATGATATTACCATTGGCAATTGTTTAAACAGTTTTATTTAGCTTGACTTCATATAATATATTTGTTTATTTGTTTAATCATAACTTTTTTGAAACTTTTCCAACTAGGTATTTGGGGTTAGTATACAATTCAACAATTTTTTCTATTAGAAAAATAAATAAAATGGCGGATTTTCCTATTTATGAACCGATTTGCCTCAAACTTGAAACATCGCCGCGATGTTTCAAATTTGAGGCAAATCGGCATATGGTGGTATTACTAGTACTACTACTATGTCGGTTTAGAGTACTGGTTATTTGGTATTAAAAAAGATATATTACTGTTGTCATGTTTACTGTTTTAATTTTTGAGATTAACCATATAAAATTTTTTAAAAATATAAATGACCTATATAATCAACTCTACTTTTATTATAAAGAAAAAGCCAATCAGGTTAGAATTTGTAATAGGTACAGATTTAAAAAAATTTATAAACTGATAAATAGTGCACATTAATCTATAAAAAAATTAACAACAAATAAGTGTTTCATCTTGTTTCACAACCTGCCCCACTCTCCCCTACGTTTCTTTTAAACACCTATTTTTCAAAAAACATGGGTAAAAGAATAGGGTAGGGGACAATTCGCCGCGGTCGATTCGCCGCAGCCGATTCGCCGCGGGGACAATTCGCCGTGAGATTTTTTATTTTATGATATTACCATTGGCAATTGTTTAAACAGTTTTATTTAGCTTGACTTCATATAATATATTTGTTTATTTGTTTGATCATAACTTTTTCAAACTTTTCCAACTAGTTATTTGGTGGTTAGTATAATACAATTCAACATTTTTTTTTATTAGAAAAATAAATAAAATGGCGGATTTTCCTATTTATGAACCGATTTGCCTCAAACTTGAAACATCGCCGCGATGTTTCAAGTTTGAGGCAAATCGGCATATGGTGGTATTACTAGTACTACTACTATGTCGGTTTAGAGTACTAGTTATTTGGTATTAAAAAAGATATATTACTGTTGTCATGTTTACTGTTTTAATTTTTGAGATTAACCATATAAAATTTTTTTAAAATATCAATGACCTATATAATCAACTCTACTTTTATTATAAAGAAAAAGCCAATCAGGTTAGAATTTGTAATAGGTACAGATTTAAAAAAATGTATAAACTAATAAATAATGCACATTAATCAATAAAAAATTAACAACAAATAAGTGTTTCATCTTGTTTCACAACTGCCCCACTCTCCCCTACGTTTCTTTTAAACACCTATTTTTCAAAAAACATGGGTAAAAGAATAGGGTAGGGGACAATTCGCCGCGGTCGATTCGCCGCAGCCGATTCGCCGCGCGACAATTCGCCGCGAGATTTTTTATTTTATGATGTTACCATTGGCAATTGTTTAAACAGTTTTATTTAGCTTGACTTCATATAATATATTTGTTTATTTGTTTGATCATAACTTTTTTGAAACTTTTCCAACTAGGTATTTGGGGTTAGTATAATACAATTCAACATTTTTTTTATTAGAAAAATAAATAAAATGGCGGATTTTCCTATTTATGAACCGATTTGCCTCAAACTTGAAACATCGCCGCGATGTTTCAAGTTTGAGGCAAATCGGCATATGGTGGTATTACTAGTACTACTACTATGTCGGTTTAGAGTACTGGTTATTTGGTATTAAAAAAGATATATTACTGTTGTCATGTTTACTGTTTTAATTTTTGAGATTAACCATATAAAATTATTTAAAATATAAATGACCTATATAATCAACTCTACTTTTATTATAAAGAAAAAGCCAATCAGGTTAGAATTTGTAATAGGTACAGATTTAAAAAAATTTATAAACTGATAAATAGTGCACATTAATCTATAAAAAATTAACAACAAATAAGTGTTTCATCTTGTTTCACAACCTGCCCCACTCTCCCCTACGTTTCTTTTAAACACCTATTTTTCAAAAAACATGGGTAAAAGAATAGGGTAGGGGACAATTCGCCGCGGTCGATTCGCCGCAGCCGATTCGCCGCGAGACAATTCGCCGCGAGATTTTTTATTTTATGATGTTACCATTGGCAATTGTTTAAACAGTTTTATTTAGCTTGACTTCATATAATATATTTGTTTATTTGTTTAATCATAACTTTTTTGAAACTTTTCCAACTAGGTATTTGGAGTTAGTATACAATTCAACAATTTTTTCTATTAGAAAAATAAATAAAATGGCGGATTTTCCTATTTATGAACCGATTTGCCTCAAACTTGAAACATCGCCGCGATGTTTCAAGTTTGAGGCAAATCGGCATATGGTGGTATTACTAGTACTACTACTATGTCAGTTTAGAGTACTGGTTATTTGGTATTAAAAAAGATATATTACTGTTGTCATGTTTACTGTTTTAATTTTTGAGATTAACCATATAAAATTTTTTTAAAATATAAATGACCTATATAATCAACTCTACTTTTATTATAAAGAAAAAGCCAATCAGGTTAGAATTTGTAATAGGTACAGATTTAAAAAAATGTATAAACTAATAAATAATGCACATTAATCAATAAAAAATTAACAACAAATAAGTGTTTCATCTTGTTTCACAACTGCCCCACTCTCCCCTACGTTTCTTTTAAACACCTATTTTTCAAAAAACATGGGTAAAAGAATAGGGTAGGGGACAATTCGCCGCGGTCGATTCGCCGCGGGACTATTCGCCGCGGGACAATTCGTTGCGGGGACAATTCGCCGCGAGATTTTTTATTTTATGATGTTACCATTGGCAATTGTTTAAACAGTTTTATTTAGCTTGACTTCATATAATATATTTGTTTATTTGTTTAATCATAACTTTTTTGAAACTTTTCCAACTAGGTATTTGGAGTTAGTATACAATTCAACAATTTTTTCTATTAGAAAAATAAATAAAATGGCGGATTTTCCTATTTATGAACCGATTTGCCTCAAACTTGAAACATCGCCGCGATGTTTCAAGTTTGAGGCAAATCGGCATATGGTGGTATTACTAGTACTACTACTATGTCAGTTTAGAGTACTGGTTATTTGGTATTAAAAAAGATATATTACTGTTGTCATGTTTACTGTTTTAATTTTTGAGATTAACCATATAAAATTTTTTTAAAATATAAATGACCTATATAATCAACTCTACTTTTATTATAAAGAAAAAGCCAATCAGGTTAGAATTTGTAATAGGTACAGATTTAAAAAAATTTATAAACTGATAAATAGTGCACATTAATCTATAAAAAATTAACAACAAATAAGTGTTTCATCTTGTTGCACACTGCCCCACTCTCCCCTACGTTTCTTTTAAACACCAATTTTTCAAAAAACATGGGTAAAAGAATAGGGTAGGGGACAATTCGCCGCGGTCGATTCGCCGCAGCCGATTCGCCGCGAGACAATTCGCCGCGAGATTTTTTATTTTATGATGTTACCATTGGCAATTGTTTAAACAGTTTTATTTAGCTTGACTTCATATAATATATTTGTTTATTTGTTTGATCATAACTTTTTTGAAACTTTTCCAACTAGGTATTTGGAGTTAGTATACAATTCAACAATTTTTTCTATTAGAAAAATAAATAAAATGGCGGATTTTCCTATTTATGAACCGATTTGCCTCAAACTTGAAACATCGCCGCGATGTTTCAAGTTTGAGGCAAATCGGCATATGGTGGTATTACTAGTACTACTACTATGTCAGTTTAGAGTACTGGTTATTTGGTATTAAAAAAGATATATTACTGTTGTCATGTTTACTGTTTTAATTTTTGAGATTAACCATATAAAATTATTTAAAATATAAATGACCTATATAATCAACTCTACTTTTATTATGAAGAAATAGCCAATCAGGTTAGAATTTGTAATAGGTACAAATTTAAAAAAATTTATAAACTGATAAATAGTGCACATTAATCTATAAAAAATTAACAACAAATAAGTGTTTCATCTTGTTGCACACTGCCCCACTCTCCCCTACGTTTCTTTTAAACACCAATTTTTCAAAAAACATGGGTAAAAGAATAGGGTAGGGGACAATTCGCCGCGGTCGATTCGCCGCAGCCGATTCGCCGCGAGACAATTCGCCGCGAGATTTTTTATTTTATGATGTTACCATTGGCAATTGTTTAAACAGTTTTATTTAGCTTGACTTCATATAATATATTTGTTTATTTGTTTGATCATAACTTTTTTGAAACTTTTCCAACTAGGTATTTGGGGTTAGTATAATACAATTCAACATTTTTTTTATTAGAAAAATAAATAAAATGGCGGATTTTCCTATTTATGAACCGATTTGCCTCAAACTTGAAACATCGCCGCGATGTTTCAAGTTTGAGGCAAATCGGCATATGGTGGTATTACTAGTACTACTACTATGTCGGTTTAGAGTACTGGTAATTTGGTATTAAAAAAGATATATTACTGTTGTCATGTTTACTGTTTTAATTTTTGAGATTAACCATATAAAATTATTTAAAATATAAATGACCTATATAATCAACTCTACTTTTATTATAAAGAAAAAGCCAATCAGGTTAGAATTTGTAATAGGTACAGATTTAAAAAAATTTATAAACTGATAAATAGTGCACATTAATCTATAAAAAATTAACAACAAATAAGTGTTTCATCTTGTTTCACAACCTGCCCCACTCTCCCCTACGTTTCTTTTAAACACCTATTTTTCAAAAAACATGGGTAAAAGAATAGGGTAGGGGACAATTCGCCGCAGTCGATTCGCCGCAGCCGATTCGCCGCGAGATTTTTTATTTTATGATGTTACCATTGGCAATTGTTTAAACAGTTTTATTTAGCTTGACTTCATATAATATATTTGTTTATTTGTTTGATCATAACTTTTTTGAAACTTTTCCAACTAGGTATTTGGGGTTAGTATACAATTCAACAATTTTTTCTATTAGAAAAATAAATAAAATGGCGGATCAAAAATGGCGGATTTTCCCATTTATGAACCGATTTGCATCAAACTCGGAACTTTGAGATCTTTCAGGTCGCTGATTATTATTTTTAACTTAATTTGAAAAAAAAATCAAAATGGCATGGCGGTTCCACAATGGCGCAATTTTTTGTTAATAAATCGATTTGTCTCAAACTTGAAACATCACGGCGCTTGGGGTTTAAATTTAAAAAAATGAAAATGGCGGATCAAAAATAGCGGATTTTCCCAATTATGAACCGATTTGCATCAAACTCGGAACTTTGAGATCTTTCAGGTCGCTGATTATTATTTTTAACTAAAATTTTAAAAAATCAAAATGGCAGTTCCGCAATGGCGCACTTTCTTGGTCATAAACCGATTTGCCTCAAACTTGGGATGGGGGCTGATTTCTCTGGGGGGGGGGGGGGCGAAGCCTCATGATGGCGAATTTTATACTGTTTAATCTTTTTATTCATGAAATATGTGAAAAATATCTAAAAAAATCTTAGGCTTGGGGGGGGCTAGGCCTCGAGGAATCCGCCATTTTCAGGTCTTAAAATTTAAATAAAAAATTGTATTGAGATACCTTAGGCTTCAAGTTTGAGGCAAATCGGTTTATAAATAAGAAAGTGCGCCATTGTGGAACCGCCATTTTGATTTTTTAAAATTTTAGTTAAAAATAATAATCAGCGACCTAAAAGATCTCAAAGTTCCGAGTTTGATGCAAATCGGTTCATAAATGGGAAAATCCGCCATTTTGGATCCGCCATTTTATTTATTTTTCTAATAGAAAAAATTGTTGAATTGTATACTAACCCCAAATACCTAGTTGGAAAAGTTTCAAAAAAGTTATGATCAAACAAATAAATAAATATATTATATGAAGTCAAGCTAAATAAAACTGTTTAAACAATTGCCAATGGTAACATCATAAAATAAAAAATCTCGCGGCGAATTGTCCCGCGGCGAATCGGCTGCGGCGAATCGACCGCGGCGAATTGTCCCCTACCCTATTCTTTTACCCATGTTTTTTGAAAAATAGGTGTTTAAAAGAAACGTAGGGGAGAGTGGGGCAGGTGTGCAACAAGATGAAACAGTTATTTGTTGTTAATTTTTTATAGATTAATGTGCACTATTTATCAGTTTATACATTTTTTTAAATTTGTACCTATTACAAACTCTAACCTGGCTTTTTTTTATAATAAAAGTAGAGTTGATAATATAGGTAATTTATATTTTTAAAAATTTTTATATGGTTAATCTCAAAAATTAAAACAGTAAACATGACAACAGTAATATATCTTTTTTAATACCAAATAACCAGTACTCTAAACCTACATAGTAGTAGTAGTAGTAATACCAAATATTTAAATTATTTAAATTTTTTTCACGTTTTGTTTTGCGCAATATATGTCTGCGTAACAGGAAAAAATGTCAGGCGCTTTACTTTTGTAGGCTATGATCAGTATCAAAAAAATGTATCTTTTGTTTGAAGTTGCCCCACTTTCCCCTACTCTAGTTGCTTAGGGTATGTTATTTTACTTTTATTTTTTTTTAGGAAAAGTATATCAAGGAGAACTTAAAACAAAAAATAGCAGTAAAGTTTTTGTGGCCGTAAAATCTTTAAAAGAAAACGCATCTGAAAAGACTCAGGCAGATTTCCAGAGAGAAATCGAACTGATTTCAGAGCTCAAACACCCTAACATCATTTGTTTGTTGGGGGTCGTTATTAAAACTGAACCCAAGACAGAACCCGTGTGTATGCTGTTTGAGTACATGTCTGAGGTAAGTAGGGGAGACTGGGGATATAATGGAAAGTTTTTGGTTTTTTGATAATATATTTTTTTGCAAGTTCTCTATTTTTGTTACATATTTTTGGGTCCTTTATTGCCTTAAATTTTAATTTTGTAATAGGCATCGTGAAATTTTTTTTTCCATTAAACTAATCTTGTTCATTTTTTAGGGAGATCTTCATGAGTTTTTGATAGCCAATTCTCCAGAAAATGGAAAGTGTCTTCTTCATAATCAGTTTTTGGATATTGCTATTCAAATTGCTCAAGGTAAGAAATCTTTGACGTATTATAACTTAAACCACTTTTAATGTAATGGATCAAACGATTATTTGTTTAATTTTTACCTTCCTAGTCCGCGCAGCAATGGCTAGAGAAGATATTGTTTTCGACGAAAAATGTGGGTGTACCTATGAATCGCCGGGGTTCAGTATCACGAAAATTATTATAATGGACTGTAATATATTAATGTTGCTGGTTTTAAATTATCACACCATTTATGGATACCTCAAAAAAACTCTAGGGCCAAGGTGTAAGCCTGTCCAAAAAGTAAGAAATGGCGAGAAAAAAGCTGATCATAAAGTGGCGAATGGCACTAACCTCTTGTGTGATTCCTGTCGGTCCTGGGGGCCCCACTTGCAGGATCTCTCCAATTCTTCTCCAACTTCGTCGGCACACTGTAGACCGTTTTTTGAGTATTTTTGAAACACAAACAGTCAATGGGACTGCCAAAGAAATAGCAAAATCACAGTAATTTGTAAAATGACTTGAGCAGTATGGCTGCCGAAAAGCAAGTGTCTTTTAACAATTTTTTCTCTATCATTAGTTCCTGATTCCCACACGTGCCAATGAGGGAGCCACCTTATGGATCAAAAATATTATTTTTCACGAAATATTTTTAAATTGCCAGGGCCTACGAGTTTTGAAGGCCTCACTTAAAAAATAAAATAAAATACTAAAAATTAACAAAAAACTAAAAAGTAACATTCGCGAAGCGAACAACCTATCTTAACACTATCGTCGTGACGTCTGTCCTTTTGTGTGTGTGTGTGTCTGTTCCTAACACGATAGCTCCTATACCACTGAACCGATTTTTATAAAATTAATTTTCAGGTAAAGAGTGCACAATAGTTTAAAGAGCTGATTACATTTTGATCAAAATCCACGAGAGATTTTTGACAATTTAAAAATTGAAACTTTTTAACTGAGCATCGCATCAATGTGCGAGTTTCGGAATATGGTACAACACATTTTTCTCAATACTTTGTGTTTTAACCAAAAACGTTTTAGGAGCTCTCGTTTCTGAGAAATTTACAACAAACTGTTTTTAAGGCTGATATAACGTGGAGTTCACTTGGAGTGATCATGAATTTCTTCATTTTTTTGTCAGGAATGGAGTACCTTTCAAGTAATCACTACGTTCACAGAGACTTGGCAGCCCGAAATTGTTTGGTGTCCAAAAATTTGGAAGTCAAAATCAGCGATTTTGGCCTCAGCAGGGACATGTATTCCTGCGACTACTATAGGTAGGTAGTTGGCTATCCTCGTTGCTATTCTAATTTTGTTCACTTATGATACAACCCCACAAGAAAAAAAATCGAGATCTGTAAGACCAAAAAAATTCTGTTGTTTTTATATTTCGAACGCCACTATCTTGGATTAGATTAGATGGATGATTCTACAAAAATGGTGCTGTGGAGTGGGAATGCATATTTTTCAAACACAGACTGCAAATGAAGCATAGTTTTAGTTATAAGATTTAAAAGGAAATGTTTTCTTTATGGAGCGTTTGAGTTTAATGTATAAAAAAAATTGCAAGTTTATAATTTTTTTTATTACAAAGCAAATACCTCATTCCTCTGGTGTAGTCCCAAACCAAATATTAAAAACTCAAATTGAAAAAATATCCTAATAAATAATATTTAACCAAGTCTTAACTATTTATCAAAAAATTGATAAAACTTAAGTTTGCAGTCATATTTTTGAAAATCCGAATTTACATCTTGTCCGGAAAATTTTACAATTTTAAACGTGCTCCATTTTTAATAACACAATATTTGTGAATACCACCGGTTAATTTGTAGAGAAAGAGACGGCCCTGGATATCTAATTTACTTGTGAGGGTGACAAGTTGTGACAGATAATGTCAACTTTAGTTTGGTTTAAGTTATAGATCTTTTTATTTTCGGCAAAAAATTAGTTTTTTTCGGAGAAATCGAAAAGGAACGCTTCAATTATCATTCCTCTGGTAAGCAAATATTCGACTGATATCAACAGTATAATTTTTTTGGTGATTGTTTTAAAATTATAAGTATAGAAACTTTGTTTATATAAAACTTAAGTTACGTAGTCTAAATAGATTTTGATTTAAATTGGAAAACCATTAAAAAACTCATTCCTCTGGTACTCATCCCTCTGGAATTTTTATGCAATAATTTCTCAAATTCGGGAAAATAAATGTTTCTTAGCTTACACCTAATTAGTTACATAAATTTAAAAAAACAAAATTATTTACTGTGCTGTACTGTTATTTAAAGGCAATGACCAAAAATGATATCCCTATAGCCCACTTTTGGTAGAATCATCCAGATATGTCATACCTTTGACAGTAGGAAAGAAGGATTATAGAGGTCAGTTGAATGACTTGGTCGAGTTAATACCCTGAGAACTTCTCGTTCTTGTATTGAGACACTACACACATGCATAGGTAGAAGTTTTCCGAAAATTTATGTATGGTCTTTGGTGGCTTAATGCGAGACCGTTTGCGTACAGAGCAAGAGATTCTGGGTTCGAGTCCCGGCCGGCAAACTTTTTATAAGTTTTCTTACTTTAATTTTACTTGTTAAAAAAAAATTCTTAAATTATTTTCTAAAAACCACAACTGCCATTTCGCACAAACATGTACTAAAAAAAATTCAGATATGTCGAAAACTACTTATACCAATTTTTTTTTGGGTCACATTAATATTAAGTATATTTTCTTGCAGAGTCCAGTCAAAATCACTGTTGCCAGTACGATGGATGCCACCAGAATCAATTTTGTACGGAAAATTTACCACGGAATCGGATGTCTGGAGTTATGGAGTGGTTTTGTGGGAAATCTATAGCTATGGATTACAGGTATAAACATAAAGAATGTATTATTTTCGACGAAATTTTTTTTTCAGATAACGCTAAAAATGTGTTATTGGGATGTATTTTGACCTGTCCTAGCAATATCGTCGTGATGTCTGTCTGTGTGTGTGTGTGTATATATTAGTTCTGTCCGTAACACGATACCTCCTAAACCGTTGAACCGATTTTCATAAAATTTGCAGGTAAAATAATGTTCGACACTCTTACGAGCTGATTAGATTTTGATCAAAATCCATTAATGCTAATGACAGTTTTTTGACAATTAAAAACTTTAAAAAATTAATTAACTTTTTACCAGACGGCCATTTCAAGCGATTTGGATTTTTCTTATAAAATACAAAAGTGCATTAAAATATATTTTTAATGCACTTAACGGTAAAACCAATATAAATCTTATCTACGTTTCAAGTCAAAAAATTCAGGAGAACAAAAACATGTTAACCTCTCGATGGGAAAGCGTCCTGCCCATTGCAGGGCTCCAATCATGCCACTTTTTTAGGCCTGTGTCCGAAAAAATGTTGGAAATTGGTCACACCCATCAAAACAATATAAGAAAGATATCTATAACAAAACATTAATCATTAATTTATTGTTAAAATTAGTTCGTCGTTATTGTTCCCTTTAATTTAGTCGATGTTGTTATTTATACTAAAATAAATTATAAAATAATCTGCCAATATATTGGCCCCTAAGCTCACACTAGGTACTATAGTTATAGTGTACGTGTGAGCTAATATAACTAAAAACTGAAATATATTTTATTCAACTCCAGACTAAATTACCTTTTGTTTGATACCACACAAGCCATGTTTTGACATAAACTCAAATTTTTGAAATATACCCCCACCCTTAAAAAAAACAAAAACTAAAATGTATTTTGTTAAACTCCGGACTCAATTACCTTTCGTTTGATATAACACACGCCATATTTTCACTTAAACTCTAATTTTTGAAATATACCCCCACCCTTTTTTTAAAATAAATTAAAATGTATTTTGTTTAACTCCAGACTCAATTACCTTTCGTTTGATATCACACACGCCATATTTTCACATAAACTCTAATTTTTGAAATCTACCCCCACCCTTTTATTTGGCTTCTGTTCGGTGGATTTTGTTCATTTTTAAATGGGACCATCTCGACCCAAGACCCAGTCTAGGTACCAAATTTCATTAAAATCGGCCAGGCGGTTTTTGAGTTATGCGCGTTGGTCGTTACAGACAGACAGACAGACAGACAGACGGCGCAACAAAAAAGTTTCAAAATCATCTGAAACGCAAAGATATATAAAAATTTTTAAAATCGGAGCAACTTTTTTTTTCTCGAAAAAATTAGGATCACCATAGCTCACACTACTATAGTATAGTATATGTGTGAGCTAAAAATATTCCATAATTCTTAAGGTTTTTTTTTTCCGTCCACAATCAATAAATATTATTTTTTCGTCACGAATTCTTATAGAAAATTTATTTCTTAATCAATTAGTGTTATTTACTAGTATTTTGTTATAAACTGAAAACTATATCTTTTTTCTTAAAACAACCATTTCAGAAATTTTTGTTGTTTTTATGTTAACTAAAATGATACGGATTTTTCCTGTCCCGTCCACAACCGTCATTTATTGATATTATCTCTACTATAAAAACATGTTGCTTGCATTTATATTTTCCAAAGTATTGTCTAAATAATGAAGAATATATTTGCTAATTTTGGTGTTAAAATATTACATAACAAATTGGCTGCAGTTTTTTTTGGATGTCTATTTTGTAATTTGTCCCGTCCACATGCTTGAAATGGCCGCAGAGCATTGTATCAATACACTGTTTGCGGAATATAGTAGACTATATTTTGATCAATAATTCGCGTTATAACCAAAAACTTCGTAGGAGCTTTAGTTTCTGAGATATTTACAAAAAACTGTTTTCAAGCTAGGAAGGTGTCGGATCCGTCATGGATCCATTTATTTTTTAATTAGCACATCAAACATTTAAGGTAACACGTGTAAACATGTGGTAGCACATCAGAATTAAAAGTACCCATTAAAGCCAAAGAAATTTAGCACATCAAAATTGATAATAAAACATAAAAATAGCTTAGTAAAATTAATGAGATATCTACATTTAATTAGAAGAATTACATCAAAACTCATGGCAGTATATCAATCAGGTAGCACATTAAAATTTATTGTTGCCCATAAAAATGTAGGTATTGGCAGCATATCAAAATTTGTGGTAGCACATCAAAATTTTTTGTGGCACATCATTTTTTAAATTGAAGAAATAGTCCATGTTGGGTGGAGGTGATTTATGAATCAAACAAGTTCAGTCGTTCTCCTGTAATGCCGCGGTTAGGGGTGCTTTAGTCGAGCGGTATATTTTTTACAACTTGTCCCTTTCCACGATTACATTAAATTTATTTGGAGGTAGGCGTCCTAGTTGCACATAGCTATGATTAAAGCCACTTGTTGTTATTGACTTTTGGTTGTTATTAAATTAGACACCAATTGTTATAAAGAATACGTTATATTTAAAGTCAAAAATTATTAATACAAAATCGTAGATCCAAAGTCTAGCATGGTCCTAACATTCAAATTAATTACGAAAATGCGCTAAAATTAACATTAGCCAATACCTTAGAGTCTTTCTACGAACAAAGCTGATTGGTTTTATTACAATTTTTCCGTCACAAAATTGTCTTCGCAAATTAAAATAATATCTCGTTAAATACTAAATGCACTATCAAAAAAATCTTTACTATAATTACTAATCCTTATTTACGTATAAAAGTCTAATAATTTAATTGTCTACAGCAATTAAATAAACGGTAATATTTTCTTTTTAAATCAATGTTCAACTAGTTTAAAACGTAATATTTTCCTTTTAAATCAATGTTCAAATACATTTAACTTACTTTCTGTCATCGAATCACTAAAATATATTTTTTATTCTAGAGTTCAGAACTCTAGATTTTCTTGAAGACTCAACTCAACTCAACTTTTACTAATTCACTTTAATTTTAACTGTTTACTATTTTTCACTTTTGGCTGCAACTTTAACACTGGTACTTTAATAATGCCCGGATATAATTCAAGAAATCGAATTTATAGGCGATCCCCTCTTGTTGATCCCACAAATTTTATGACGAAAAATTCAATGTGTTTTTCAAGGTTTTGTGTATTAGATCGAGCCAGTGTTCCTAAATTTAGCCTTAATTAATGAATACAATAGAGTCGTGTATTCATTGCCACCTAATATAAACAATTTCGTAAGAAGCGAACAAAACAGGTAAAAATTGGGATTTTTGTCAACCTCTTTTCTGGCTCCTTTAATTAATTTCATTTGTAATTTTGCGATCGATCGAATCAACAGTGCTCTCTAGTGAAAATAAGTGTTAGGGTTTTAGTTCAGCTGGCTTCATGTGAGTCTCAATCATTTTATTTTAACTCTTTTTTTTTTGCTTTAAATATTACTTGTTCATCATCGACCAGTTTCTCAATATTTTTTTATTATTTAATTTATTATTTTACATTTAATATTTTAAATTTTTGGTTTTTATTATTTTATTTTAAAAATATTTTTTTATTGTTGTGATTTTTTACTTTCTTGATTCGATAATACTTGTATATTTTCTGCCAGTTTTAGAATATGTTTTAATATTTTAAATTTAGGTTTTAATGAATGTTTTTTTTTCTTTTTCTGAAAAAAATTAATTATTTTTTTTTATTAATTTTTTTTTTAATTTGAATTTTAATGAATATTATTTTTTTTTCTTAAAAAAAATAATATCCAATTAATTTTGTTTTTTTTTACTTATTTATTTTTCGTCTTGTTAAATTTTATTATCAACTAACCGGAAACCTTAAAAGTTCTCATATTTTTGGTAAAATATTTTTATATTTTATTAAATAAACCCCGACCTTTACACTCCACTAGTTTAATTTTTTTTACAACAAACTCTGTAAAAAAAATTAAACTAGTGGAGAACGACTGAACTTGTTTGATTCATATCATTTTTTGTTTGTTTTTAGCCGTACTATGGATACAACAATCAAGAAGTCATCAACATGATCCGCTCAAGAAAACTCCTGCCCTGTCCGGACGCGTGTCCGAGTTATTGCTACGCTCTTATGGTGGAGTGTTGGGCCGAACAGTCCAATAGAAGGCCCAACTTTGTCGAAATCGCAAATAGATTAAAAGTTTGGAGACAAAGTGGGTCTACAAATGGTAAGGATCAGATAATATACATCCTTGAAGACAATATATCTATCACCTCCTTCATAATGAGTAGCATATCAATACCAAAGAATAGCAAGCATCTTTTGTGTTTCGCTCATCAATTATAAGTAATTAACAATTCGTAAGGGGTAGCTAAGGTCACTCATCGTTAAGCAAGCTTTGTAGGTAACAAGACGCTAGCGCTACCAAGTCCACTTCCAATCCCTGGCTTCGCATGCGTAGATCTACCAATATTATTTACCTCATGTATTAGAATCGATGTACAGGGTGATTTTCACTTGAATGATTCTAACCACATGAAAATAGAAAGTTTCAAAAACCTAACCTAACGAAACCTAATCAGATCTAACCGAACCGAACCAAAGCAAACTAAACCAATATTAAAAAAAAAAAAACTTTCCTGACTTCCTACCTGGGATGCTAGAGGATGTGAATCCGAACCGGACCGTACCGAACCGAACCTATTCAAACCTAACCCTACCCAACTAAACCTAATTAGCAGTACGTGTTGTAGTTTAGTTTGGTTAGGTTAGGTTTGGTTCAGTTTAGTTAGGTTCGGTTTGGTTCGGTTCGGATTCACATCCTCTAGGATCCCGGGCAGGAAGTCAGGAAAGTTTTTTTTTTGAAAAAAATTATTGGTTCAGTTTCCTTCGGTTCGGTTAGATTTGATTAGGTTTTGTTAGGTTAGGTTTTTGAAACTTTCTATTTTCATGTGGTTAGAATCATTCAAGTGAAAATCACCCTGTATGCATCTATTCTAAGACATGAGGTAAATAATATTGGTAGATCTGCGCTTGCGAAGCCAGGGATTGAAAGTGGACTTGGTAGCGCTAGCGTCTTGTTTAGAGGTAGCGAAGCCTAATTTTGATTTTCTATTTTTTGGTTATAATTTTTGACATGTTTTCCTCGGTTTCGCATTGGCGGCTCGTTGTTATTTTAAACATGTGATTTTACCACAGTCTAAAGATCTATTTAACAATGATACAGTTTCAAGATAGTTTGCAGCAGAACTTTTTAATTCTAATTACATAAATATATATAGTTTAGGTACCTTCATACTGTGTAAAACAACATCTTCAAAATAAAACAGAACCGCCAATACAAAACAGAGGAAAACATGTCAAAAATAATAACCAAAAAATAGAAAGCCTGACGTTACCTTCGCTTCCTATAAAGCTTGCCTTTACGATGAGTGTCCTTAGGGGTAGCACATCATTATCTATTTAACACAAACATTGGTAGCACATCGACAAACATTGGTAGCACATCGACAAACGTTGGTAGCACATCGACAAACGTTGGTAGCACATCGACAAACATTGGTAGCACATCGACAAACGTCGGTAGCACATCGACAAATTTGAATAGCACTTTGACAGTAATATTAGCACATCAAGAATAAGGGTAGCACATCGACAATTAATGTTAGCACATCGACAACTTATGATGTTGCATTTTTTAGGTGCCTATTTCAAATCGGTGCCTTCGTCCTGTCAACCTACCCCTCAAAGGCATTGTATGGGCGGTTCCAAGTCAAGTCACATGTCAGATTCGCAGAGCTTATGTATCAGCGGACATAACGAAATAAATCCAGTAAGTTTAGTTTAGTCTATATGAATTAAAACAATTAATAATAGATGGCGCAAACATCTTGAAATTCATCAAGAGTAGTAGATTAGCAAACGTGAATTTTAGTACCCGTGAATTTAAAAATTAAATAAATTTTTGTGGTTAATCGGGTAAAAAGAAGTTTTTGTTTCTCTCATATTTTTCCGTGGGTACCCACTAAACACAAAAACATTTTAATAATGTCAACCCAACAAACAATTAAAGTTGTAACGACGAAACCCCAACTAGAAAGAATTTCTTAAAAGTAACCGCAACGTACTCCCGCTACGTCTCAGTATACCATACAGCGACGTTATAATTCCCTAAGTGGGGAACCAATTTCTGGTTATAACTACTTGGCCAAGTGTTTAAAGTCACTGTAGTAACAACTACACTACTACGTCGTAGCCAGGTATCTACTACGTCGTAGAGGCTGTTTTTTTTCCGTAATGGCATAAAAGTTGCGATGTAGTTGCAAATAATATAATCGTTTCTTTTTGGTAGAATTGTTACACAATATGGTGGACACAACAGTAAACAGACTCGCTTAGTTTTTTTGTTTGGTTATGGTTATAATATGAACTATGTTATCCAAAAGTGTGAGAATTTATGAGCAGAGGATCAAAATTCGAGTGCGACGCAAAGTTTTTTGTATAACATGCATTATATATATTGCAAAAAACCGGTGCGCCCGTAAAATTGAGCCGTTTTCTGGTAGCTGATGGAATTTTTGTGTTGTGATTTTGGAGGTTATGTTTTCATAATCGACAGTTAACTCCAACAAATGGTGCTTAAGAAGAGCATTTTTGGTAAGCTTCAACTAATTTGTTTATAAAATAGTATGGCTCTTTAATATGAGCTCATAAAACGACAACAAAAATATTAAATTTTCTTTTAACATAAAACATGGCGTCCCAAACTATATTCCCTGATAGTCGAAAAGGTTACTTGAAAGTAGTTGCGGCTTTAAAGTTGATCCAAAAAGTTATTTTGTCTACATTGTTACATCAGATGTTACTATGATGACACAAACTTTTGTGGTAAAAATTAAAGTTATAATGTAGTTGTCGGATACACTTGTTTGGGACTCCAATGAAGCTTAACTTTCTAGTGGTAATTAAGTAGGATATAAAAGTCAGGGCGACTACGAAATAACGACTAAAAAGAAAGTAAAACTTTAGCAACGTCCTATTGTGGTAGAGAAGACTATCAGAATCGACTATCAAGAAACAATCCTATGAAGTAGTTTAGAGGGTCGTTTTTACGAAACATCTACTATTTCCTGATACTAAATAGTAGTTAGAACTAAAAAGTAACAAATTTTGGTTGGGATCACCACATTTCTACTATAAGAAAGTAGCAAAGCCTTTAGAACATGTAGCCGCTACTATAAATGTTAGTTGGGAAAATAATGTTTAATTTTAAAACATAACCCTAGGTTGGATGTTAGTTCTAACGTCATATTCATAGTAAAAAAGAAGCTTAATTACTCGTTTTCCGACGTTAGAAAAATAATGTTATGTTTTTATAACGTTTTTTTTAAGTGTTTTTCGAACGTTAAAAAAATATTGATTTTTAACAGTGGAAAAGAAATGTTTTTCTAACATTGAAAAATAAATGTTTTTTTAACAATAAAAAATATGTTTTTTCCAAATATCTCTAAAGATAAGGTAACATAAATAACGTAAATAAAATTCTTCTATTTTGGAAACGCAGGGCAGCAACAGTCTGTTGAGGTTTTCGTGAACTCGACACTCAGTAAAGGAAATTCGGATCCGTAGCTTCTGAAAATAAAATTAAAAATTCTATGTAAACAATAATTTTGTAGTAAGTGCCTCGCTACGAGGCCAAACAATTCATGCTCAAGTGAATACAAGGCAAACAATTTCAAGGCGCGTATTCAATTTAGCATGATTGCAAACGAAGCATTCGTTTGGTCCCACTGCGAGGCTTGCGAATTCTGCCTCAAATGAATACGCGGCTTAAGGTCCGGCGGCTAATCGTCCGCGGTGAATTGTCGCATTCCCTGTCTGATTACCTATAACGTTAGGTATGCGATATTTCATACAAAACCAGTTTTTTCTTTTGTTTACTTTCTTACCTTATGTTGTGGTGCTTCATTTAGATCACTGCAAACACATTTGTTGTTCTTTAACTATAACATCTCCCACACAACTGGAGTGATATTCCGATCCAATATGTATTCACTCAAGATTAATATTTGTGCTTTTAATTTGCCATGTTTGTTTCAAGAAAAGGCAAATATTTTAACCAAAATTACACAAAGCGTATCTGCTACCGACTCGTATCCACTCGCAGCGAAACGCAACTAAAATGGCGATAGCCCGTTCTGCTGGTGGGACTATGGCAACGCCCTCTATAGTATTTTTTTTAATGTTTAAAAAACAAAACATTTATTAGCTTTATATATCTTAAATCCAACGTTAGAAGTGAGATCTAGGAAAAACATTATAAAAATAACAATATATTGATGGTATTATTTTTAATGTTAGTGAAATTATGGTTTTTTTAATGCTGGTTTCTTAACGTTATTAAGAAATATATTTTTGGTAATGCTTTTACATGAAATTTTCGTTAGGATTTTCTACATGTTTTTTTAATGTAAAAAGTTTATTTTAACACAAATTTGTGCTAGAAAAAAAACATTGTTTTTCAACATTTATTTAACGTTTTTTATGATTTTGTGCTTAGTGGGTAACTGTTTTGTCCTCAGAACACTGCTTGGTTAATATGACACCCTTGCGAAATTAATTAGACGGTTTTGTCTTTAATCTTATGTATATAGTGAGAAAACCCTTGCAAGAAGCGCCATCTACCGAGATACGAGAGAAACTAGAGCCAGAGAAGGCGAATATAAACTGCCATACATAATATATCGATCGCAAAAAAAAAGAAAACATCCGTGACAAGACGCTAGCGCTACCAAGTCCACTTTCAATCCCTGACTTCGCATGCGCAGTTCTACTAATATTATGTACCTCATGTATTAGAATAGATGAATACAGGGTGATTTTCACTTGAATGATTCTAACCACATGAAAATAGAAAGTTTTAGAAACCTAACCTAACAAAACCTAATCAAATCTAACCGAACCGAACCAAAGGAAACTGAACCAATAATTTTTTTCAAAAAAAAAACTTTCCTGACTTCCTGCCCGGGATCCTAGAGGATGTGAATCCGAACCGAACCAAACCGAACCTAACTAAACTGAACCAAACCTAACCTAACCAAACTAAACTACAACACGTACTGCTAATTAGGTTTAGTTGGGTAGGGTTAGGTTTGGATAGGTTCGGTTCGGTACGGTCCGGTTCGGATTCACATCCTCTAGGATCCCGGGTAGGAAGTCAGGAAAGTTTTTTTTTTTTTTTAAATATTGGTTTAGTTTGCTTTGGTTCGGTTCGGTTAGATCTGATAAGGTTTCGTTAGGTTAGGTTTTTGCAACTTTCTATTTTCATGTGGTTAGAATCATTCAAGTGAAAATCACCCTGTACATCTATTCTAATACATGAGGTAAATAATATTGGTAGATCTACGCATGCGAAGTCAGGGATTGGAAGTGGACTTGGTGGGGCTAGCGTCTTGTCCGTGATCTACGACAGCTCTTCTGTCTTTCAGCTGTTATAATACCACTTGAAGAAGAAACATAATTTTATTTACCCATACTTCCAAAAAGATAATATAGATTATTCACTAATACTTTTGATCGATAGCATTGTATTCTTACTTGCAGCTATCTTCGCTGACTTGGGAACGCGATCATTATCACCATGGCGTGCTTACAGGGGGGCAAGCAGGGGCGCTGGCAGGAGGAGGGGGAGGCAGTCACACAGGCAGCAAACCGTCCTCGAGTAGATTGCACGACAGCCAAAGTAGCTTAGCCTCACGCACTTCCAGTCTGGGCCACACCAACACCACACAAAGTACGAACATCAGTATAGAAGGTAAGTCTTTTTAGTCTAGCACATCGACAATGAGGCTAGCACATCGACAAAAGTTAGAAGCACATCGATAATTAAGTGTAGCACATCGACAATTAAAGGTAGCACATCAACAAGTAAAAGTAGCACATCGACAAATGTGAATAGCACATTAACAATTGCGGGTAGCACATCGATAAGAAAGGGTAGCACATCGACAAATGTGAATAGCACATCGTCAAATAAGGGTATCACATCGACTATTAAGGGTAGCACATCGATAATTAAAGTAGCACGTCAATAATTAAGAGTAGCACATCGACAAACATGGATAGCACATCGACAAATAATGGTAGCCCATCGACAAACATTAGTAGTACATCGACAAATAACGGTAGCACATCGACAACTCAGGGTAGCACATCTACAAAAATGGGTAGCACATCGACAGTGAAAGTTAGCAATTTACCAAGTATATCAAAAATATCGAACATTTTCTTTGGAACCTATAATAAAATTAAGGCAGGACACAGTGTGAGAAAACTCGAAAATGTGATTTTTTTTCCATAGGTCGAAATAGAGAGAGAAAAACTAACAAGCAGGCAAGAAATCTGGACTCCCTGGAGAGGGTGAACCCTAAGAACACTATAGTCAATATGAACAATGGAGGGGAGAATTTCGAAATAAGGATAAGAGAATAAACACGATTCAATAGTTTATTTGAATAATCAGCGTTTGAAAAGTACTTTGTTAAATGGGTCTCCGATTTTTTCGAAAATATTTTTTCCAAAACATGTTTTTTAAAACATCGGTTTTTAAAAAACAATTTTTCGTAAAACATTATTTTCGAACGAAAAACCTTTTAACCAAAATTTTTTTGCGAAAAATTATATTCTCAAATGGAGCACAGGAAAGCTGGTTTAAGTGTATTATTTTTCCAAAAAACTTCATTCGTGTTTTTTTTTTCGAAAAATAGCTTTTAGAAAAAATGGTTTTTCAAAAAGTTGATGAATTTTTTTGAAAAAGTTTTCTTTTTTTTTCGAATGCACGATTTAAAAATTTTTTTTTTTTAAAAAACAAAATTTCTAAATATTTTTTTAAATAACATTTTTTTTAAAAGCAATTTTTTTAAAATATTTTAAATATCCGAAAAAAATTAAATAGAAAAAAAAATTACAAATAAAAAAAACAATTGAAAACTTTTTTTCGAAATCATTTTCGGGACCCGATGTAAATTTATGACGACGGCGGGTAAGTACGTATTTTCAAAAAGTAACTTATAAAAAACAATTCCTAAAATTTGTTCACCCTCCTCTATTTTTGTTTTTATTTTTTTTTAAATAAATGCATTGGACTACCTTCTTACCAATTGCCATTATAAGAGTGTTACAACAAAAATATGAAAACCTAAGTTACGAATTTGTGACAAATATGTAACGGCCGTTATGTTGGATTTGTGATGGATGTTACAAATACCGGGTGGGCAAAAAAAAACTGGACAATTTTTTTTCATTATAACTTTTGAACTATACCATCGATTTTAATGAGAAAAACTGCTTTTGGCAGAGAATTAACCAGAGTTTTGACCAAATGTATTTTTTTGTCCGTTATCTCAAAATCCAAGATGGCGGACGAAATTAAAATGTACCCTTCAAAGATGCTCGTTTATTCTTGTGTTACAAACATGTTTTAATTACTTTTTTATATTAGTAAAAAAGCTGCATTCTTGTCACGCAGAACAGGGTAAGAGTCAGCAAAATCGGTTTAGTGGTTTTAAAAAAATATATTTTTGTTTCAACCATTGTTTTGAATATTATACGATGGCCTTGCCAATTTCATTGCCATTTATTTCCTTATAAATTCATTACTACTGAACCGCTTTTACTGAAATAAAAATCATCCTGGTGAGAATTGATTGCTTTTTAAAGATCATGATCAAAATTTATCGCCATCGCCATCTTCAAATTTATTTTATTTTAATTTTTAATTTTTACTAACTTGTACCTCGTTATGTGGGAGAAAAGTAGTGCTTTTGTATAAATTAAAAAAATAACTAAAACATTTTCGGAAAATAAGAATAAACACGCCATTTTGAAGAATCAAGTATGATTCTGTCCACCACCTTAAATTTTAAGATGGCGATAAACTTTGATCATGATCTTTACAAAGAAATCAAATCTTACTATTAATAATTACTATTTTTTATTTCATCAAAATCGGTTCAGTAGTAATGAATTTATAACCAAATAAATACAGAGATGATTGGCAAGGCAATCGTATAATATGCAAAACAATGGTTTAAACAAAAATATATATTTTTTAAACCACTAAACCGATTTTGCTGACTCTTAGCTTGTTATGCGTGGCAAGAATGCAGCTTTTTACTACTATAAAAAAGTAATTAAAACATGCTCGTAGCACAAGAATAAACGAGCATCAATGAAGGGTACATTTTAATTTCGTCCGCCATCTTGGATTTTGAGACGGTGGACAAAACAATATATTTGGTTAAAACTATGATTAATTCTCTACCAACCGCAGTTTCTTCCATTAAAATCGATTGTATGGTTTTAAAGTTATAATTTTAAAAAAATGTCTGGTTTTTTTTGGCCTACCCGGTATGTAACGGACATTATGACTTATGTGGGTAGTCCTTTTTAACATTTGATAAAGTCGTGCGAATGCCAAATAAATAATTAATGAATTATTATTATTATTATTACTTAGTAATTAAGACAAGAATATTTATTGTTAGTTGTAATATGAATTTTTTTATATGGTTTTTTTGTTTTTCCTTTAGTTTATATGTATTTTCAGTGCGCAAAATGTATCTACATGTGTCTACATTTTTGAAATAAATTTTTATGTACTAATCAATTGCCTTTTATTTCTATCAAGTTCCAAATTATGGCAATAAATATTTAAAGTTCTAAAATATCCATGTTTTTGGTTTTAATTGTTTTATTTCTTGTGAAATACGGTGGATTAAAATTTTGGATAGGGGGACAAATAAGATGTAAGTAAAACTAAATAAAATATCTTTCGAAATTTGTCATTTTTATTATTTTGCTGGATACTTCAATGTTACATAATATTAATATATTAAAAATATGATAAAACAGTGTATAAACATTATGTGATTTGTGCTTAAAAAATGTCATTTTTTAAACGTATGTATTTATGTAACTTAACGTTTTTTTTCAAAACAAGCGACCCATTGAAGAGGAAACACTGCGTATGGCATATAATGAGGGCGTAAGGGTTTTGAAATAACTCTTTTATTGTAAAAGTATTTAATATAAAGGGGAACTATAAAATAATTAAAATTTCCTGAAGCCGTTAAGGCTGTGGAGCCGGTGTGGAGTTCTATGTGAATAAAAATATTAAATATTGTAAGCAAAAATCTAATTGTAAGGGTTTTGCAATAACACTTTTTTGGGCAGCATTTTACAAATTTTAAAAAAGTATTTTTCGCACTTTTAAGAAGAGACCAAAATGCACCTCGCATTTAAAACCCCATTGCAATAAATGAAATGGTTCTACAGAAAATAATGTATCAAAAAATGACTCAAAATTAGGTAATCTAAGCACGTTTTTTGAGGGTTGAGGTTTATTTTTTTTTATTAAGGATTTAAATGTGAGCTAAGGAATTCTTTTCTTTATTAATTGTTAAAAGTTTTATAGAAAAATATTAAATACTTTTCCTATAAAAGTTCTATTTCAAAACCCTAACACGCTCATTATGTGCTATAAGCAGAGTTCCATCTTAAGTGACCACTGACTATAGAATTAAACACATCTTTTTGACATTCATTGACAGCTGACAGCCTTTTTACACGCATATAGACAGACTATAACATTATTTAAGATAGTGAAAAATATGTTTTACCAAACTCGTGGTAAAATGTTCCTTTTTCGTCCTTGCCTTCTTTTAACTTCTGTCGCATGCGGAAAAGTACACTTTCCGCACTTATTAAACCAATAACCATTTAAGTTTACGATTTGAGTAAAGTTTCTTTGAGATATTTTGGAATCCCAGGTGTGACAATCAAATTATAAGACTGTTGTTAAAAATCTACTTTATTTAATTATTAATACAACTTAATGAAGTTCGGAGATAAATTAAATGGAATATTGTGAGGACATACTTAACGAAAAAACAACAAAGATTGCGGGCAATTCCTCAAAAAGGGATATTAGTAGCTCGCATACTAGTTTCGGTCTTCTTGGACCTCTTCGGTACGTGCGTAACAAGTGTTAAGGGACGATTAATGGGGATGATGGTGTCTGAAAAGGAAACATGAAATGTGGACATTTACTGAAAACAGACCAACTGCCGAATTGCAATATCAGTCAGGGTAGTCTTAGGTTTGAGGCGAAATTTGACGTCACTACGGAGACAGATATAATCAGTCTCAGTAAATCTCTCAAGCCCGGAGATAAATTAAAAGGAATATTGTGAGGACATACTTAACGAAAAAACAACAAAGATTGCGGGCAATTCCTCAAAAAGGGATATTGGTAGACCAAACCGAACCGAACCGAACCGAACCGAATCTTTGTTGTTTTTTCGTTAATGATGTTCTCCATCAATGTTGTCCCCTTCTCTATCGACACAGCGTTGCATACATTTTTTTCCATTATTGGAAGAAATTTTATAAATCATTAGAAGCGAGGCTGTTAAGAAGTTTTGTCGTTTTTTCCTTGACGTGTTCTAATATTTCAAAACGGGTTCCTTTTAACGATTTTTTCACTTTCGGAAACAGGTTGAGGTTGCAGGGGGCCAGTCTGTTTAATATGGTGGGTGGTTAACGACGAGGATCTTCTTATTAGGTAAAAACTGCTTAATGGATAGGGCATTGTGGGCCGGTGCATTGTCCTGTTAGAGTAGCCACGCGTTGTTCTTCCACAAATCTGGACATTTTTTCCTTATACGTTGCCTTAGCTACATAAATACTTCAAAATATAAATGTTGGTTCATTGCTTGACTCTCACGTGCCCATCCAATAAGAATAACACCCCTAATATCGAAAAAAAACAATGAGCATCGCTGTTATGGATGTGCTGGAGCGCCCTTCTCGTTCATCACCTTTAACTTCTTCACGACTTTCGAAAAAGCTTTTATGCCACATAAAAATCATTGCACGAGACATACACTGCTTTCCCTAGACATCTTTTAGCATTTGAAAGTATTCAGTAGCTGTTTTTTTGAGTTTTACTTTAAATTAATGCACGATCCGCTTTAAACCACTGCGTACCAAACCATGCCTAGGAAACTCAATGCAATTTGACAGGCCGTTAGGTTAAAGTTCTCACTAAGCTCAAAAGTGGCGCTGCGGACGCGCGTTTGTTCCTTATTCTATTTTTTTTGAGAATTATCTGTGATTTGGATTTTTCGTCCCCCTTTTTTTTAGGTAGAAAAACCTCTTCCACCGCAGTTTATTTCGGGTTCATTTTAAATCTATCTTTTTGGCTTATGTAGGTAATCTTTGCTGCTGTGACGCATTAAAATTAAATTTTGTTAAATTTGTAACTTTTGTAATTTTAAGTATAAAAGATTAAGAATTTCTAGTTGCTTTTCTGGGTGAAGTGTCTAAAGTTCAGACGAGTATAAAATGCATAGTTTTCCGAGACACTTTAAGGTAAGTTTTCTTATTTTCTCATTTGAGGTTAGATTGGCATTTGATAAAATTTGTATTGGTAGTGTCTTTTTAACTTCTTATCGCTTACTTTACGGAACTCTGAATACAAGTTTCCAATGCCTGATAGGTGCTTTATTTGCCCATCAATTAAGCACAAATTTAGTGTTAATTTTATGTCTATCCCTTTCTTTTGATATTAAGTAAAAGGGAGACACATACAAAATTAACACTAAATTTGTGCTTAATTGATGGGTAAACGAGGGATTACCCAGCAGCGTAATGTACTTTGAATAAATTTATTCCTTAATTTTAAATCTTTATCTTTCCATAATCTAGTACCTATGATTAATGTGGTTATAAGTTGATTTTTTTTTATTGTTTTCAGCTTTTGGATTATATGTGCGACCACTGATAAGCTATGTATATACTACTTTGAAACATACCCTACACAACTTGCAACCAAGGCGAGGAGGTACTTTTAAATCATGTCAGATTTTCGTCAAGCTGTTAAAAAGTAGAAATTTAAGAATGATTCTCTTTACGAACAACTGTTTCATTATTTATTCACTCATCACTCACCAGAAATGTTAAAAGCAAATTTAAATATGCTAGATAGTGTTTGGTTTTTCATTATATTTTATTTTACCAATCAATTAGACTATGTATCATTTTATCAATAGTTAGTCGTTAATTTGTAGCTTTTTTTATAATAATAAGAACTTATTTAAAAAATGTTTTATTTATTGCACTTTATATATCATTTTCAATCTGTCTATATCTTATAAAGACAGTGTATGTCTTTATAAAATATTGACTGAAAAAAACTTTTAAATTAAAGAAAATTTATTATAAATTGCGATTCAAATTTCCCGCCTTAACTTTTAGTTCTTCACTAAGCTCTGCAGTGGGCGCCACAGAGCTAACGACCTGTCAAACAGCCGGAGTTGCCTATCTAATAAAAACTCACTGAACCGCGCCGCAAATCCTTTATCTATGAGCCAAACTAGTAGAGTAAAGGCGGAGATTGCACGGGGTAGTAGAAAACACATCAAGGTGAATAACTCCAACCGCCCGAGGCGTGGAGATTTAAAACCTGTTAGTACGGGGGCCAGTCTTAAAATTTAATTGTCACACCTCGTATTTGGATAAAATTTTTAGAAGTCTGTGCAAGAATTAAAAATTTATTTTAAAATTTTGGGAAACATTTCAGTAAATTAAACATGTATAATGTCTTGAAGTAAAAGTATCGAACGCACCTAACCTTATAGGGAAATATGTTTTAAACGCACCTAATCTGGTGATTCAATGGAAGAACTATACTTGTCTTTTTTAAAAGTATTGCGAGCAGACATCAATTAACTGTCAAAAACTTATGTCTTTTCAATTCTATTGACAGTTATATAATGGTTTAATGTATTCTTATATTAAATCTTAACAATACTAAAATTATGTGGAGCTGCTTAAATTTTTCGTTTCGAAAATATATACATAATATTATAAGAATAAACTATATCGAGCTTCTTAAAAAATTATTATTTAAGTTAAAACAAAATATACATAAGAAGTTTAACATATCACAGTATGTTTAATAATATTATTCCGTTAAATTCTTCTATAATAGTTACTTTTCGACAAATTATATTGCTTAGACAGAACAGTGTATACAGGGTGTCCCAAATAAAAGCAACTACATGAGAATTTCGGGGGGTACTGGGGGTAATTACCCCCCCCCGGGAGCCAGAAAAAAATATATTAGGCATAAAGGCTGGTAGCTGCTACAGATAAGTTAAAGGCTAAAAAAATATTTTTGTTAAATTTTTTCTTAGATTCCTGATAATAAGTACCTAGGAAAAAAACGCAGAAGAAATATGGTCAAGAGAGAAGCGCATACGAAAAAAATCGCACGCGAAAAAAAACGGACAGTGTAAAAACGTATAATAATAACACCGGTAGGTACACAAAATCAAGAAGTGGTCTGTATATTTGACGAGACCTTTCGGTGCGCTATCTAAATAATGTCAACAAATAAAAATTTTACATTATACTATGCTTGATGTTGTATTAAAGTGACACCGCGTCATCAAAACCTTGATGGTCGGGAAGGGAGTAGAGGGGTACATACAGTGGCACGCACTTCTTTTAATTTTTTTATTGATATTGATTTCCAAAATGAGGCACTGCACTAATTAGTCATTAGCTTACTATTTTACTTGATTTTTATTGATGTCTTCTTCTAAACGATGTCATTAGAAAGGAACATATATACTCTTATCTGGTTGTTACGAACGTATTATTGATTTAGCCGGGCTTTGACGTTTTCTATTCGTTGTTTTGACTGTTTATGTCAAACAAATTATGACGGAGCTTTTCACAAAACAAATTACAGTTTTTGCAACTAAATCAATGTTTGCGTACATTTTAATATAATTTTGGATCCTCTTTTAGGTTTCGGATCTTTATTTATTAGGTAAGTACCTATTTCATCTCTTCTTTAAAAGGTCTTAGTGTTTTATCATTCGAACATTAAACCCCGAGCGGCACACTGCATGTACAAAAACACTAATTTTTCAAGGCTTCTTTACTTAGATTTTGCCGCAAAATTTGGTTTACCATAGCTATGACGCGGTGCCACTTATATACCCAACAAACAATTAAAGTTGTAACGACGAAACCTCAACTAGAAAAAATTTCTTAAAAGTAACCGCAACGTACTCCCGCTACGTCTCAGTATACCATACAGCGACGTTAGAATTCCCTAAGTGGGGAACCAATTTCTGGTTATAGCTACTTGGCCAAGTGTTTAAAGTCACTGTAGTAACAACTACACTACTACGTCGTAGCCAGGTATCTACTACGTCGTAGAGGCTGTTTTTTTTCCGTAATGGCATAAAAGTTGCGATGTAGTTGCAAATAATATAATCGTTTCTTTTTGGTAGAATTGTTACACAATATGGTGGACACAACAGTAAACAGACTCGCTTAGTTTTTTTGTTTGGTTATGGTTATAATATGAACTATGTTATCCAAAAGTGTGAGAATTTACGAGCAGAGGATCAAAATTCGAGTGCGACGCAAAGTTTTTTGTATAACATGCATTATATATATTGCAAAAAACCGGTGCGCCCGTAAAATTGAGCCGTTTTCTGGTAGCTGATGGAATTTTTATATTGTGATTTTGGAGGTTATGTTTTCATAATCGACAGTTAACTCCAACAAATGGTGCTTAAGAAGAGCATTTTTGGTAAGCTTCAACTAATTTGTTTATAAAATAGTATGGCTCTTTAATATGAGCTCATAAAATGACAACAAAAATATTAAATTTTCTTTCTTACATAAAAACATGGCGTCCCAAACTATATTCCCTGATAGTCGAAAAGGTTACTTGAAAGTAGTTGCGGCTTTAAAGTTGATCCAAAAAGTTATTTTGTCTTCATTGTTACATCAGATGTTACTATGATGACACAAACTTTTGTGGTAAAAATTAAAGTTATAATGTAGTTGTCGGATAAACTTGTTTGGGACTCCAATGAAGCTTAACTTTCTAGTGGTAATTAAGTAGGATATAAAAGTCAGGGCGACTACGAAATAACGACTAAAAAGAAAGTAAAACTTTAGCAACGTCCTATTGTGGTAGAGAAGACTATCAGAATCGACTATCAAGAAACAATCCTATGAAGTAGTTTAGAGGGTCGTTTTTACGAAACATCTACTATTTCCTGATACTAAATAGTAGTTAGAACTAAAAAGTAACAAATTTTGGTTGGGATCACCACATTTCTACTATAAGAGAGTAGCAAAGCCTTTAGAACATGTAGCCGCTACTATAAATGTTAGTTGGGTACAACATCAACTATAGATAAAACTAGAGACCCATAGAGAAAAGAGACCCTAAAGACGTACCCATCAAAGTGACAAATTCATTGGCGTTTCACTAAAATAATTTATGTTGTCAGCGATGAGTGAAATCAATCATCATGCAACATAAAAACAATCAGGTTTGTCCGTCAACCCCTGTAAATGTTTGTCAAAAATCGTTTATTTTTATTTTCCGAGTTTGTCGCGTCTTTAATTCTTTAAAATATGTCATATATACAGGGTCTCTAGATATTACTAACCTCAATAAAAAAAAAATCAGAGACTGACTACTGCGGATTAAAGTAGTTACTTTATAAATCCCTGTTTACATTATTCATAGTTTTTTAAATACATTTTCATAACTGCAATTTTTTGCAATTTCCAGACTTTTGCGTAACTCAGCGCACCGAAGGACTTATATAGATAGGTAGGTCTGATCAAAGATACAGATCACTTCTTTATTTCGTGTGCGGTTGTAAGTTTTTATAGTTTTTAAGAGTTTTAAAAATTAAAAATACTCCTTTTTGTGGCGAAATGGTCTAATAACCTAACCTGTTACTTTTTTACATGGAACATTCGTATTCTAGAAGCTTAACTTTATTTCATTGTGCACTGTGTACGCTTTTTTGGTGTGCGCTTTTATACACGTGCACTTTTTGACGTATGCGCTTTCCTATGAGGATCTTTCCTGTGTGCTTTTGTCAAATGAACTTTTTTCTGTGCCCTAATTTACAATCACCGCTTGACCATTACCCCCCCCCCCCCCCCCAGAATTTGGCTCCAGAACCGCCCTTGATTTCGGGAACGGTAAGAGATACGAGTTTATTTAAATAAGAAAAAAGTTGGGCTATTCTAAGCATAATCAGAAGGCCGTATTAAAGTTAAAAATATGTACAGGGGTAACTAAAATATCGAGCAAAAACTATATAAATTCGATATGGCGGTCATAAGAAATAAAAAAGTTGGCTATGGTTTCAAAAAAACTAGAAGGCATAGAAAAATTTGTTAAAGTTGTTGTCATTCGATTGGCCGTAGTTGCTTCGCAGCCCACGAGAAAGACCGGCCCGGGCGCGGAAATATCACGTGACCGTAGGAGTCCCACAAAAAAACGCCTCACAGCCCGCTGTCATTATAAAACATGTGTGTGTTCAGTTTTGGTATGTTTGTTTACGTCGATTTTTTTTAATTCGGGCACGAATTTTATGTGAATTTTATCAAAGTTATTAAAATAACGCAGCTCACGAAAAATACTGTAGTGGGGTGCGTTAAAATAATTAATGGCTAATGAGTAAATTATAAAGAAAATACCTATAAGATAAACAATGCCGCGAACGTGTAATTAGTGTTGTTCCTTGTCGGTCCAACTATAAAACTGAAACCTAATATGTTGCAAACGGGAAAGAAGTGGTAAAAGATAAGATCTTGGATAAGATTGATCAAGTAATAGACATCCTTAGTGACATTTTCGATAGTGAGAGTGAAAAATGTGTTCAGTTGTCATTTCTTATTGAACAATTAGGTCTCTTGAAAAGGTAACCTAAGAATCGAAGATATGGTGGATACACTTTAATGTTGGCTTCATCTTTGTTTATCCAGTCATCCAGTGCATACACGTCAATTTACAATTCTAAGGTAATATGTCTTCCGCAACCTCGCAATATTAAAAAACTGATTTGTAAAATATTGTTAACAGATAGTAATCTCTCTAGTAGTGTGGAATATTTAAAAGTAAGAGACAGCTTTTAAAAGAACATGAGTTGGTAGTTAACTTACACTTTAATGAAATATATATTAAACTATGTGCTGGGTAATTTTTCAAAAAATTATTGACGACCACTACATTCAGTTCATTGAATGTGAAAACCATCTCACTTATTCACATAATCACTTGTTTCTTTTTAATAAATTATTGTGAAATGTTTTATATTGAAAATTTTTCTTCCGATTTTTTCTAGCGAGTGTTTTTGTGGAGAAAAACTATTGTCAAAGCTTGAAAAAATTAGTTTAAGGGCATGTAAAGTTTTTTAAAATAATTTTATTAAAAAGCACAATGATTTAGTGTCTGCTAATAAATCTTTGAATAAGAACTCAGACAAAGATGATGACACTCAAAGAAAAATTAAAAAACTAAAAGCTTAGGTTTAATATGTCCAATTTTGAAAGACTTGTATAGATTTGAAGTTACTAACGATATTATGTACCTAATGTATGTACATGAAGATATTAGAGTGCAAATTTTGTATAATTTTTTATTTTATAGATTCAGTTCTTTTATCCATAATAAACACATATATCAGCAAAATATTTTTTTCAATTTTTGCCTATAAAAGAACAAAGATTTTTTGTTAATTTATTTAAATTGTGTAAAAAGATATAATAGATTAAGCAATACAATAAGAATTCTGGGACTCCTAAGATCACGTGACCGCCGACTTGCTTATAACGCGCCATGGCCGGTCTTTATCGTTGGCTACGTAGTTATATATATTAGTAGAAAAAATTGCTTATACAAAACTACCAAATTTCATTAAATTTGTTTGCAAGATGGCGGCGATATTTCAATTTTTCACAAAACACAATTTTTAGTTTTTGCTCGATATTTTAGTAACTCCTATAGATATTTTTAGTTTTGATACGGCATCTGATTGGGCTTAGAATAGCGCAACTTTTTTCTTATTTAAATAAACTTGTATCTCTTACCGTTTCCGAAATCCCCATGTACTTGCTTTTATTTAAGACACCCTGTATACCCATGTTTATTTGTTAAAATTATACACAGACACAGGGTGATATTTAGTATAGGTAATGAGCATTAAACAAATTTTTTGCGAAAAAAAATTTCCGTCCGAAATTTTTTTTCCAAAAATTAACGACTTGTTTTTTTGTTATTGGATCACCCTGTATTAATATGAAAAAAAAAGCAATTGCAGGAAATTGATATGTGCGTAGCCAACATAGTATAAAAATCGTACTTATTAGTATGAAAAAAGTTTTATCACAATTATATAAATTTGCGCGAAAAAACGAGTATATCACAATTCTTTACAGAAATTAATAATAGCTTATGTAGTTTTTACAAAACTTTCAAAAAATTGACATAATTTTTACATAATTTGAAAATTTTACGTAATTTTTACATAACTTGAAAACTACGTATTTTTCTTCTATCTTGAAAATTTTGTGTAATTTTTACTTTAACGAAATTTTTTCACAAAGCGAAAATCTAAAGTAAATTTTTTGTAACATTAAAATTTTACGTAATTTTTACACAACTTGAAAATTTTACGTAACTTTTACATAACTTGAAAATTTTACGTAATTTTTACATAATTTGAAATATTTACGTATTTTTTTTTTAAACTTGAGAATTTTTTCTACTTAATACTCCTAGAATTTTAGCAGCCCCATTTTCAAATAAAAAAAATTAACAATAAGTACTTAAAAATTAAGCCATATTTTTAAATTCTAACAATATAAATTTAACAAGACGGATTTGTATCCCTTAACTTTTAGCGTGTGAAACTCTAGCCAACCAAAAAAAGTTTTTAATTTCATTAGTTTTTTTTTATAAAACAAAATACTCAAATAGAAGAAGAAGAAGAAGAAGAAAAGTAAAACAGAATTTAGGATTTTTTAATTTGTTACAATGCTTCAACTGATATATGATGTCCAGTCGTTTGGAGGTAACTAAAGCAGGGCCGTACCCAGGACAAAAATTTCGGGGTGGTGGGGATTAAAAGTTTCAAATAAAATTTTGTAAAATAAATTGAAATAAACTAAAGTACTATAACCCAAGCGACAATTAACAAATTTTGATCGGCTACAGTATCGCGTGACAAGGTTTTTTTATACCAAAAAACAAATAGGTACGTATCTTATCTTTGCTTTTTCAAAACCCTGATTTTTTTCATAATTCCTTTGCTTCCTTTATAACAAGCTATTTTTACCAGGTTATTAAAAAAAAACAGTAGCATTTCAACTTCCACTTCTAAAAAATTATAATTTTATTTTAGATCACAAATTTTTGCAAATAATTTTACTTATATTGGAATAATTTTTTTTTGAATTTTGCCAAATGTATGGAAGTACCTTACCGTTTACTCTTCAACAAAGAAACTGAGTCTATAGTATGTATAGTCTCACTCTTTTTTAAGGACCATAGCTTACGTGTTTAGTTTTATAAATGATTTTTTTTAACAGTTAATCTCACTTTTTTTAAAATTTACTGTGTAATAGTCATGGGCGCACCCAGGGGGGGGGGCGGGACCCGGCCCCCCCCAAGCCTTAGATTTTTTTACACATTTTCCCCATTTTTCATGAAAAAACACAAAAAACAGCTTAAAATTGGACATCATGAGGCTTCGCCCCCCCCCCCCCACCAAGAGCCCTCGGGCCCCCCCAAGACATATTCCTGGGTGCGCCACTGACAAAGTATCAATTTTTAATAAGTTATATTTTTCTCCTTAATTAAAAAACTGCCTGCTTTACAATGAGTGCATCTTACTATGTATATTGAATTAAATCTTAATTTTTTTGATTAAATTTTGGTATTTTTTTGTGAGATCCAAGCGTATACATGGTGTTCCTAAATTAATGGTACATCCGAAAGTAGGCGGTTCTTTGGCTTATTTCATAGCTAAAATATTATACAGGATGTCTCTAAAAGGTCTGTACAAAATCTTGAGGTTAAAATCAGTCGATTTAATGCAAATTACCTTAGTCCAAAATTGCTCCATTTCAGAAATACAGGGCGGTAAATTTAAAAATTAAAAATCAATTTTATTAAAATTCATGAACATTTCTCAACGCATTACTTTAAAAATTGGTACTCGCGGGTTTTTTGGAATGGGAAACTTAAATATGGACACTTTTTCACTGTGGCCGTCAGAGGGCGCTTCACTATGCTCATCTTATGGTTTAAAATGACCATAACTTTTTTCTCAGTGTATTTTTCAACTTTTTTTGTTGATAAAATAATTTCATGAACTTTTTTAAGCAAAAAAGGTGCTTTTGATAAAATCTGCTAGGATGAGCCGTTTTCGAGATATTTCCGTTTTTAGTGTTCGATGCCTCAACGGAATATTGAAATTATTTAGGATCAAAAGATTTTGCTGCTATCTTTAAGGATTAAATTTAGTCAGTAAATCAGTTATTAATTTTAGCTCACACTACTACTATACTATAGTAGTGTGAGCTATAGTGATCCTAATTTTTTCGAGAAAAAAAAGTTTTCATATTCAAAAATTTTTAAATATCTTTGCGTTTCAGATGATTTTGAAACTTTTTTGTTGCGCCGTCTGTCTGTATGTCTGTCTGTAACGACCAACGCGCATAACTCAAAAACCGCTTGCCCGATTTAATGAAATTTGGTACCTACGCTGGGTTTTTGGTCGAGCTGGTCCCATTTAAAAATGAACAAAATCCACCAAACACAAGCCAAATAAAAGGGTGGGGGTATATTTCAAAAATTAGAGTTTATGTAAAAATATGGCGTGTGTGATATCAAACGAAAGGTAATTGAGTCTGGAGTTAAACAAAATACATTTTAGTTTAAAAAAAAAGGTGGGGGTAGATTTGAAAAATTAAAGTTTAAGTCAAAACATGGCTTGTGTGGTATCAGACGAAAGGTAATTGAGTCTGGATTTCAATAAAATATATTTCAATTTTTAGTTATATTAGCTCACACGTACACTATAACTATAGTACCTAGTGTGAGCTTAGGTGCCCATAGATTGGCAGAGTATTTTTTTATCGTTTAGTCATTTTCGGTAGATATCAGTCAATTTCTGGGAAAATAGTTTCACTTGGTTCAATTAAAATAAAAAACATACAGGGTATCTCTGAAACAAAGCAATTTCTGACTAAGGTAAGTTGCTTTAAATCGACAATTTTGACCTCAGGAATATGTGCTAAGATTTTGTACAGACCTTTTAGAGACACCCTGTATAAACATGTGACCGAAAGAAAAAGGTAGTGCCTTAAAATGATTTTTATTTTTTACTCGAAAACAGAGTACCGTACATAAATAAGTCAAGAAATCGAATTTGCTCTAAATTAGACGAGGATTTGAAGAATATTTTTTATTTAAAGAAAAAGCAGTAGCGCACCATTTTTTCTACCAAAAATATTAAATTCCAGCTCCACACGGACGCCACTGACATTTTTCAAATGTATTTTACGCCAGAAAATGCCTTTTGATGCACAAAAGACATGTAAAAAATTTCAGAAAAATATTTAGAGTGGTTTGAAAATGACAATGAAAAAATATTTTTTTAAATAAAACTATAAAGAGGGTGTTATATATATCTTGGAAACGAAGCTTTTTTGGCCTCATGTTTATATAACATTTTAGTTATGAAATAAGCCAAAGAATTGCCTACTGTCGGATGTACCATTAATTTTGTCCAATACTGTAGGTCCAAATATACCCAAATAACACATTTTCGGTGTTATCTCAACTTTAGCTTCGTTCCATCAGGGCGCTCCCAAAGCGCGCGCATGCAGTAAGAAGACGGTTTTAAAATGGTTTTGGTTAGATGGAACGACCAAATAACTGTCCAGAAAACAAATGCTGTTGACGTAGTGATTGATTTACTTCAGGCATGTGATCATATGCAAGAGAGTGAAAGTCACGTGACTAAAAGAAATGGTAGGTTTCGTCGTCTCGAAAGGTAGATCGAAGGCAACGTATGAATTCGAGAGCTCTAAACTAAAGTTGCACACAGAAACAAGAGATTTGTGAATTACTTTGGAAAATTGCTTATTGTATGTAAATTGTATTTAAAAAAATTACGGCCACACAAGATTTATTTATTACACATTTTTTTATAAAATTACATCAGAATACATTTTTAATTTTAGTTCTTTAAAATGCAGGTAAAATTAAATTACCTTAATTTATATTCAACAACAAACTATAAACCACTACAGACTGCCTAATAAACTAAATATACCAAAAATTAAAACGAAGTTTCATTAGCACATATTTTTGGGCGAAACTTGTGAAAAAATATTTATTTTTGCAATGTCAAGTTTTATGTGAAATTTATATATTTATTTATTTGTATTTTGAAATTTGATTTTTACAAAATATTTGTGAAATTACCTACATAATATAGAAAGCTTTAATATTCACAAAGTTTTTGTGACTATTCATTTTTAGGAAATAGAGATCGTGATACTTCTAAGAAGTTAGGAAAATCATATTTTGTAGCTTGTACTTTGGTAGGTATATATAGTTAATCTTAATGTCGATGCCTTAAAGCGAAGTCGTTTGTTTGTTCATGAACCAAATCTGGTATAAAATTTCACATCCGGTGTTACCCCACTTCTTTTAACTTTCACAGGTGACCGAGATCTTATATTTCTATCCCTATCCAATACAAGACGCTAGCGCTACCAAGTCCACTTTCAATCCCTGACTTCGCATGCGCAGATCTACCAATATTATTTACCTCATGTATTAGAATAGATGAATACAGGGTGATTTTCACTTGAATGATTCTAACCACATGAAAATAGAAAGTTTCAAAAACCTAACCTAACAAAACCTAATCAAATCTAACCGAACCGAACCAAAGGAAACTGAGCCAATAATTTTTTTCAAAAAAAAAACTTTCCTGACTTCCTGCCCGGGATCCTAGAGGATGTGAATCCGAACCGAACCTAACTAAACTGAACCAAACCTAACCTAACCAAACTAAACTACAACACGTACTGCTAATTAGGTTTAGTTGGATAGGGTTAGGTTTGGATAGGTTCGGTTCGGTACGGTCTGGTTCGGATTCACATCCTCTAGGATCCCGGGTAGGAAGTCAGGAAAGTTTTTTTTGAAAAAAAATATTGGTTTAGTTTGCTTTGGTTCGGTTCGGTTAGATCTGATTAGGTTTCGTTAGGTTAGGTTTTTGAAACTTTCTATATTCATGTGGTTAGAATCATTCAAGTGAAAATCACCCTGTACATCTATTCTAATACATGAGGTAAATAATATTGGTAGATCTACGCATGCGAAGTCAGGGATTGGAAGTGGACTTGGTAGGGCTAGCGTCTTGTCTATCCAATTACCTGCTAAACTAGTTTTTCTTTTTATAAGTAGGCTACCCTATAGTCAGTATAGCTTTTTTACATGTGGAATACCAACAACATGCCACAGTCCTGTACAAATAAAAATTAAGAGGCAAAAAAATCAACAGTGCTCGAGATGTTGCACAATTTTTTGTATTGAAATGGTTGTGAAACTCAATTTATTTTGACAAACATTTTTTGGGTTATTCACTGTTTTTTGAATTTTTTCAGACAAATGTAAATTTAATGTTATTTTATGCTATATTTTTATCTCAGGTGATGTAAACTAGAAATGTGTGTGTTTTACATACAATTTTTCTAGTGTAACATATGATAAACACAGACAAAGAAAAGAGAGAGAGCAATCATTTCTAATGCGCCAGTCTTCAATCTTTGCCTATCAGAGGAGTCCGAAACTAGTTTAAGTGGCCTGATGGAACAGACAACTGACTGTTCGATAACAGTAGAACGTCGACCTGGAACGCAAATAGGATTTTTCGAACGGTTTTATGACTGTCGAACGGCCTGATGGAACTAAGCTATTGATAACAATACCTTCTCTAGCAATTGCTGCGCGGGCTAGGAAGGTAAAAAAGGGGGGTCTATAAGATGCTCCCAATTTTTAGCGTGCAGTTTTGAACAGTCTCTAGAAAGCATGCACCATTCTGCAAAAAATTCATCGTTTGTTAAATTTAAAACAAAAACTTTGAATAAAAAAGATAACAAAATTCTAATTGTTTTAGATACTGTTATTTTTTGGGCTTTTTTGGACTGTCCAGCGGTGATTCCTAAAAAATATATTGATTAATAGAATAAAAATGTTGACTGAAGAATAAAAAATATTGATTAAATAAATAAAAATATTAATTGATTGATTGACTAAATAAAAACAGTTTTGTTTAATTTAAAAAAATTATTAACTTTGGCAATATTAATTGAGTAAATGAAAATATTGATTGAATATATAAAAATATTAATAGATGGAAAAAAAATAATAATACAAAAAAATGTAAGTTAAAAATATGGATTAAAATATTGATTTATTGAACATAAAAAATAATTTTTTGAAAAAAAAAACTTATTGATTGATTAAATATATTGAATGAATACATACGAATACTAATTAAATTATTAAAAATATTGATATATTGAAAAAAAAATTGTAAATAAAAATATATTGATTGAAAATATTGATTGATTTAATTAAGATATTGATTTATATTAATTAAGTAAATTAAAATATTGATTGAATATATAAAAATATTAATACAAAAAAATATTAATTAAAAATATGTATTGAAATACTGATTCATTGAATAATAATATTATTTAAAAAAACACAAATTGATTGATTGAAAATATTGAATGAATAAATTCAAATATTGATTTATTGAAAAAAATTTAGTAAATTTTTTTTTATTGATTGATTGATTGATTGAAATGAAATATTGATTGAAATGATTGACTTACCAAATCTAACTCATCTAACGACTCTAACTTAGCAATAGGAGCAGTCTTGCTATCTTCGTCTGATATCTCTTTGTCTCGTGACGTCAAACTACTGTCGTCTTGACATTTATCAAAATCGAAAGCTTTGTTAAACGAGGCAAACCTAAAAAAAAACTTTACATTATGATATGTAAATATAATAGTGATTGAAAATGAAATATTGATTAAATGGATTGATTCATTGAATAATTGGATAAGGGATATTTTAGTAAAGTGTTCACATCTTTTGTATAGATTTATATTGAGTAAAGAAAGGTATTGAATGAATTAATGAAAATATATGGATGATTCTACAAAAATGGTGCTGTGGAGTGGGAATGCATATTTTTCAAACAATTTTTGCAAATGAAGCATAGTTTTAGTTATAAGATTTAAAACGAAATGTTTTCTTTATGGAGCATTTGAGTTTAATGTATAAAAAAAATTGCAAGTTTATAATTTTTTTTATTACAAAGCAAATACCTCATTCCTCTGGTGTAGTCCCAAACCAAATATTAAAAACTCAGATTGAAAAAAATATCCTAATAAATAATATTTAACCAAGTCTTAACTATTTATCAAAAAATTGGCAAAACTTAAGTTTGCAGTCATATTTTTGAAAATCCGAATTTACATCTTCCCGGAAAATTTTACAATTTTAAACGTGCTCCATTTTTAATAACACAATATTTGTGAATACCACCGGTTAATTTCTAGAGAAAGAGACGGCCCTGGATATCTCATTTACTTGTGAGGATGACAAGTTTTGACAGATAATGTCAACTTTAGTTTGGTTTAAGTTATAGATCTTTTTATTCTCGGCACAAAATTAGTTTTTTTCAGAGAAATCAAAAAGGAACGCTTCATATATCATTCCTCTGGTAAGTAAATGACTGATATCAATAGTATAATTTTTTTGTTGATTGTTTTAAAATTATAAGTATAGGAACTTTGTTTATATAAGACTTAAGTTAATTAGTCTAAATAGATTTTGATTTAAATTGGAAAACCATTAAAAAACTCATTCTTCTGGTACTCATTCCTCTGGCATTTTTATGCAATAATTCCTAAAATTTGGGAAAATAAATGTTTCTTAGCTTACACCTAATTAGTTACATAAATTTAACAAAACAAAATTATTTCCTGTGCTGTACTGTTATTTAAAGGCAATGACCAAAAATGATATCCATATAGCCCATTTTTGGTAGAATCATCCATATAGAATAATTAACTGATTCGATATTTATTTATGTACTGCTATTTTCTTAAATTATATAAAAGTTGATTGAAAACATTGATTGATTGATTGAAAATATTGATTGATTGATTGATTGAATTTCTGTACTAACCTATGAAGCACTTGGTTAGTGTAACTCCTAGAAATTGGTTTGGGCTCACTAATACTTCGCTGAAAGGTACTCCTGCTTCGACTACTGCAGGGCTCTATTAATGCAAGGTTTTCGTAGTCGGCAACCTAAACCAAAGTTAGATATCATTATGGTGATTCGAATTTTTGAAAAGTAATTTTTTCGTGTTTCAATTAATCGCAAACATATCCTAAGCTGTCGGATAGGTACGTTTGCAATCAATAGACAAAGGTTACGAAAACATCAATGTCGAACTTTAAAAAGGAGGAAAGAAAAGCCAGTTTAGGAAAATAAATTTTTGATTGAAAAAAAGTTTTTGAAATATCATTAAAAGAAAATGTTTTTTAAATACTTGGTTTTCAAAAAAGTTGCTTTTTAAAAAACTGTCTAAAAAAATTTTTTTATCAAACATTTTTAATGCACGGAAAAATTAATTTTTGGAAATCGATTCTTTGAAAAAATATTTAACCAAAAAAACATATGGCCCATTTTCTTTAAATTTGTAAAATCTAGGAAAATCACGTTATTTTTTTAGCCCAAGTATACACTTATAGGTATATTTTATCTATTTTTTAAATCTGTATACAGTGAAACCTCCCATAAGCGGACACGGTTCCGTCGATTTTGTCCGTTTATTGGAGGTGTCCGCTTAAGAGAGGGAACTGCAAAATTTTAATATATATTTATTAACAATTTCCGCTGCTTGAGAGTTTCCGATATTAAATTTTTCGGCGATCTTTCGTTCTAATAAATGTTCCTTCTCCGAAACGTTAACAACTTCCATTTTTCCACATAAACTAAGAAGTTTTTTTACTTGGCACCATTTCAAAGAGATCTATTATTACCCAACTGAACAATAAACACATCATTCCCACCTAATAAAATAATGTTGTAAATACGACAGAAGTAATTAGTCTTCGCATTAAAACGGAAAAAGGTAATTCCCCAACTGTAGAGTGCATTGCCCAACTAACATTTATAGTAGCGGCTACATGTTCTAAAGGCTTTGCTACTTTCTTATAGTAGAAATGTGGTAATCCCAACCAAAATTTGTTACTTTTTAGTTCTAACTACTATTTAGTATCAGGAAATAGTAGATGTTTCGTAAAAACGACCCTCTAAACTACTTCATAGGATTGTTTCTTGATAGTCGATTCTGATAGTCTTCTCTACCACAATAGGACGTTGCTAAAGTTTTACTTTCTTTTTAGTAGTTATTTCGTAGTCGTCCTGACTTTTATATCCTACTTAATTACCACTAGAAAGTTAAGCTTCATTGGAGTCCCAAACAAGTGTATCCGACAACTACATTATAACTTTAATTTTTACCACAAAAGTTTGTGTCATCATAGTAACATCTGATGTAACAATGTAGACAAAATAACTTTTTGGATCAACTTTAAAGCCGCAACTACTTTCAAGTAACCTTTTCGACTATCAGGGAATATAGTTTGGGACGCCATGTTTTTATGTAAGAAAGAAAATTTAATATTTTTGTTGTCGTTTTATGAGCTCATATTAAAGAGCCATACTATTTTATAAACAAATTAGTTGAAGCTTACCAAAAATGCTCTTCTTAAGCACCATTTGTTGGAGTTAACTGTCGATTATGAAAACATAACCTCCAAAATCACAACACAAAAATTCCATCAGCTACCAGAAAACGGCTCAATTTTACGGGCGCACCGGTTTTTTGCAATATATATAATGCATGTTATACAAAAAACTTTGCGTCGCACTCGAATTTTGATCCTCTGCTCGTAAATTCTCACACTTTTGGATAACATAGTTTATATTATAACCATAACCAAACAAAAAAACTAAGCGAGTCTGTTTACTGTTGTGTCCACCATATTGTGTAACAATTCTACCAAAAAGAAACGATTATATTATTTGCAACTACATCGCAACTTTTATGCCATTACGGAAAAAAACAGCCTCTACGACGTAGTAGATACCTGGCTACGACGTAGTAGTGTAGTTGTTACTACAGTGACTTTAAACACTTGGCCAGGTAGTTATAACCAGAAATTGGTTCCCCACTTAGGGAATTATAACGTCGCTGTATGGTATACTGAGACGTAGCGGGAGTACGTTGCGGTTACTTTTAAGAAATTCTTTCTAGTTGGGGTTTCGTCGTTACAACTTTAATTGTTTGTTGGGTGTTGCCAACATACTACATAATATTAAAATATTTAAAAAAATTGTCTGCGTCCGGTTATTAAAGTGTCGAACGAACGAACAATTTTTTCTGGTTAAAAAACTTTAAAACCTCCCTTAACCGTACGCGAACCTCTGACAATGGGACGGAGCGCTGTAGGCGCAACAACGCCCTCTGTAGCCGGGGAATTACCTCTTTCCGTTTTATTGCGGGGACTAAATACTTCTGTTGTATTTACAACATATTCTATTCGGCGGGACTGATGTTTTTTATTTGTATTCTTCAGATGGTTAGTAATAGATCTCTTTAAAATGGCGCCTAGGAAAAAACTTTTTAGTTTACGTGCAAAAAATTGAAGTTGTTAATGTTTCGGAGAAGGAACTTCTATCAGCACGAAAGAACGCTGAAATATTTAATATCGGAAAAACTCAAGCAGCGGAAATCGTTAATAAATATATATTAAAATTTCGCAGTTTTCTCTCATAAGCGGACACCTCCAATAAGCGGACAAAATCGATGAAACCGTGAGTGACCGCTTATAGGAGGTTTCACTGTATAGAAAAAAACACATTACAATTTTTTTGACGGTTAGATAAACATACCTCGTGTTTTATAGTGGATACTTCACTGCAACTGGACTGTGGTGGTGGGGGGTAAGGTGGTTGCGGTGTTGCCAACGTTTGACCTTGTATTTGGTACTGTAAATTTTGCAGAAGAGCTAACATTGTTTTTACCTAAAATAAATAAATATGGACTGAGATATGGAAAAATCATTGCAATATCAAAAATTTCCCACTTTTTAAAGATTTTTTTGTAATAAAAATGAGCTTACCTCTCTTTTGTAAAAAGCGTTTTTCAAAAAAAATGTTTTTCAAAAAAAACTAGTTTTAAAATACTTAAAAAAAAGTCAAAAAGTAATTTAAAAAAAATATCTTTTAAAAAATAATTTTTTGAAAAAAAAATAATTTGAAAAAAAAAGTAATTTGAAATATTCCTTTTTCTAGTGACTGAATCCATCTGTGCATATTTTCTAATCTCGAATTAATAATATCTAATTTGGTAGTTTCGAAAAAATGTTCTCGAAAAAAAAAATCTTTTTGAAATTTTTTAGAAAATTTGTTTGTAATAGAAAATTGACTTACCTCACTAGCCATGGTCGCCTCGAGCGATTGAACCCTTCTGTCCATATTTTCTAATCTCGAATTAATAATATCTAATTTGCTAGCTATCGAGAAGTCGTCGGAATGTGTTTGAAGTGGATGGGAGAGGGGGTAATTCGAAGGGGCGTGGCTTGGACGGGGCAGGCCTAAGTCTCCCACTGCGCCCAAGGGATCTACGGGAACCAAAACCTAAAAAGCAACAGAACATGATAGGGGAGTGTGGGGTGAATTTGGACACTTTTTAGTTGTTTTGTAATATTTCAATAGACATTAGATTTATAGCTACAGTGAATTTTTTAAGTTAAAGTTTGGGAGATGAATTTTTAAAGTTTGGCAATTTTGGTCCTTTGGCATTCCTAATCCTAATAATCGCTAAATTACGTTTTTCAGAATCTCAACTCAAGGTGTAGCTTTCTCGCATCTTTATGGCCCCACCATACTGTAACTCGGTGCTTTTCTTGATAAAATGTATAGTTTGGGAGATATACATTTTTAAAGTTTAGCAATTTTGGTCCTATAGCATTCCCTATCCCAAAAATCGCTAAATGACGTTTTTCAGAATCTCAACTCAAGTTGTGGCTTTTTCGCATATTCATGGCCCCACCATACTGTAACTCAGTGCTTTTGTTGATAAAATGTATAGTTTGGGAGATATAAGTTTTTAATGTTTGGCAATTTTGGTCCTATGGCATTCCCTATCCTAAAAATCGCTAAATGACGTTTTTCAGAATCTCAACTCAAGGTGTAGCTTTTTCGCATCTTCATGGCCCCACCAAACTGTAACTCGGTGCTTTTGTTAATAAAATGTATAGTTTGGGAGACATAAATTTTTAAAATTTTGCAATTTTGGTCCTATGGCATTCCCTATCCTAAAAATCGATAAATGACGTTTTGCAGAATCTCAACTCAAGGCGTGGCTTTTTCGCATCTTTATGGCCCCACCATACTGTAACTCGGTGCTTTTGTTAATAAAATGTATAGTTTATAAAATATGAATTTTCAAAGTTTTGCCATTTTGATCTTATGGGTTTCCCTATACTAAAAATCGCTAAATGACGTTTTTTGGAATCTCAACTCACTCAGTGGTTTTTTCGTATCTCTATGACGCCACAATACTGCAACTCGGTGCTTTTATTAATAAACTGTATAGTTTATAAAATATGAATTTTCAAAGTTTTGCCATTTTGATCTTATGGGTTTCCCTATACTAAAAATCGCTAAATGACGTTTTTTGGAATCTCAACTCACTCAGTGGTTTTTTCGTATCTCTATGACGCCACAATACTGCAACTCGGTGCTTTTATTAATAAACTGTATAGTTTATAAAATATGAATTTTCAAAGTTTTGCCATTTTGATCTTATGGGTTTCCCTATACTAAAAATCGCTAAATGACGTTTTTTGGAATCTCAACTCACTCAGTGGTTTTTTCGTATCTCTATGACGCCACAATACTGCAACTCGGTGCTTTTATTAATAAACTGTATAGTTTATAAAATATGAATTTTCAAAGTTTTGTCATTTTGATCTTATGGGTTTCCCTATACTAAAAATCGTTAAATGACGTTTTTTGGAATCTCAACTCACTCATTGGTTTTTTCGTATCTCTATGACGCCACAATACTGCAACTCGGTGCTTTTTTTGATAAACTGTATAGTTTATAAAATATGAATTTTCAAAGTTTTGCCATTTTGATCTTATGGGTTTCCCTATACTAAAAATCGCTAAATGACGTTTTTTGAAATCTCAACTCACTCAGTGGTTTTCAGCGGCGTAGCGTGCCCGAAAGGGTGGGGGGGGGGGCGACAGCTAAAAAGGGCGCCTCTGAAAACTGATGAAAAATCTTGCGACCAAAAAAAAAAAAAAAAAGATGTTCATGTCGTTAGTTTCCTTTGGCACCCACTCAATTGGCCGTTACCGGCCCGACTTAATAAAGCTGAGGGCGCTTCGGCCACCTATGGGGCGCCACTACCCTCGGGGCGGGGGGGGCGACGAACCCCCCGCGCCCCCCCCCCCACGCTACGCCGCTGGTGGTTATTTCGTATCTGTATGACGCCACAATACTGCAACTCTTTTTTTGATAAACTGTATAGTTTATAAAATATGAATTTTCAAAGTTTTGCCATTTTAATCTTATGGGTTTCCCTATACTAAAAATCGCTAAATGACGTTTTTTGAAATCTCAACTCACTCAGTGGTTTTTTCGTATCTGTATGACGCCACAATACTGCAACTCGGTGCTTTTTTTGATAAACTGTATAGTTTGTAAAATATGAATTTTCAAAGTTTTGCCATTTTGATCCTATGGGATTCCCTATCCTAAAAATCGCTAAATGACGTTTTTCCGAAAGTATCAAAATAGTTAAACTAAACATCGTTCTAGTTTCTATTTATGTTGGAAATTTTAAGGTTCGAACAAAATTTTTTTAAAAACATTAATTAGTTTTTTAACCCAGCGGCGTAGCTTGCCCGAAAGGGCGGGGGGGGGGGCGACAGCTAAAAAGGGCGCCTCTGAAAACTGATGAAAAATCTTGTGACAAAAAAAAACAACAAGGTCAAAAGGGCGCCTCTCACAAATCTTGCGACCAAAAAAAAACAAAAAAAAAGGTTATCATCATGTGTGAGGGGGCGGCCGATAAGTCACACGAATCTTGCGACCAAAACAAAAAACAAAAAAAAAAAAAGGTCTTCATGTCGTTAGTTTCCTTTGGCACCCAATCAATTGGCCGTTACCGGCCCGACTTAATAAAGCTGAGGGTGCTTCGGCCACCTATGGGGCGCTACTACCCTCGGGGTGGGGGGGCGACGAACCCCCCGCGCCCCCCCCACGCTACGCCGCTGTTTAACCCTAAAACGAAGAAAATATTAAATTTTTATTATTTTGTTATAATAATAGCATGAAACCAATCAAAATAGTATTAAAAGAAATCCAGGTCTGTCTTTAATTTTTTTATAATAAATACCATATCTCAAAAACTAAACAATACTTTAAAAACTGACAACGTCATAATTTTCTTCTAAAAAAGGTTTTTGCAGAATAAAAATATCTTGCAAAATAAGCGAGATATTAGAGATTATTAAAAATGCAATTTTTTCAAAAACTCCCTGTATTAGAAAAATTACGGGGTATAGCAAAAATCTGATTACACCATTTTTAAGGGCTTAAAAAAAAGCACGGTAAGGTGCAATCAGAAAGTCGATATCTTTAATAACAACCGAGTTTCCCATTTAATCCCATCGAAAATGAGACACGCTGTACACCCCATAATAACTCGAATCAAGCCTAATTTATTTTCCCGTTGGTTTTCTAAATTAATGACCTACCTCTTCTCCATTTTGATGACCATTTGACTGTCCATTAGACTGTGACACGGGCGGACTGGGACTGTTAGTGTAGTAGCTGGTACTACTCGAAAGCGGCGCAATCTGGTGGTGCTGCGAAGAGTGTTGCTGAGTCTGCTGCGCAGTAACGGCGCTGCTGCTTTGTGCAGTGGGCGGAGCTGCGCCGGAGGTAGTGGCTCCCCCACCGGTGACTAAAAGTGCGTTTTGAGCGTCCATGGAAGTTTGCCGGTGTATGGTTCGTATCCTGTGCGTGGAGGGAGGTGTTGATTGGGCTAAAAATTTTAAAAAATAAGAAGAATTAGTATTTTATTTTTTAATTAAATTTTTTCTTATTCTTATTTTTTTTTCTTTTTCTTCTTCGAATTTTTTCCTTTTATTCTTCTTATAACTTTTTTTTCTTTTATTTTTCCTTCTCTTTTTTTAGTTTGGTTTTATTTTTAATTTTTAATTTTTAATTTTTAATTTTTAATTTTTAATTTTTAATTTTTAATTTTTAATTTTTAATTTTTAATTTTTAATTTTTAATTTTTAATTTTTAATTTTTAATTTTTAATTTTTAATTTTTAATTTTTAATTTTTAATTTTTAATTTTTAATTTTTAATTTTTAATTTTTAATTTTTAATTTTTAATTTTTAATTTTTAATTTTTAATTTTTAATTTTTAATTTTTAATTTTTAATTTTTAATTTTTAATTTTTAATTTTTAATTTTTAATTTTTAATTTTTAATTTTTAATTTTTAATTTTTAATTTTTAATTTTTAATTTTTAATTTTTAATTTTTAATTTTTAATTTTTAATTTTTAATTTTTAATTTTTAATTTTTAATTTTTAATTTTTAATTTTTAATTTTTAATTTTTAATTTTTAATTTTTAATTTTTAATTTTTAATTTTTAATTTTTAATTTTTAATTTTTAATTTTTAATTTTTAATTTTTAATTTTTAATTTTTAATTTTTAATTTTTAATTTTTAATTTTTAATTTTTAATTTTTAATTTTTAATTTTTAATTTTTAATTTTTAATTTTTAATTTTTAATTTTTAATTTTTAATTTTTAATTTTTAATTTTTAATTTTTAATTTTTAATTTTTAATTTTTAATTTTTAATTTTTAATTTTTAATTTTTAATTTTTAATTTTTAATTTTTAATTTTTAATTTTTAATTTTTAATTTTTAATTTTTAATTTTTAATTTTTAATTTTTAATTTTTAATTTTTAATTTTTAATTTTTAATTTTTAATTTTTAATTTTTAATTTTTAATTTTTAATTTTTAATTTTTAATTTTTAATTTTTAATTTTTAATTTTTAATTTTTAATTTTTAATTTTTAATTTTTAATTTTTAATTTTTAATTTTTAATTTTTAATTTTTAATTTTTAATTTTTAATTTTTAATTTTTAATTTTTAATTTTTAATTTTTAATTTTTAATTTTTAATTTTTAATTTTTAATTTTTAATTTTTAATTTTTAATTTTTAATTTTTAATTTTTAATTTTTAATTTTTAATTTTTAATTTTTAATTTTTAATTTTTAATTTTTAATTTTTAATTTTTAATTTTTAATTTTTAATTTTTAATTTTTAATTTTTAATTTTTAATTTTTAATTTTTAATTTTTAATTTTTAATTTTTAATTTTTAATTTTTAATTTTTAATTTTTAATTTTTAATTTTTAATTTTTAATTTTTAATTTTTAATTTTTAATTTTTAATTTTTAATTTTTAATTTTTAATTTTTAATTTTTAATTTTTAATTTTTAATTTTTAATTTTTAATTTTTAATTTTTAATTTTTAATTTTTAATTTTTAATTTTTAATTTTTAATTTTTAATTTTTAATTTTTAATTTTTAATTTTTAATTTTTAATTTTTAATTTTTAATTTTTAATTTTTAATTTTTAATTTTTAATTTTTAATTTTTAATTTTTAATTTTTAATTTTTAATTTTTAATTTTTAATTTTTAATTTTTAATTTTTAATTTTTAATTTTTAATTTTTAATTTTTAATTTTTAATTTTTTATTTTTTATTTTTTATTTTTTATTTTTTATTTTTTATTTTTTATTTTTTATTTTTTATTTTTTATTTTTTATTTTTTATTTTTTATTTTTTATTTTTTATTTTTTATTTTTTATTTTTTATTTTTTATTTTTTATTTTTTATTTTTTATTTTTTATTTTTTATTTTTTATTTTTTATTTTTTATTTTTTATTTTTTATTTTTTATTTTTTATTTTTTATTTTTTATTTTTTATTTTTTATTTTTTATTTTTTATTTTTTATTTTTTATTTTTTATTTTTTCTTTTTCTTCCTTTTCTTTCTTCTATTCTATATTTTTGGTGTATTTTTTTAAAGAGTATTATAAAACTACTTTTAAGGGCACAATGCACTAAAATGCATGAAAAAAATGTGTTTTTAAGGGAGAGGTGGGGGTTAAAGTAATGTTTTGTATGTAACAACTTACCTACTAAGGGTTGGTGTGTTTTGTGTAGTCTCAAATCGGGAATGCTTCGTTTTAGGTGTGAAAGCATGCCTAAAAAATGAATGAATAAAACAAACTAAACTAAAAAAAACTCATGAAGCTATAAAATACATTCTACTTATCGTGAATGAGTGACCCACATAGCACAAAAATCACATCAACGTTAAATTAACGTGAACAAAAGTAATAAAAACTTATTTTTTACTAGAAAAGAACCTCATACCTTGTAATATTGATTTTGTTAAATCTATTTGCTTAAAGATAAGTTAAAAACAAGGGGGAATCAAGCTATAAAAATGTAATTTTTGCTGAAGTTTCTGGTGCTGTGTATACAACATTTCTTTTACCCTCGTTATTTTCATGTGCCAAATTCCCACGTAAAAAATTCCTCTACATGTTCTGAAACGCCACTAGATTAAGACTTCTCAACACTAACTTTTTCACGTTTTTTCTGGATATGTTTTTAATAAAAAAAAACGCGAAAGACTGTAAGCCCTCTAGATAAAGACTTGTTAAAAGTAATAACTTTTTGCGTCTTTTTTGTCACTTTTTTTTAATAACCTTTTTTTAACTTAAAAGTGACACGAATGGAAGTTTTAAAAGTTCACTTTTTTAAGACTACAACATTTCAAGAGAATTATAAAATATAGCGCTCAAGGCAAGACAAAATCTCTAATAATAATGTGTCTTTATCAGGTTAATAACTAATGCGTCGTGATAGTGAAGGATCAGGGATCAGTTCATTAACTGGTTTTTGGAGTTTAGAGGCCAAAGCATTTTAAAATTCGTGTAGAAAAGGTGTGGACCTAATGTGATTTTGATGTAGATAAAAATCAACTTAGAATTCGCTTGGAAATAACATAAAACTTTGCTGTTTTAATTTGATAATGGGGTTATTACAACGCCGTTTTTAGCAACGTTATTTTCTAACCCGTTAATGAATGCTCTATTAAGCTTGTTGTTATACAGTGTGTCCACGTAAGTTAGCGGCATATGGGAAACTCTTTTATTATTAGCTTTACGAAAAAAAGTTATTCTTCATAAAAAGTTCTGCATGGTCCGAAACCCAAAATGCAACCATCAGATGTTAAATTTTTTCAGTCATATTACGAGGTTTGTCAAAAAATGTGATTTTTGTTCTAGAGTAAAGTACCTTTCTTTTTGACAATATCGAAAATTGTTATAAAGAAAAGATGTTTAGAATTAAAAATAGGTTTTAAATATTCAACATTGTTTATTTACAATAAAAAAATATTTTTTTCTACATTTTCTCTGCGATTACGTTGGAAATTTAACTTTGCACATTAATGCATGATTAATCTAGGATGCAAATAATAATAATGTAAATAAACAATGTTGAATATTTGAAAGCTCTTTTTAATTCTAAACATCTTTTCTTTATAACAATTTTCGATATTGTCAAAAAGAAAGGTACTTTACTCTAGAGCAAAAATCACATTTTTTGACAAACCTCGTAATATGACTGAAAAAATTTAACATCTGATGGTTGCATTTTAGGTTTTGGACCATGCAGAACTTTTTATGAAGAATAACGTTTTTTCGTAAAGCTAATAATAAAAAAGTTTCCCATATGCCGCCAACTTACGTGGACACACTGTATATGAAATACACATTTTTTTCTAATAGCTTTTAAAATCGAAACGTATTTTTTTCTCACGCGTTTTTTACGTGTTTGTGCTATGTGGGGACCTGGACTAATTTTTGTGACTCAAATTCAGCGTCATCCAACGTAACCTGACCGACCAAATAAGTTTAATCTATTATTTTATCAGGGCCGGACCAAGGAAAAAAAATTCGAGGGAGAGAATTAAAAAAATTTGAATAAAACTGTGCGTATGTAAGGGATTTTAAAGGGAGCTCTGCGTATGGCATATAATGAGCGCGTAAGGTTTTTGAGATAAATATTTTGTGGGAAAAGTATTTAATATAAAGCAAAACTATAAAATAATTAAAATTTCCTGAAGCCGTTAAGTCTGTGGAGGGGGTGCAGAGTTATATCGGAATAAACATATTGTAGGCAAAAATCTAATTGTAAGGGTTTTGAAATAATAAATAGGCAGAGTTTTGCAAATTTTGAAAAAAATCTGTTGCGCACTTTTAAGAAAAGACATAAATGCACCGTGCATTTAAAACCCCATTGCGATAAGTGAAACGGTTCTAAAATTAGGAAATATAGGCACGTTTTTTGACGGCTGAGGTAATTTTTAGCTCACACTACTACTATACTATAGTAGTGTGAGCTATGGTGATCCTAATTTTTTCGAGAAAAAAATGTTGCTCCGATTTCAAAAATTTTTATATATCTTTGCGTTTCAGATGATTTTGAATCTTTTTTGTCTTGCTGTCTGTCTGTCTGTCTGTCTGTCTGTCTGTATGTCTGTCTGTCTGTATGTCTGTCTGTAACGACCAACCCGCATAACTCAAAAACCGCTTGTCCGATTTAAATGAAATTTGGTACCTAGGCTGAGTCTTGGGCTGTGGTGGTCTCATTAAAAAATGAACGAAATCCACCGAACGCAAGTCACATAAAAGGGTGGGGGAAGATTTCAAAAATGAGAGTTTATGTGAAAATATGGCGTGTGTGATATCAAACGAAAGGTAATTAAGTCTGGAGTTAAACAAAGCAGAGTTAAGTAAAAATATGGCGTGTATGATATCATACAAAAGGTAAATGAGTCTGGAGTTAAACAAAATACATTTTAGTTTTTAAAAAAAGGGTGGGGGTAGATTTTAAAAATTAGAGTTTAAGGCAAAACATGGCTTGTGTGGTATCAAACGAAAGGTAATTGAGTCTGGAGTTGAATAAAATATATTTCAGCTTTTAGTTATATTATCTCAGACGTACACTATAACTACAGTACTTAGTGTGAGCTTAGGTGCCCATAGATTGGCAGAGTATTTTTATTGCGGATTAAAATACGCGCTAAGGAATTTCTTTCTTTACAGATTCTCAACAGTTTTATCAAAAAATATTAAATACTTTTCCCATAAAAGTGTTATTTCAAAACCCTTACACACTTATTATATGCCATACTCAGAGCTGCCTCTTAACACACTATTTTTAAGGGTAGGGGGTTTAATCCCCCTAGGTACGGCCTTTTATTTCATAGCTTCATGCAAAATCCTAAATATTATCCAGGGTCGGCAAAACAAACATAAAATTTTTATCAAATAGCATTTGCAATAGGAAAACTTAATAAAAACCGCGCTAAATATAAGAAAAAAATTATACAAAAGAAAATTGCATATTTTTGTAAGATCCTTCAAGTCAAAACATATTTTACACTGCTTCGGCCAATGACGTCCATATTTTCGAATCTTATTGGCTTCGGCTGATAAAAAGAAACATATCAAGACAGACATACATAGATATAGGTATATTTATTTAAATAAATGCTAATCTCAATAAAATTTATTTACTAACCCTGATAATTTTCGGTAGGTAAATACAATTCTTGATAAAAATCATATATATTTTTTTTAATTATTAAGAGCTATACCATCAGGGGCACAACTAACCGGGGCATTTTAAAGGGTTTGAGCCAGGGTTAAGGGAATTAAATTGACAAAAAATTCTCTGTAGATGAAATTTAAAAAAAAATTAGGTACTTTCGGAAAAAAAACGTGGTGCAGAAATAAAAAACAATTACATCTTAGTCCAAAATTTTAAGAAAAATTAATTACTTTTTAAATAAAATAGAGCCACAAAAAAAATTATACTTTTTGGGAAAAATGTTACCAAAGACGAAAATTTTCGGAAAATATAAAAAAAAACAAAATGATGCAAATGCAAAAATAAATGGCTAGAAAATTTTTGATAAAAGCTTAAATTTTAGATCAATAAAAAAATTTAAGAGAAAAAAAGTTGTTTAGTTTCAAAATAGTTCGCTCCTAATAAAATATGCTCATTACATTTGGGGGGCTAAGCTAAGCTCCCCAGCCCCTTCCTAATTGCGCCCCTGTACACTATGATCAGCGGCGTAGCTAGTAGTCATGGGACCCCTCATAAGTCAATAAGAATATAAAATGCTTGTCAACAAAAATTTGCCATGATAACAAAATAAAATCTCTTTTTGTTGCTTTTCAATTTGTAAAATCATTCATTTTATCATCGTTTTACTACGTATTATATAGCTAGCTTTTTGGAGCAAGCTATTTTGTAAACCATTTAAAATATACATTTACAGGATGTCGGGAGGGGAGAGACCCAAAAAGGCAGTAAAAACCAAACAATATTTTTGTTGTGTTTAATAAGTCTGAACTCCGAACTAAAGAATCAGATGAAAATGAAGTGCGCCGCAGGCGAAAGTTTTAATATAAGTCAAAAAAAGCACCCCAATTACGCCGGGGTGCCGGGCATTACCCCGGTTGGCCCAATGATAGCTACGCCCCTGACTATGATTCTAAACTTCTAAATGCATAAGCCAAAATCCCAAATTTTGTTGCGCAGACATGGAGTAGAAACATTAGTGTAATAAATTTTTTTTTGTAAATATGTTAGGTACCTGTAATGGAATTTAAGGTCGACGATCTTCGTTTTTCTTCTCCGAAATTGAGGTTAATTGGAGTAACGTCTTGTCCAGCTTTTTCCGTGGAAAATTCAAGGATTCCATGACCTAAAATTAATTAATAATATCGGGTGTTTCCTAATTGAATATCAATATTTATGGGGGTGATTTTTAGGCTCATTTTAAGAAAAAATCTTTATATGAACATGTATCCAAACGTCTTACCTTTTGAGATACAGGGTGGTAAAGTTTTCAAAAGTAAATCATTTATTATTAATATCTACAATACCACTTCAGATCTTTTAATAAAATTTGTCACACATATACTATGAATCAAGAGGCATTTTTTCATGTATCACTTTTTTTTAATTTCCATCAGTGGCCTTCGTACGTAATTTGACCTGCGTATTTTGGCAGACTGATTTTTCCTAAAATAAAAATTATTTTTGAAATCCCCAATTATTTCTAACCAAAGTTGATCACTTGATTTTTTTCATTCCGATGCACAGTTTTCGCTTAAAAAAATAAAAACCGTTTCTCTGCATGATCATAACAATATCGTTAATATGACAATATCATCATGCACCCTGTATCTCAAAATGTAAGACGTTTAGGACACACCTTGTTTTAAAATTCGTAAAAACGTCATTTAGCAAATTTTAATAGGGAATCTCATAAGGCCAATATGACAAAACTTTAAAAATTCATATTTTTCAAACTACACATTTGATCAACAAAAGCACTGAGTTGCAGTATGGTGGGAGCATAGAGAAAAATATCATATTTTACAAACTTTATATTTTATCAACAAAAGCACCGAGTCATTTAGCGAATTTTAGGGTAGGGAAGGCCTTCAAACATTAAACCAATTTTCTAAGAAAAACATTTAAAAAAATTGTTTTAACTGCCCTCTCCATCCACATGCTAGATCCGCCACTATAAATGTATATTTTATATCAAAAGGTTTATAAAATAGCTTGCTTTAAAAAAGTTAGCTTTATAGGTAGTAAAACGATGATGTATATTATTAATTAATTTTAGGAAATGAATGATTTTGCGAATTGGAAAGCAAGAAAAAGAGATTTTATTTTGTTATTATGGCAAAAAGACACATTTTTGCTGACAACATTTTATATTCTTATTGACTTATAATGCCCCAAAAAATTTTGTTGACCCAAGTTGACCTACCTGATTCCGATTCATCACTATACTGCGACTCCTGTCTGCCATTGATACTATTAGCTCTGCTAGACAACCCATTAGATCTACTCGGTACTCCTCGAAAGAATCTGGCTTCCTTATTATCTCTAGGATGGAATAGTCGGCGGGGTACCACTCCAGCTTGCTCGTTCTACAAAGAAAATAAATATGTTAGAGATAGATAGAAAATATAACCTAGATATAATAGAAGACAGGAAAAAGATAGATAGAATATATTTTTTGCAGCATAAAACTGTGTGAAGAAAGTAGAAGAAGAGCAAAGTGGGTGGATATGAAGCAAAAATGGAAATTGTCAAAATGGATGCAATAAAAAGATTAACAAGAGGATTAAGAACAACAAAACGAACGAACGAATGAAAACCGAGGGAAGCACAATGGATATCACTAAAAGACAACTGATATGGTACGTTCATGTACAACGGATGAACGACGAAAGATTACCAAAGCAGATCCTAGAATGGCATCCAATAGGGCGCAGAAAAAGAGGGCATCCTAAACTGGAATGACAACAGTCAATCCAAATACCAATGAGTCAAAAAAATCTGACAGAAGATGATAGTCAGGATGGAAGAAGGTGGAGAATAGGCGTGGTAGTAATTATCTATAATGGTAGAAAAAACACAACTTACATCTCTAAGATCAAAAGTTATTTCCAAATTCGTCAGAAAATGACTGTAGAACTCAGGATACAACTCCAAGACGTCCAGTAAGTCATCTCTATGGATTTTGTGTAGGTCACAGTATGTTAAAGCCCTTACATTACACGCACTCTTGCCCAACGTTGAATGAAGACAGGGGTTCTCGCCGAAAATGTCGTATTTTCCCAATATTGCCATTACTATGTCGTTTTGGAGGATCTCGATTGAACCTGAAAATATATTTTTTTGCTAAGACCCTATGGACTTTGAATCAGCAACTCTATTAAGCGGACACTCCCTTTAGGCGGACAAAATTGTTGGAACCAAGCTTTTTCCCATTTCTTTACAGGTAAAATTCACTCCTGCCCAACTAACATTTATAGTAGCGGCTACATGTTCTAAAGGCTTTGCTACTTTCTTATAGTAGAAATGTGGTGATCCCAACCAAAATTTGTTACTTTTTAGTTCTAACTACTATTTAGTATCAGGAAATAGTAGATGTTTCGTAAAAACAACCCTCTAAACTACTTCATAGGATTGTTTCTTGATAGTCGATTCTGATAGTCTTCTCTACCACAATAGGACGTTGCTAAAGTTTTACTTTCTTTTTAGTCGTTATTTCGTAGTCGCCCTGACTTTTATATCCTACTTAATTACCACTAGAAAGTTAAGCTTCATTGGAGTCCCAAACAAGTGTATCCGACAACTACATTATAACTTTAATTTTTACCACAAAAGTTTGTGTCATCATAGTAACATCTGATGTAATAATGTAGACAAAATAACTTTTTGGATCAACTTTAAAGCCGCAACTACTTTCAAGTAACCTTTTCGACTATCAGGGAATATAGTTTGGGACGCCATGTTTTTATGTAAGAAAGAAAATTTAATATTTTTGTTGTCGTTTTATGAGCTCATATTAAAGAGCCATACTATTTTATAAACAAATTAGTTGAAGCTTACCAAAAATGCTCTTCTTAAGCACCATTTGTTATAGTTAACTGTCGATTATGAAAACATAACCTCCAAAATCACAACACAAAAATTCCATCAGCTACCAGAAAACGGCTCAATTTTACGGGCGCACCGGTTTTTTGCAATATATATAATGCATGTTATACAAAAAACTTTGCGTCGCACTCGAATTTTGATCCTCTGCTCGTAAATTCTCACACTTTTGGATAACATAGTTCATATTATAACCATAACCAAACAAAAAAACTAAGCGAGTCTGTTTACTGTTGTGTCCACCATATTGTGTAACAATTCTACCAAAAAGAAACGATTATATTATTTGCAACTACATCGCAACTTTTATGCCATTACGGAAAAAAACAGCCTCTACGACGTAGTAGATACCTGGCTACGACGTAGTAGTGTAGTTGTTACTACAGTGACTTTAAACACTTGGCCAAGTAGTTATAACCAGAAATTGGTTCCCCACTTAGGGAATTATAACGTCGCTGTATGGTATACTGAGACGTAGCGGGAGTACGTTGCGGTTACTTTTAAGAAATTCTTTCTAGTTGGGGTTTCGTCGTTACAACTTTAATTGTTTGTTGGGTGTAAGCGGACACTCTAATAACCGGACGCGGACTATTTTTTTTTTGTTAAAAAATTCTGAAACCTCCCTTAACCGGACGCAAACCTCTGACAACGGGACGGAGTCCTGCACGGCATAAACATAAATATTATCTAGTATGTTGGCAGCAACGCACCTCTTTACGTTTTAATGCTGATACTAAATACCTCTGTCGTATTTACAACATATTTTATTCGGCGAGACTGCTGTGCGATATTTTTATGTTTCAGTTGGGTAGTAATAGATCTCTTTGAAATGGCGCCTAGTAAAAGCTTTTTTATAGTTTACTCGAAAAAATGGAAGTTGTTAACTTCTCGGAGAAGGAACATCTAACATTTATCAGAACGAAAGATTGCTGAAAAATTTAAGATCGGAAAAACTCAAGAAGCCGAAATTAATAATAAATATATATTAAAATTTCGCAGTTCCCACTCATAAGCGGACACCTCCAATAAACGGACAAAGTCGACGAAACCGTGAGTGTCCGCTTATAGGAGGTTTCACTGTATATTTATTTAAACTCTTTGTTACAATGTAAATCAAAAAGAATGAAAAAATAGGTGAAACCTATTTTTCATTCTACGAGTGAACGACAGCGAACGAAGGAAACTTAGTCCATGGCGGGACGAAAACGTCCACCGGTCTATAAGGAAGAAAGACTTTTCTTCACAGCTCAACCAGACCATGCTGTCACCGTCTCCACGGTATCGGTTTGTAACCGAAAACAATGAGTTAATCAAGTATAAAAGGCAACTTCATAGGGGTATAGTCGTCCCGCCATGAACTAAGTTTCCTTGGTTCGCTGTCGTTCACTCGTAGAATGAAAAATAGGTTTCACCTATTTTTTCATTCTTTTTGATTTACCTTGTATCTTGTAGTCAGTTTGTTCTACTTTGTGTCAGGCAAGCCACGCTGAGGATGGAAATGCCTTTTTCCGAAACACCGGTGTCCGTGTTGACTATACCCCTATGAACTTGCCTTTTATACTTGATTAACTCATTGTTTTCGGTTACAAACCGATACCGTGGAGACGGTGACAGCATGGTCTGGTTGAGCTGTGAGGAAAAGTCTTTCTTCCTTATAGACCGGTGGACGTTTTCATCCGGCCATAGACTAAGTTTCCTTGGTTCGCTGTCGTTCAGTCGTAGAATGAAAAATAGGTTTCACCTATTTTTTCATTCTTTTTGATTTACCTTGTATCTTGTAGTCAGTTTGTTCTACTTTGTGTCAGGCAAGCCACGCTGCGGATGGAAATGCCTTTTTCCGAAACACCGGTGTCCGTGTTGACTATACCCCTATGAACTTGCCTTTTATACTTGATTAACTCATTGTTTTCGGTTACAAACCGATACCGTGGAGACGGTGACAGCATGGTCTGGTTGAGCTGTGAGGAAAAGTCTTTCTTCCTTATAGACCGGTGGACGTTTTCATCCGGCCATAGACTAAGTTTCCTTGGTTCGCTGTCGTTCAGTCGTAGAATGAAAAATAGGTTTCACCTATTTTTTCATTCTTTTTGATTTACCTTGTATCTTGTAGTCAGTTTGTTCTACTTTGTGTCAGGCAAGCCACGCTGAGGATGGAAATGCCTTTTTCCAAAACACCGGTGTCCGTGGTTGACTATACCCCTATGAACTTGCCTTTTATACTTGATTAACTCATTGTTTTCGGTTACAAACCGATACCGTGGAGACGGTGACAGCATGGTCTGGTTGAGCTGTGACGAAAAGTCTTTCTTCCTTATAGACCGGTGGACGTTTTCATCCGGCCATAGACTAAGTTTCCTTGGTTCGCTGTCGTTCAGTCGTAGAATGAAAAATAGGTTTCACCTATTTTTTCATTCTTTTTGATTTACCTTGTATCTTGTAGTCAGTTTGTTCTACTTTGTGTCAGGCAAGCCACGCTGAGGATGGAAATGCCTTTTTCCGAAACACCGGTGTCCGTGGTTGACTATACCCCTATGAAGTTGCCTTTTATACTTGATTAACTCTTTGTTACAATGTTATTAAGGGTCTAAGAGTTCTTTTTATAAACTAAATATATTACACACACTAGCCTCGGACACATCCATAAGAAAAATAAAAATTGCAACTTTAATAAAAAATTTAGGAAATTTTTAATTTTTTTAGGAAAGTATGCAGGGCTATGTATAGCAACAGGTGTGCTACAAAATCATCGAAATTCGTATGACTCGTGTACCTGATTCTTATCATAAACGCACAAATTGGACACGTTTTTTTATTCTCCATAATTTATCTATAAACCAACAAAAAATTGTTTTGATACCCTTATATTTGATAAATGAAATTTTTTCCATGCTTTTATCATAAAAATGTTATGTGCGGCGTAGGTAAAAGTTATAGATAAAATAAATTGTAAATACAGAAAACGTGCTCTTCGGAAAAAATCTGACAGCAGGACATTTTAAAGATACAACGCGAAAAACGACACAGCAACAAGGCGAAAATTTAATACATTTAAGTACTACTTGGAAAAAGAGGCTTTAAAGAAGAAAATTTTTGGTAAAATGATAAAAGATGCGAAAATTTTAGAAGAATAAAGTTATTCAGAAAAAAGGCGCTGCAGGATAATTAAAAAAAAAAAAAAAGGAATATAAGAACTTACCTCTTGAGATGAAATACAGTGAAGTCAATACATCTCCTCTGTGAACCAAGGTGTCTCCAGGTGGAGCATGGGTTGTTTTGAATTTAAGGGACAGCGCTCTGAAAATAAATAATAAAAATATATAAACTTAGAGTTTATACAAAAAATAATAAAACCCAACAAAATGAAAAGTAAACCTTCAGATCATCAAACCAGAACAATGGCAGAACACTAAAAGGGACTGCCGCAAGAAATGAGACCCGAATATCTGTCAGCAGTGGCGTATATAGAAAAAAGTTTCGGGGTGGGGGGGGGCGAGACCTCATGAGGCCGTATTTTATGCTATTTTATGTTTGTATTCATGAAATATGTGGAAAATATCTAAAAAAATCTTAGCTTCGGGGGGGGGGGCGGTCCCCCCTTATATACGCCACTGTCTGTCAGCCTGTCCGAGGAGAGACATAGAATTACATGGAGTACTAATCGAAACAGAATTGTTAACGAATAGTATTAAAAAGCTTAAATCCAGAAAAGCTAGCGGACCTGGAGGAATATATGCTGAAATGTTCAAATATGGATCAGAGAAACTACTAGAAAATCTCACATTATTATTATCAATCAATGCATAAACGGACATCCAGTACCTGATCTTTGAAAAATAGCATTCATATCCTCAATACATAACACAGGCGAGGGGTTCAAATTATGCAAAATTGTTCAGGGAATATGAATATGGTATAATTTGTGTGTGTTAATCATGGTGTTTTATCCAAAAATGCAATTTTTCCAGTTGGAAGATGTGATTACTGCACCCTAGCGGGGAGCTACAGAAACAAAAACATTTTAGGTGAACGCGCAAGACACGATTTTATGATAACAATTTTGTTCTCAAAGTCGTAGCGATAGTAGTTTCGGAGATAAATTCGGTGGTCAGCCTTATTGGACCACCCTGTATATAAAAAAGGAAATAAGCTGGCTTGCAACAATTACAGAGGAATTTCAGTAACCAGTTTTCTAAGTAGATTGTACGATAGCATTCTTGGAGATCTAATAGATAATGATTTTCATGAACAGGACAAAGAGGAAAGTGGGTTTCGTGCAGGCAAATCTTGTAGTGATAATGTTTTTTGTCTTAAACCAGTAATTGAGAAAAGAAGTGCCAGAAATATCGAGACTCGTGTTACCTTTGTGGACCTCTAAATACCATATGATACCGTTTCAGTAAAAAAAATATGGATAGTGTTATTTTAACATATATGAAGCAAGGGTGAAAATTACTCTGTTGTATGTAATAGAGACTTGTCGCGTAACAGAATAATACAAAACAAAACTGGAAAATGTCGAAAACAGATAATATAATTAATATAATTTGCAAGACGTTCAAAGAAGACAACTCTGAGAGAGAAGATTGTGAGATGTTAGGGACTTATCGCTATAAAGCCAGGTACAAATTTTGCCAGGCAGTATTCTGACAGTTTCGCATTGAAAACTGACAGTTGATCTTTCAAAATTGACATACCAAAGTCGAATTTATAAATCCAGTCATTTATTATCCATTAATAATGGCGGCACTATTAATTCCGGCTCTTATAATACACAAAGGCCTAATTTTGAAAAAAGACAGCTGTTCTTGTAATGCGAAACTGTCAGAATAGTGCCTAGCACAATTTGTGCCTGGCTTTATTGTAATAAGTCCCTATTATCTGTAAAACCTAAGATAGAAAAGTGATCAGGGGTAAAGTGGCACCTTGGTGCAAAGGTTTTGTGTTTTTAAAAACTAATCAATTTGATTCAGTCCTTGAATTGTTTTTACATTAATGTATTTTTATTTTAAAATTTTTGCGATTTAAAAATACCTGATCTAATAAAGGAACTAATTAAATCACAATTTAAATTCACCGGATAATTACTTGTTAAATTAATCAGCTTACAGGTGTTTTAAATTTTCTATTTATTTGCTTAAAGTTGAAACTACAGTAATCCCTCGGCTTTAATTTAAATACTTGCTAAAAAACATCGTGGGAGGAAGTAAATAATAGTTTGTTGTATCCCCTAAGGGCTAACAACGCAAAAATATTCTTCAACGAATTTTAAACTAACGGGACGTTTGGGAAAAATAAAAATTAAGTGAAAAATTGTATAATAAAAATTAAGAGGTATTTTTTTTTTAATTAGGGTGTATCCAGCTCAAAAAAGAAAGGGGGGCAAGTCTATTACATGGCTTTCCTAAGGGGAAAAAATTTATAATTTATTAGAATTTCTTCAGTAGCTCTAAAAAACTGGAAACGTAAAGCACACGGCAGTGTGCATATCTAAAGGCCCCTTTAGAATTATAATAAATAATAATATTAGCACCATATTAATAAATTTTGGATTTTTTTAAAAAATAATTTTAACACTTGATTTTTAGTTTGAAACTCGTAGACAATGATTGTGTAGAAATAAAATTTCGGACTTATTTTTATTTATTTTAAAACACGACGTTTCGGTTAGTAAGTATCTCTAACCGTTATCAAGTGTAAAGTTAACAATCTAGTCTCTAGGCTACTACTTATACTACTTGGTGTGCAGTCAGGTGTGACGGCTCGGCCTCTTTTTTAAATCCTAAGACGCCTGTTTTTTCTTAAGGAGTGATTTCCATATGTTTGGTATGTCCGTGCTTGGTTGACTGAAAACTTCTTTATTCTGCATTAAAAACGCAGCTTCAATAAACTTTCGTTTTCGGCAATGCGACTCCTTATGCAAAACTTTAGCTTCTGACCACTGAATCCTGTGATCATTTGACCATGCATGATCTGCTAAATCGGATTTTTTAATATCCCCTAATTGGGTACTTTTTAGATGTTCATTTACTCTAACCTGAAGAGGGCGTTTCGTTTCACCTACATATGATTTACCACACTCACACGGGATTTGGTAAATACATTTCTTATTATTTGAGGGATTGTCTGGTTTTGTTTTAGTTACAAAACTTCTTATCGTATTTCCCGAACAGAATTTCCCAAAAACAGTATTTTCTTCGGGAAATACGATAAGAAATTTTGTAACTATAAAAAAAGCCTTGTTACTTGTTAGAAATTGCGAGAATGACCGTTTTATTATTTTTTTTTTTGGTTGCGAGCATTTAGCTGCACATAAATATAGCTATGCATAGTTGTGATTTACGAAGTATCAGAATTAGGGTATTGATATTAAAATACAAATTCTTAATTTACAAGAATTACGCAACGACCTTCAATATTCCTGAACAATGTATCTTTTGTTTCAAGGTTTTGACTATATTCCTGAACAATGTATCTTTTGTTTCAAGGTTTTGACAAAGAAGAACGTTTGATCTATGACAATACATCTAGATTGTTAAATGAAAATACTCTTTTCTTAAATTGGGTCTTAGGAGATATTGTGTAGATAGCTAATTAATTAAATTTTGATGTATACAGGATGTCCCATAACTTAGGGGCCATAGTGCAGCGGGTGATAGAGGAGGTTATTTTCGAGAAAAATGTTTTAAGATTTATGATTTTTAAAGTTAGAGATGGGGGAAAAGGGTTTTACAAAAAAAGAAAATCTATCACAGCCAGCTGAATCCTCAGCTACTTGTGATTCAAAGATGTAGTATTTATTTTTTTGATAAAGATGAAGAGATCTGTCATAACCTTCAAAAATGTATGAAAAATAATTTGTGCTGACTTATTCTTTAAAAAAATATAAATAATATTTTGTTAATTACAGTCGAACCTCTATAACTCGAACCTGAAGGGACAACCAAAACAGTTCGAGTTATGGAGAGTTCGAGTTCTAGAAACTCGAGTTACATAGATTAAAATACATGTAAAAAGTACAGGGACCGCTTAAAAGGTTCGAGTTATAGAGGGGTTCGAGTTAGAGAGGTTCGACTGTATATCTTGCTAGAGACTTGTTTTTATTAACAAAACATATGAAAGAAAACATTGCGTTTAATATGGCATTCATAAAAGTTTATACCAAAAAAATAGTTTTATCTAAAAAAAATTAACCGAATAATTTTTTTAAAATAATTTTTAATTCAATTTATTGCTTTTGTTCTAATACATCATTTTACCCAATTTCATATTTTTACTGCGTTTTTTTTAAAGATATCAAAAAAGTTAAAAAAATCGCCAACTTTGATGCTCTGTATCTCGACAAAGAAAGAGTTTTGACCCATGCATTTTAAAAACTTTTTTATCAGACATAACCTCCTCTATCACCTGTTGGCCTATGGCCCCTAAGTTATGAGACACCCTGTATAATAATTGGATTTTTCATTATTTAAAATTGTGAGGCTATTTCTGGCATAATTTTAGGTATCAAAAGGCAAAGAGTCAAAACAAAGCTGGTCGTTTATCAAAAAGCGGTTTAAAATACTTATTAACCTTGAGGGGTCCATTTTTTGTTTATGCCTCAAAAAGTATTTTTGTGCCAGGTATGGTTCATTAACGGTTTTTAATACTCATCATTAAAAATTGAAAAATGCCCAAAGCAAAGTGAAAGCTCACAAAAGGCTCTACCATAATCCCCCTTTTTTGTTTTTAAATGCTTTATGTTAAAATTTTTCTTTTGGGATTAAAAATATCAAAAATGTAATTTAACATATTTTGGAGTAGTTACATAAACAGTATAATCTTGTCATCTAGATGCGAAAAAGCTAAATTTAAGCTGAAAAACATAATTTTTAAATGTAAAATATCACAGTAACGAAAATTCATGTTTTAGAAACTTTAGATTTTAAAAACAAAAGCACCGAATTGCACAATAGTAGGACCAAATACATGCGAAAAAAAAATACACTATTAAGTGGGTTTTTTGGGGTTTCTCTATCTGTCGTCGTGTTCATCCATCTGGTCCCCGCATGTTTTTTTAAATCGTCCGCTTATCTCATTTGGGATTTTCCACTACTTCTTTTATTTTCCCAAGGTCTCCAGTCTACAATACATTTATTCCATCGATCGTCTTTCTGTCTGATATTATGACCGGCAAACTACCTCTCCTCTCACATCCCTTACTTTTGTTTTACTTCTTATCCATTCATTCCTTTTTCTATCTGTTAGCTTTACATGTAACATTTGTCCATCCATTGATCTTTGGGCTTTTGTTACCTTATCCATGTTTGATTTTGTAAGCGTCCAGGTCTGGGAGCCATATGTGAACACAGGAAGAATACATTGGTTATACACTTTCGTTTTAGGGTATTGAGGATATTTCTTATTTTTTAATATGTATATTATATAATAATAATTTATCGAAAACCAGGGTTCCTATTAGACACAATTTTGAAAAATCATATTTAAAAAACTATACCTTATACATTATACAAACAAAAGCATCAAATTGCAGTATAAAGGGGTCCGTAGAGATGCGAAAAAACCACACTATAAAGGGAAATTCTATAAAATGTTATTTAGTGTTTTTTGGGATATTTGAGGAAATTTTTAACATTATTATTTTAAAAACCATACTGTTATGAAAAGAACTGAAACAAAGTATAGTAGGGCCAAGTAGATACGAAAAAACTACACTAAAAAGTGAGATTCCGTCATTTAGCGATTTTGTTTCTTTTTGACAAGAACTTTTTACGAACAAAAACACCGAGTTGCAGTATGGTAAGGCCAAATAGATGCGAGAAAACCACACTACTTTATGTAACTCGTCTGGAAAGTCGACAATTTCTGAAGGCTTTAAAATCTCCTAAAGAAATTTGTTTAATAAATAATGATACTTATTTGAAACCACGTTTCTTTATATTCTACAACTATAGGAATTAAAAAATGACATTAAAAACGTGGATGAGTGTACAGCGTGTCCCATTTTCGATGGGATTAAATGGGAAACTCGGTTATTATTAAAGATATTGATTTTCTGATTGCACCTTACCGTGCTCTTTTTTTGAGCCCTTAAAAATGGCGTAATCAGATTTTTGCTATACCCTGTAGTTCCGCTAATACAGGGAGTTTTTGAAAAAATTGTATTTTTAATAATTCCTTGTTTCTCGCTTATTTTGCGAGATGCTTTTATTCTGTAAAAACATTTTTATGGCAACTTTTTTAGAAGAAAATAATGACGTCAATTTTTTAAAATATTGTTTAGTTTTTGAGATATGGTATTTATCATAAAAAATAAATACGGACCTGGATTTTTTTATTACTATTTTGATTGGTTTCATGCTAGTATTATCATAAAATAATAAAAATTTAAAAAAATTTTGTTTTGAGGTAGAAAAAAAATATTTAATATTTAAAAAAAAAATAGTCCGAACCTAGATATTTCCAACATAAATATAAACTAAAAATTGCTAGTTAAACAATTTTTAGTTTAACTGTTTTGATACTTAGCATATTAAAATTCTTTTACGTTAATTTACAGATTTATTTGAAACAAAGTCTACGAAAAATACAAAAAAAAAATTATAAAAAATAACGAATTTTTCTGATTACCATTATGTGTAAGACATTGTTGGCATTTTTGAGTAATTTTCCTTAACGCATTTTGCATAAAAATATTTCTTTTATTTAAATATTGGGATTTTGTTGCTTGAATGAAGCAGTCAAACATATCACATTTTTAAAAATCTGGATATGGTCGATTTCTAGTCAGTTTAAAATAATTGTAAGCCATTCACAAAAATGACAAGTAAAATGACTATGTCAATTCCACGCTTTTGTTTTGTAAATTTCACGACCTGCTGTTCAGTTATCAAATACTTAGTATGATATTATTTTTGTAACTTTTTAACGTTTTTTACTTTATTTATAAATCTTTTCAGAACAGATAAACTAAAAATCGTTCAACTAGTGTGTCTTGCAATTTTTAAATTATAATTATGTTGGAAATTTCCAGGTTCGGACTATAATTTTTTTTTCACATATTAAATAGTTTTTTTTTCCCTAAATCAAAAAAATATTAAAGTTTTATCATTTTAAGGTAATAATAGCATGAAACTAATCAAAGTAGTAATAAAAAAATTCCAGGTCCGTATTTAATTTTTTTATGATAAATACCATATCTCAAAAACTAAACAATATTTTTAAAAATTGACAACGTCATTTTATTATTTTTACAGAATAAAAATATCTTGCAAAATTAGCGAGATACAAGGAATTAATTAAAATGCAATTTTTTCAAAAACTCCCTGTATTAGCGAAACCACGGGGTATAGCAAAAATCTGATTACACCATTTTTAAGGGCTCCAAAAAAGAGCACGGTAAGGTGTAATCAGAAAATCGATATCTTTAATAATAACCGAGTTTCCCATTTAATCCCATCGAAAATGGGACACGCTGTACAATGTTAGGCCAGTCAAGCGCGGATCTGAGGGCTGGGGGGGAGGAATTCTGCTGTTTGTCTTTTGTTTATTAACAAAAAGTGCAATTTTTTTTTTACGGGTGTAATCACGTTACTTCCCTCAACTCTGTACTTGATGCCAGTAGGAGGATGATTAAAAAAAAACAAAATTATTAATTGCTCATTACGAAGAAAAACAAGCAAGTAAACATATTTTTCATTCCATTTTCCATTTCCGACATTCGATGTTCGAAAATTAAAACTAATGTTGATTTATCAAAAGTCTGAAAGTGTCACTTGTCAGTTTCTGAAAAACACGCTACCTTGAAAATAAATTTTTAATTTAATTTTTCATGTTGTACGACTTTTATTTAAAACTCGAAAAGAAAAACTTTGAATTTTAATTTCATTTTGGTTTAAATGAATTTTTTATATTTATTTTTATCTTCGTAGTCCGCGCAGCAATGGCTAGAGAGAGAAGGTACCTATTGTTCAAACAAGCCTTCGTTGCTAATCGGGTAAAAGGAAGTTTTTGTTTCTCTCATATTTTGTCGTGGGTAGCTCGAAAGCTTAACCTCACGGGGGTCCAAGATCTAATGGACACCTAATAAGTGTTGACTGTTAACTGTTTCGTTCTTATAGAACTCCTCAGAACACTGCTTGGTCAATTTGACACCCCTGCGAAATTAATCAGACCGTTTTGTCTCTCACCCTACGTCTTTAGTGAGAAAACCCTTGCAAGAAGCGCCATCTACCGAGATACGAGAAAAACTAGAACAAGGGCAGGCGAGTTTAAACTGCTAAATATATCGATCGATGAAAAGATCGATCGCAAAGAAAAAGAAACCATCCGTGACCTACGAGAGCACTTTTGTCTCTCAGGCCAGATCAACGCTGATTAACGTTTTTACCCACCTTCAGACGTGAGCGCGAATCAGCGGAATTTTTAAGCGAAATAGTACTAACAAACGTAAATTTTAGTACCCGTTGTAACAATACGGTTTTTGCAGATTTGCTTTAATTTATTTAATATTTATTTTAATATATTTGTCCACTTATTTCTTAAAAGCAATTCAAATATTAACGGTTTCTTGATTTCTTTTCTCAGTGAAACCAAAAACCTAGAGAAAATATGTCTGGAAGTAATTATTTTTAATTTATGACGGTCTATGTTATCAAGGGTGTAGACCTAAAAAGCTCTATTCAGAGTAGTACAGACATATGTTAAAGCAACCATATAAGTATAATATACCATACCCGTTTTGCCAGGGTCTTCGTTTAAACTTAACTTGTCATATTTAAAAACAATAACTGTCATTGGCAAGCCTTAATAACATTTTGTTATTTGGCACTCTATATACGTATTGGAACATTTTCTCAGTTAACAAGCATTAATTAGTATGTTTTGCATTGTAACTAGCTTTAAGACATTTATTGAGAAAATGGCAACATAAAAACAGTTAGTTTTCAAGCGAGCTTTCTGACTGTGGTTAGTTTTTAAATGTATACGGCCAGTTCGTTCTTAGGGCCTTTATCTTATATCAACTTATTTAAATTGTGAAACTGGATAAACAAAAAAGTCATGTTCCAACGCTTGTGAAGGAATTTAAAAGTCCTGTCGTGCTTACTTTGGTGCTATCCTTTTCTATAACATAGTTTTCTGTCTCTGATCGCACCAAAGAGAAGTGGAAGGGACTTAGGGGTAGAGTACCTAGACATTTCTTTACGGGTCGGAGGACAGAGTTTAGTTGGGTTTCTTTGGGTCAACTTCTTTCTTAAAATGGAGATTTATTCAGGGGAAAATTCTTTTCCTTTGAATAAATATCTTTTATTTAATTCTTAGTATAACTCAATTTCTATCTTTTATTACATATTTTATTAATTATTTACCATCATTTATTCTGAATTGAGTTATCGTTTATACCAGTTTATTACTGTTTTAATTAACCATCAAATTACTTTTTTAAATAAAACTTTCTTGTTGCCAAACATTTTGTTTATAATTTTATAATTTCCTTACCTTAAGTACCATACTATAACAGGTACCCTCTGAATTAATTAGTTTATAAAAACATTTTTACATAATGAATTTTATAAAATAATAATTTATTTAAAATATACCTATAAAAAGGTAAATAGAAACTGTAAAATATTAAGATAAAAATGGTTGCAACCAATCTCAAAAAGAGAAAAAATATAATCAAATAATTCAGTCAAATAAAGTTTAGTCCATAAGCAGTGATAAGGTCTAGTGTATGAAGAAAAAGAAGATGAAGAACAATCGAACAGGTATGTATATATTTCCTACATTGATTATTTAATTGAGAAAAACACCTATAGCGCACTTCCTTCAAGAACCGTCAAATTCCCTTTCGAGAGTTAAATTAGTCAATCAGTATCATATTTAATCTTTTAGTTTACTATTTTTAAGTTGTTGCAAATTTGGTAGCTAACAACATTTAAGCCTTGACCACTTTATTTGACAGTACCACTGTCATATACAAAGGCCCCTGTTACACCGTGATTCAAAAACATCAAAGTTTTGTTAGTATTATATGGGTTAAAAATTCCGCTGATTGAGGCTCACGCCTGAAGGTGGATAAAAACTTTTTTTTTTTTCACATTTATTCATCTTGGCTATCTCTGGGACGTACCTGGGACATATACCAATCCGTACGTACATTCAGTGGCATTAAAATGATGTAGAACGTACGTCCTAATCAGTGGCGGCGCGTGGTAAAAAGCTTTCGGAGTGCACACAAAAAAAAAAATTGCGGCGCAGGCGGAATTTTTTTTTGCAAGTAATTAAAAAATGAGATATTTAGTTAGATATTAGTTACCTACCTATTATTATTGAAACTATAAATAAATAATAAATGTATCATACCTAGTTTACATATTTTCTCTTCTAATGGCAAAGATGAAAATTTAATTGTTTTTAAATATTGCACGCTAATGCTATCAGAATGAGAAACTTCCGCCATTGTCGTAAATACCAAATCGTTGAAATCAAAACAAACCGCCAGCGCCCGACCGATAATGCCAAATTAGTGGTGTGCAAATACTATCTACTCGATACTTTAATATCTGATACATGGGCGGATTCGAAGTAATCGAATATCCTTCGACGCCAAATACTCGTTACTCGAATCCCGAATGGGACCGAAGTCGAAGTGTTACTTTCGTATCAATGGTATCGGCATCGGCCGTATGAGTAACGAGTTTGGAGTACTTGTAATCATTTGGACCGATATTTACTGATAATATAATATAAATAATAATAAAATCTAATACTCGAATAGGAAATATCAGTATCTACTCAATACTTGGAAAAATAGTTGCACATCACTATGTCAAATTGTCTAAGTGCACTAATTAAAAGTGCCCTTGAGCTCCTCTAACATGCAACGCAAACCATGGGTGCGGGGGCGTCACGGGGGTGCGGGCGGCATCGAGGCTAGTTTTTGCACAGATTTTGTCCTAGGCACTGCCGCAGGAAGGTTCAGATTCTATGTACTGTAAAATTCTATTGGGACATGTCGTCCTCTCTTTCTATATTTCGTAATTAGAATGCGACACAACATCTACGGAGCAAATAAAAGTGAATAATTAGATTCGAACTAACTAGATAGCGCATCCGCCAGCATGCCTCGCAGGTGGTTTGAATACGAATACAAACACATACATACCGGGTATTAATTTGTAGGTAATATTCCAGTCTTTAGTGAATTCCGTTTGGGGTAATTATTAATTAAATTTTAGTATTTTTTTAAGTAAAATTTGGAAGTGCACATGCACATGTGCACTTATGGAGAAACCGCCACTACGTGCCACGTACATATGTTTTTGGATATCCGTTAGTCGTACCTTGCAAGTCCCCGCTTCTACGTACATTCTTGAACGTACATGATACGCTTTGGGCCCAACGTATAATCTAGGGACGTCCCTGAGACGTACCATGTATGTCCCGGACGTACGAACGTAAAGGACCTTAAAATGTACGCCAGTGTAGATATCCCAAATAAAACTTACAATAAAATGAAAAATTACTGATACTTTTTATGTTTGTCAACATTCGTTTTTCTCATTTTTAAAGAGTTGGAAAATTGCCAATTAAAACACAAAATTAATAAGTCCTTACCTGAGACATCCAGGACTGGCTCCTTTAAAAACACTACAGTTTTCCAGCAAATTCCTGTTCAAATGTAGACAAATGTCAGCCTGAAGACATTCTGGAAAGCCCTTCAAAACGGAATTCATATCGATACCGTTCGTATAGGTCCAGGCGTGTTGAAAGTATTCTTCTAACCTAGAAGAAAAACAGAAATTGAAGATTAATTCGTTTGGTAAATCCAAAGGCAAATAACTCGAAAACCGCCAAACCAAATGTGAAAATGTTATATATTGTTACAAATTTAAGTTACTTAAATTTTGTAGTTAGAATTTATTAAGGTTTAGTGTAATATTAGGTTGAATTATCTTATGGTTGTATTATTAGTCTAGGTTTTAGTTCCGTTATCTATGACTCACCCTTGTACTTGGACGCGAACCTTCTTGTATCGAAAAAGGATAGATTGTTCACGAAAGTTTGAAGACCCCATATAAAAGCCAGACATCGCGCAACGAGGGTCAATCAGAGATAACGAACTGTAGTAATCGTGAGATATTAACACGAAGTTAATACGCCGATTTTAGTAGTGAGTTATTAGTGAATTTTTTGTACATTGAGTTGCTGAAATAAATTGACATATTCTTTTTGACATTTGCTGTTTTTAATTGTTGTTGAGAATATTTTTTAAGTCAGAAAAAGGAGCCATTTTGATAAAAAAAAATAAAATACAAGGTGTTTTGTTTAAAAAAAATGAACCATATGTCAAATATTTGCCAAGTGTTTGAAATATGTCTGATAGTTCAGGAAATATCCTTTAACTTTGCTAATTTAAACACCACTGTCAGATCGATATTAACGGATGCTGTTATAGTAAAATATAGTCAAACAACCTGTACGTTTAAAAAAAAACTATTTAAAAAAAAAAAGCAAAATTTTGAAAGACTTTTTTTAATTACATTTTTGCGAACTTTTTTGAAATGCATTTTTTTTAAAAGCAAAAATTTTGTTTTCGAATTTGTACATTTTAAAAAAAAAAATACGTTTTGTCAATAAATTGTTTTTCAAGAAAACCAAATTTCGAAATACTTTTTATTTGAATAACCGCTATTCGAAAAGAAACTTTTTTAAATTGCATTTTTTAAAAAACAACGTTTTTTTAAAACCGAATCGAACCTAATAAAAAAATACGTGTTTTGAGCAAAAGTACATTCGCAAAAAAATTAGCTTTAAATTATTTCTTACCTTTGTCTTAAAGGGTTGGGAATCTGATGGAACCTTATAAACTCCCGAACCCTCAGCATTTGAGTGTGGTACCTCGCAGTACCCGAATATAATCGCTGAATAATCGCCGAAACGTTGCCGAATATACTGGCATACATCAGAGCTAAAAAATACATAAATAGTTAAGGAAGGGGGGAAGAGTGGGCATGATAAGTAAAAAAAAATATTTCGCTGTAGATTCAAATTATTATTTGCAGTAGCTTAATTTAGTAGAAATAACATTTTAGACTTATATATATTTATCGGTTTCACAACGTTCTACGTCTTCCGATACCCAATCTTCACTTGTTTCTGTTTGCCCATAATTCATCATCTAGGCCTCTTATTCTTATTTCACTGTCTATTCCTTCTCTCCAGCTTCTCCTTGGTCGTCCTCGTTTTCTTCGGCCAGTTGGTTTCCATTGTAGTATTTGTTTAGGTAGCCTTTCATCATTCATTCTTTGTACATGTCCGTACCACACCAATTGTTTTGTTCTTATATCATCCACTAAAGTACGTTCACCCACTGTCATAATTTCTCTTAATCTTTGATTTGTAACTCTTTCTCTTTTTGATTTCCCTGCTGCTCTTCTCCAATAGTCCATCTCCGTAGCGGAAAGCATTTTTTCTGTTCTATTCTTGATTTCCCATACTTCTGAGCCGTATGTAATAATACTTTTTACAATGGTGTTGTTATATATAAGGTTTGTGTTATGTTTTGATATACTTTGGTCCCAAATTATTCCATTTAATAAAGTTATTGCTTTTCTTCCTTGTACATTTCGATCTTTTATAGCTTTGTCTAGTGTTCCGTCAGCTGTAATTTTTAGACCTAAGTATTTATACTCATCACAGGACTGAATTCGCTGCCCAATATTTAAGATTAGATCCTGTTTCATTCCACCGATACACATATACTCTGTCTTATTGAGATTAACCTCTAGTCCCCACTTATTGTACTCTTCTATTAGTTTTCGTGTCATATATTCGGGGTCGTCATAATCCTGAGCCACGACTATCTGATCATCGGCGAAACATAAAGTATACAAGGTGGTTTCGTCCAACGGAATTTCCAAGTTTTGACATTTTCTACTTTAAGGACTTGTTCCAAGTATGTCTTGAAGAGCGTAGGCGAGATACAGCAACCTTGTTTAAGACCTTTATTTACTTGAAAGCCTTTGATTAGTTTTGCTTTTATTTTAACTTTTGCCTTACTATTGCGGTACACCTCTTTGGTGGCCTTAATTAGTTGTACGCTTATGTTTGTGTTTTCCAACGCTTCCCAAAGTAGATTTAGTGGTATACTATCATATGCCTTCTGCAAATCGACGTAAAGCAGATGCAGCTCTTGTCCGTATGCCAGGACTGCCGTATGCCATTTTCTTTTCAATAACTTGGGTTATACAAATGAGATGATCTGAAGTCGATCTATCCGCCCTGAAACCAGCTTGTTCTTCTGCCTCCATGTCTTTATATTCGCTCTCCACTTTATTTCTTATTATTTTACCGTATATTCTGCTTAGCGTACTAGTCACAAATATACCTCTTTAATTGTCACATATATCTTTCCTTCCTTTTTTGTGTATTGTGGATATATATGACGTTTTCCACTCAGTTGGTACTACAGTTCCATTTAAATATTTTTGGAAAAGATTCCGTAATCTCCAAAACAGTTCTTCAGTGCCATATTTAATAAGTTCGGCTGGGATATTTCCGGGTCCGGCAGATTTACCGCTTTTTAAGGTTGTGCACACGTTTTTGACTTCAGAGATTGTGAGGTACTGGTGATCCCATCGTTCTAATTATATTTCAGACTTCCATTGTCTTACTTATTTTAAACAGGACGTTTCGGTTAGTAAGTATCTCCAACCGTTTTCAAGTGTAAAACTAAACAATCCAGTTGTTTTCCTTAAGAAGTGGTTTCCATATGTTTAGTATGTCCGTACTTGGTTGACTGAAAACTTCTTTATTCTGCATTATAAACGCAGCTTCAATAAACTTTCGTTTTCGCCAATGCGACTAAAACTTTAGCTTCTGACCATTGAATCCTATGATCATTTGACCATACATGATCCGCTAAACCGGATTTTTCAATATTCCCTAATTGGGTAATTTTTAGATGTTGATTTACTCTAACCTGAAGAGGGCGTTTCGTTTCACCTACATATGATTTGCTACACTCAGGTTATTAGCTTGGAATGAAGTATGAACCACTCTAACTGGTTCTTTTTATAAATCTTATTACAAAAGCATAGTTTTTAAATTATGTTTTTTTTTTAATTTTAACGTTTTTAAATTTTGGACACCCTATATCTCGCAACCTACTGCTTGCAAGTCCATGCATATACGTAATATTCCATTTCGCAACCTACGGCTTGCATTTTTGTGGTTAATTCTTCATTATTACTACAAATATTTACAACTCTTAAATACAACCTTCTTATAACTCGTTGTTTTGTAGCAATAGAATGAGTAGACTTAAAATTTAGGTACTGTACAGTGGTTTGAATGTTTCTGTCTTTTCGTTTGAAAATAACATCCAAAAAAGGTAAGACCGAATCTTTTTCAATTTCCATTGTGCATTTGATTATTGGTTGAATACCGTTCAGATAGTGTAGAAAATTTTGCAGTTCATCATTTTGGCTTGACTCTTGCTGTGTTGATCGCATGTTCTTCAAACAAATCCATGTAGTTGTTTGCTACCTATTGACGAAGGAGACGAATCTATTGGAAGTCCATTTGCGCGTAAAACTTATCTTTCACTTGAAAATAAGAGTTACGGAGACAGAGCCCCAACGGATCCATCACCCTCTCCACCCATAGCGTTGTTCTGTCTTGAAGTGTATCATCAGTTCGTAATTTGTTTTTAAGGATTCTGAGTGACTCATTTATTGGCACGTTGGCGTAAAGACTTTCTACATAAAAACTTACAAATCTATCGTCGGAATCTAATTCGATGCTTTTTAAAACCTCGACAAAATGTTCCGAGTTTTTGACAAACAAAAAATCTTAATTTAGGTTCGAAGTTTGAATCTGAAAAATTGAAAATATACGCATTATTGCACTGTTGTCAAACTTACATCCAACCAACATGACGCATATCGTAAAAATCTTCTCGGTATCGGTGTTGGGAGCGACGTTACCAAACCCCACGCTGGTCAACGATGTAAACGTAAAATAGAGAGCAGTTACGTAACGGGACTTTATACTGGGCCCTCCTGTACCGTTAACGGTATAATGTTGCATTGTGTCAGTTGCCAAGATATCGAGCCAGCCGATTTTGGCGTGGTTTATCGATCGCTCGGCGTTGCCAATTGCGTACCTGTGGAAAGAAAATTATTTATTAGGAAGTTTCAGAGAATTAGGGAGGTCCAGGAAATTAAAGAGTTTTAGAAAATAGAAAACTACAGAAACAACGCATACACCTCAAATGTCTAATGTCATCCCAGTAAGAAAAGTTGTGCCATCAACATTAGACTGTATCAAACAAGTTTCGTGGCTAATCGGGCAAAAAGGAGTTTTTTTGTTTCCCTTATATTTTTCCGTGGGTAGCCTGAAAGCTTAACCTCACGGGGGTCCAAGATCTAATGGACACCTAATAAGGTTGGCAGTTAACCGTTTCGTCATTATGGGACTCCTCAGAACACTGCTGGTCAATGTGACAAATCTTGCGAAGTTAATCAGACGGTTTTGTCTCTAATTAAATGTAATTAGTGAGCGAACTATAGCAAGAGGCGCCATTTACCGAGATACGAGAAAGACAAAGAGCTGTCGTAGGTCACGGACTATAGTGTTTTCTTTTATTTGCATTCGATTTTTTCATTGATCGATATCGTATAGCAGTGTTTTGGCCTGCTTTTGGTTTTTTGTTTCTCTCGTATCTCGGTAGATGGCGCCTCTTGCTATAGTTCGCTCACTAATTACATTTAATTAGAGACAAAACCGTCTGATTAACTTCGCAAGATTTGTCGCATTGACCAGCAGTGTTCTGAGGAGTCCCATAAGGACGAAACGGTTAACTGTTAACACTTATTAGGTGTCCATTAGATCTTGGACCCCCGTGAGGTTAAGCTTTCAGGCTACCCACGGAAAAATATAAGGGAAACAAAAAAACTCCTTTTTGCCCGATTAGCCACGAAACTTGTTTAATTTTTAAATTCACGGGTACGAAATTCCACGTTTATTAGACTGTATGTTGATACAATAGCAATACACGTCATTGTATAATCAAAGATAATTGATAGTTTTTGGTCGTGCCAAATTTACACCCGATATCTTCGCTGACAACGATAACTTTAACAGTATTTGACAGTTTGAAGTAGCCTTTTTGATTCCGGTTTTAGTCGACGCCGGCGGTGCGGTTATTTGTCGTTTTTATGCATGCAAGACTATTATGATCGAGAGAGGGAAGAGAGGGGCAAATGCTCAAAGGCAAATGCATTCATCTTGTATGCAACTGCAAGTTTATTGCTCTATGTCAACCGGCCTTAAAGCTTTACATAGGTCACTTTTGTCAAATTTGAAGGCAACTTCACTAAGTACTCAAATCAATCTGCAACAGAAAATAATATATTTTTTATTGCATCATTACGATGTTTTTTATTACCCCACGATAGTCAAAACAAAAAAACATTTCCATTCTGAACTATTTGTTTATGACTAGCAACATTTTAAACAATACATAGAAAGTCTTACATTTGACAGAAATGCGTCGGGCCAGAGCCTTTCCTGGGGCTCACAAGAGTGAACTGAAGTCAGCCCTAACAGAGTGGACCCAGAAAGAGATACAAAAGAAACGGACCAATACAGGAAACGCCAAACAGGCGAAGGAGTATGTGACAGGATATAGCAAGTCCCGTAGGGACTGGCTGCTCCGTAGAACACGAAGAGAGGAGCCATAGTGGGAGTTCTAACCGAACACTGCATCCTACAAGGACACTTGGTGGAGATGAGAGAGAAGGAGGACGCGATGTGCGAGCGATGTAGGGCCGAAGACGAGACCTCGGCGTATTTCCTCTCATCATGTGAAGTATACAAGGAGGCAAGAAGAGAGGTATTCGAAGAGGAAGCCTTTGAGACGGAGGACTTTCTGAGTCTGAGGTGGCCCGATATTCTGAACTTTGTACAAAAGACGGTCAGATTCCTTAGCGAAGGAAGGACGCGGTAGGGGGGATGCTCGAGGGTTGGCGAAAAGGGCGCTTCATGTGCATTGTCACCGGTCCTAGAGCCTACTCCACACTACTACAACTACTACATTTGAGAACAAGCTTAAGTATCATCTGAAATAGTTTGCTTATCAACAATATGTTTAGAAAAGAGCACAAAAGTGCTAAAACTTTGCTAGTATTGTAGTAGAAGAATTTCAAAGGTTTTTTTAGATATCCCAAATGACAAAAGACAAAATGCAAGAGTAGCAAGAAAATAATCCTATTATTCCTGTTTCTTATTCCCTCATGTTTCCCTATGTCAAATAAATGGGTTCCGCTCAAAACTTGTGCAGCCGGCACCAGCGAATCGGCAATCAGTAGTGTCAAATAGGGTTAGTCGTCGCCCGTTTTGGGCACGATCAAAAACTATCTAATATGTCATCCATGCTAACACCAGGTTACGTTAATGTATGAATCCGTTTCAATAACTTTTTAATTTTGGCGTACTCAAGAATTTCACCTGCGTTAAAGGTGAAGTGATAAGATAGTCACTACGGGCACAGGATTGAAGAATAAAGCACCTGGACACCTACCAAATACATGCCAGCCAATGAGCAATAAGGGCGAAGGTGGCCATGAGTAGCAGCAAAACTGCAGCGCCATATTCTGAGTATCTGTCAATTTTTCGCGCCACTCTGACTAACCGCAGTAATCTGGCAGTTTTCAGCAAACCTATTAGCGTCGTAGTCTGCAAAAAAAAACACAAAAAATCCATAAACATATTTTTGACGTTTTCGGGTTTTTAAATATGCCCGGCGTGAAGCAAAAAAATGTGCAGTAATGTGCTTGGTTAACCAGTGCATATTACAGAGTGTCGATTTTATTATGTTAAAGTAATCAGGGGTAGGAAATTGTAACAAAACGGGATTTGAGCATAAATGGTATTTTTGCCATTTATAAGTTTTTAAAGATTTTTAATTAAATATTGTTTTGACATCAACAAGCATTAATTATATGTAAGACTAGGTTAAGATTAAGTAAAATTTATGGCAACTCGGCGACTTGTTTTTAGGCATGTTTTCAGGTTCGCTGTATTTTAATAAAAGTTGTATTCGGCTAATATGTCCTTTGAGCCACTAACATCAAAATAATTCTTATTTTGTAACTGGAAACAAATTTTAAACTATTTTCAATTTAAAAAAAAACACACTGTATAATTTTACTTTCTAACGGGTTTTTCAGTCTGGCTTGCATTGCTATTTCGTCTCTTAGTGGAGCGCTTAAAGCGCAGTCTATTTCTTTCTCGCCAAAGCGAAAGGGAGTAGAATTCTAGCCAATCAACGCCAAGATATTTGTCCCTTCAAGCGCAGGGTCGCTTTAACTGAGACGGGAAACTTTCGAAAGTCGTCAGGGAGTTTACTCTTTAGTTTGCCTTTGCCTGGTACACTTTCATTCACACTTCTTAAGGGGGGTTTTATTTCAACTGGGGAAATTTATCAATTATTTTAACATTGTATAAAACTGTTAACTTTAATATTCATAATTATTTTGGTCTTTTCTTTTAGAGTTTATTGATTGTAAAGTCATTAATTATTACTGTTTCCAGTGTTTTGAAATAATGTGTTTAACTGTTTTATGGTTTTTTATCAACAAAATACAAACCATTCGTTGCCCTAAAATCGGCATTTTTAATTAATAACATATCCCAAACCTAAACAGTAATATTAAGTAAATTAAACAGTTGATTGAATAGTTTCACTCATTCAATCAACGTTTAAAATGTTGATAAATATATATATTTACAACAAATTTATAAAAGGTTTATGAAACCTAAAAGTTTAAGAAGTGTAAATATTTGAATACAAAAGTTTAATAGTACTAAAAAGTCGATATTCAACTAGTAAATATAAGAAGTGAAAGGGTGAAGCTGCAAGAAGAAAATTGAAAAGGTATGTATGATTATCCTACAGTAGTTATACATTTGAGAAAAACGTTTATAGCATACTTTTCCTCCAAGAACCGCCAAATTCCCTTTCGAGATCGTGTAAATTTAATAACATATAGTAACATTTAATCTTTTCATAATTTATATAAGTTGTAGCCTAAGTTGGTAGCTTACAACATTTAAGCCTTGGCCACTTGAGGTGACAGTACCACTGTCACACGCAGGCCCCTGTTACAGAATGTTTAGACAGTTAGAACACTAAAACTCTGGAAATAAATTAAAATGAATTGATTTTTTTTTGTATCGTAGAAAGACAAGACAACAAAATTAATGTTTTGTAAGGCAGGGACAAATGGAAGTTTCATCAGTTTTTGGTCACTCTCAAAAATTACCAAAAAAACATCTGTAAAAGAGAATGAGGTAAGAAGTAATTTTTTTCCTAAAAAGCTAATCTTTCGTTAACGATACATAAAATATGCAAAAACAATAATTGTTTTGGTTATTTTTGAAATTTTATTTTTATAAGTACGTCCCTGGAGACTTTCCTGTGACATAAACCCCACATTATATTACAGCCTTTAAAAGGAAATTACATTTTCTTCAATAAACAAACATATTTTTTCTCAAGAAGTGTAGTTTTTGAGAAAATTTTATAAAATCTATAATAAACATATTTACGAACGCCACTGAAGAGCTACTTGCTTCTCCTAACCTGATCGACCTGTACATCGTTGTAAAGGGAATTCTGTTCTCTATAAAAACTGTTTTTTGCAATTTTTGATAAAAATTTTAGTTTTCGAGAAAATTGAATAAAACTGAAAAAAAAAAGAGGTCATTGGGGGTTTGGGGGGAATTTTCTCCTTCCCTGTCGATATTTCGAATTAGCAACAGGGATATTCGGATTCAGCGATGTCGAATTAAAAAGAAATAGTCTGTTGTCAAAAAGTAATATGATTTGTTTCCAGACCAAAAACGGAGAGCTTTTTCAAGTTTTTTTCTCTATTACTAATTTTGGATGTTGAAAAACTCCGTAAAAAGATTTAATATTAAAAAAATATATGCGGGATAAAACCGCTGCTGGTATCCTGCGGCTATTATTATAAATGGATTTGAATTTGAGGTCAGTATAATTGTATAAATTCTAAATTTTGTTTTCCATTTCTAGGATAAATAGATTAAAAAGTCAGAAGCTGCAATTTATTTAAGATAGTATAGTATACAACCTGTGATATTTTGTTTTTCAACAAATTATATCACATTTTTTTGCTTGCTCGGGGCTCGTAAACATGTACAAATAAAATAAATAAAATTTAAAAGTTGACAAGCGAAAAAATATTTTTTATGGATTTGTTTTAGTTGGAGTAACTTATTTTCATATTAAATGGGTATCTTGTTAGAGTTGTATGCATACCTAAACTTAGATATATTTTTAAGTATTTTATGTTCCTTGTTTTGTTTATTTTTGGGGTAAAATAAAAATAAAAATAAAAAGAAACACCAGGGCTGGCGTACCCAGCAAAGAAATGCAAAATAGACAAAATTTTTGTATTCCTTTTTTTGCGCCTGCTTAGTACAGTTAGGTGGAGATAATCAGTGGGAAATACAGGGTTTCCTAAGAGGAGAGACTATGGGGCCAGTAAAATAAAAAATTCAAAATTTTGATTTGAAAATTTTGGAAAATTAAGTAATTTATGGGATAAAATAAAAACAATTGATGTCGTAGGTAAATTTTGAAAAAAATTGCAGCTTATGGATTTGCTGTATTTATAGTAAAACAAGAAAATAAGTTTTATATCAGATATATGCTTGGTTCACCCTTCTTTGGATCCGCCACTGGGGATAAAATATATAAAAAAGTTATTTGTTAGAGGATTATTATCAAACAACGTTAATAAGCATTCAAATTTTCCATTGCACATGCATATCGTTGCTGGGTCACTCAATGTTTAATTATATTTGATTTGAAATAAATAATGAATAATTTATATTAAATAAATCAACATCAAAATAACACATCCTGAAATGCAGAGTACCTATTTTGACAGATATTAATTTGTTAGTCCGTTAAAAAACAATGGTTTTTTTTAAATTTTTCCACAGTTTTTTTTTTAGGTTTAGGTCAAAGTTAAGGTCCTTGTCGAATTATTAATGGCGAAAAATAATTGTTTTTTTTTCCACTCTGCTTTTTGTTAATACATACAAGTAGATACACAAAAGTTGCAAAAACACAATTTACACGGTATAGTTTACCTGTTTATTTTTATCATGTTGGTTTGAAAAAAACGAATCCTGTGAAAAATAAAATAAATAAATAAATAAACAAAAAATATTTACACAACAAATATTAATAAATAGGTGGTAAAAAACTATAAGACCAAATTTATAATATATCGTATAAACGACTGCTAAAAACAGAAAAATAAATTTATAGTGTAAAGTGAAGTAATGGTAAAAAAATGAACATGTGTATAGAAGTAAAAAAAAAATGCTGAAGCCAAATCCAAAATTTATTCAAAAATTCTACAATTTCTATAAATTTTTCAAAATCTACAATATGTTCCAAAACATTTTCTTCGAGAATTTTTTTCTAATGCTGCCCGTTTCTTTTTTTTTTTAATTTAAAAAAAGCAAGTAAAGCAGTGCTAAAGATTTTTTAAAAGTTTGAAAAAATTAGTAAGCCGTATTATGTCAATTGTCACAATACTGTGGAGTGTAGTTTAAAACATTTTGCAAAATAAATCCAAAATTCAGAAAAATAAACATTTTGACTAGTATGATTGGGGGGAAAATATTGCAATTTTACTTTTCAAAAAAATATTTTTGAAAATTTAACGTTTTTTAACTAATTTAAATGACTATGGTTATAAAACGGGTTTTATTTAAATATCTCAAAATGTTTATTTTAAAAAAGTCTGAATTTTGGGTGCAAAAATACTGTTTTTTTTTTTTTAATTCGAAAGCGTTTAAGCTAGTAGACTACCTCGTCCTTATCCAAGCCCAACTATAGAAAAAGACACAAAAAATATATATTTTTTTAGGAAAGAAAATTAATAATTTTTAGGCAAAATTACTGGTGAAAAAATAAAGTTTAATAAAAAATAAAAAGTTGGGTCCACTAAATGAAATAGTGCTTTTTTATTTTAATTCTTATAAGGGGCATTCTATTAACACAAAATAAAAAAAAATATCGTAACATTAAGAGTAAAACAAAATACACATAAAAAATGTAATGCAGACAATTGGACTATATTTAACAAAATAATAAGTCATATAAAACCTTTGTTTAATAAAAAATAATTAATATAAATAAAGATGGTTAGCAAAAAAGAGGAAGAAAATTTGTTCCTGCATTTTACTAATTTTTAATGTTTTACCGGATGGGCTAAAAAAACCGCACCTTTTTTTTATTATAACTTTTGAAATATAACATCGATTTTAATGGGACAAACTGCACTTGGTAGACAATTAATCAGAGTTATAACTTCATATATTTTTTTGGCCGCCATCTTAAAATCCAAGATTGCGATTGATTTAAAAAAAAAGTTGCATTTTTGCCACGCACAACAAGGTAGGTTTTTTATTTTATTAAAATCGGTTTAGTAGTAATGAATTTATAAGGAAAAGATTTTAGACATGATTAGCAAGACAATCGTATAATATGCAAAACAACGGTTGAAACAAAAATATATTTTTTTAGAACCACTAAACCGATTTTGCTGATTCGTACCTTGTTGTGCGTGGCAAGAATGCAGCTATTTCACTAATTTAAAAAAATAGTTAAAACATGCTCGGAACACAAGAATAAACGAGCATGTTTGAAGGGTATATTTTAATTTCGTCCGCCATCTTGGATTTTGAGATGGTGGACAAAAAATATATTTAGTTAAAACTCTGATTAACCCCCTACCAAGTGCAGTTTGTTCCATTAAAATCGATTGCATTGGCCCACCCGGTATATCAACCAAAAATCACCCGGTTAATTTTATTTGACTTCAATGTCGAGAATCTAAAAAAAGAGCGTTCAAATTTCGTTTATTTTTTATTTCACTTAAATTCAATATTTTTATAAGTCGTCTTGTTATTAAAAAAAAAAACTTTTGCCCTCCTTATCGTGACAAAGGTTTACTCCAATTCAATTTCCATGTTTTCTTAAAATAAATAATATTTTTCCATAAAATATTGACATATACACACTCAAGAGCTAGTCGAATTCAATATTGACGTATATTATATTTTTATACGATAAAATATTCCTGAAAAGGAATAAAATAGGATAGACTAAAAAAGTTTTAGGAAAAAAGCACGGATCACCTGAACAAAGGTGATCCGTGAAAAAAGTGTGAAAGCTAACCATCTTATACATACATGGTATTATTAAAAAACATGCTAATATTTATAAAGAAAATTTTTTAAACCAAACCGAACCAAACATAATATGTCCTAAACGTTTTAATTTTTGAGATACGGCGATTTAAAAAAATGAATTTCTTTATTTATTAGACACTCATTGGAATAAAACCTGACCTTATTTTAAAATCGACTCTATGGTGACAGATTTACATATAAAAAGCAGCTGCTTTCCTTCAAAATTCGGCTTTTGTGTATTTATTAGTGTAGGTATTTATTAAATGAAAGTTAGCGTCTTCATTATTAAATTTGGCTTTGGTATGTCAATTTTGAGAGGTCAGCTGTTAGTTTTTTGTGTAAATGTGTCAAAATAACGTCGACTGTAAAATAAAGTCAGGTTTTATTTCAATAAGTCCCTATATTAATATGTGTGACACTTACATACGAGAATGGGATAATTCACCGCGGGGAGAATTCGCCGCCGGCTACACAATTTTTTCAAAAAAAAAATTAGTTTTCTTTATACATGTCCGAAGTGTCCTCTAACATTTCATATTAGCATGGTATTCAATAATACACTGTATAATAGGGATAACTCATTAAAAAACCTTGTGATAGGTACTTTAGAAAAAACAAAATTCATTAAAACCATTACAATGGGTTGAACAAATTGATTTTAAATTCAAACGTTTGTTTTTTTTTCGAAAAAAGCTGGAACACGTCGAATTTTATTTTTTGCAGAGGATTGTTTTATGTTAAATTTATACAGAATGGCATAAAATGATTGACGATTCCCAAATTTATGATTTCAACTGAAAACCGATCTACTTTTAAATTTTTAAATTAGCTACAACATTGTAAAAAAGTGAAAATTAAAAATTACCTAGTTTATTTATTTTTTGGCCACTTTATGTGTAAAGGGTTTTAAAAATTGAATTTTTTGGGAGGGTTTCGGATATTTCTAACGATTATATCCATCTATCTATTAAGTCTTCTTCAATCCATCTTTGGACACAGGCCTCCCCCAATATCTTCCACTTTACTCTCTCTTTCGCCGTGTTCACACATCTAGTTCCCGCGTGTTTCTTTAAATTGTCCGTTCATCTCATTTGGGGTCTTTCCCTACTTCTTTTATTTTACCAAGGTCTCCAGTTTACAATACATTTGTTCCACCAATCGTCTTCGAAGTCTGGGTTGATCCACCATCCATTGAAGAAACAACTCAAGCAATAAAACAACTAAAAAATAATAAAGCAGCAGGAAGAGATGGCATTCCCGCGGAATGCCTAAAGGAAGGTGGACATAGACTAGTGGAGACTATACATCAGCTAATACAAAAAATATGGGAACAGGAATCGATGCCAGACGAATGGAAGGAAGGTGTTATTATACCAATACATAAGAAGGGAAATAGATTGGCATGCAACAACGAGGTATCACACTCCTTAACACATCATACAAAGTGCTGTCTAACATAATTAAAAACCGAATAACACCATACTCAGAAGAAATAGTTGGAGAGTACCAAAGCGGATTCAAAAGTAAACGATCAACAACAGACCAACCTTTTACTTTAAGGCAACTGTTAGAAAAATGCTGGGAATTTAATAGAGACCTACACAATTTATTCGTAGACTTTAAACAAGCGTATGAAAGCATCATCAGAGCAAGCTTATGGACAGCACTAGAAGAACTGGGAATACCCGGCAAACTTATAAGAATGTTAAAAGTATGTGTCGAAGGATCATACAGTTCAATTAAAATAGAAGGTCACTACAGCGAAACCTTTGAAATAACAACTGGACTGAAACAAGGGGATGCACTGTCGCCGGCTCTATTTAACATAGCCTTGGAGAAGGTAGTAAGACGAACCGAACTAACTACGAACATCTTCGGCCATAATGGACCCTGCCTGATTCTAGCTTATGCAGATGATCTAGATGTTGTAGGAAGAAGTACAGTTAACGTGAAGGGAGCCTTTATAAAACTAGAAAAAGAGGCAAAGAAAATGGGACTGAAAGTCAATGAGGAGAAAACTAAGTATATGCATATGACACGAAACGTAGGACGAGATCGAATACGTCAAAATGTCACTATGGACGAATACAACTTTGAACATGTACAGACTTTTCAATATCTAGGAGCTTTAATAACATTAGATAATAACGTTAAAGTAGAAATAAAACAGCGTATACTTCAAGGAAATAAATGCTATTATGCAACCCAACAATTATTAAGATCAAGGACTCTGACAAGGCAAACAAAAATAAACATATATAAAACTATTATAAGACCAGTTGTAACATACGGCAGCGAAACATGGACCATGACGGTACAAGACACGCTACTACTCAATCGTTTCGAAAGAAAGATCCTTAGGAAAATATACGGAGGAGTCTGGGATCAACAAACAGTGCGGTATAGGACGCGCACGAACAATGAGGTATATGAATTATATAACAGCCCAAGTATAATACAAGAAATTAAATCCAACAGATTAAGATGGCTGGGACATGTCCAGAGGAGTAATGACTCAAGGCTAATTAAAATGGTCTGGGAAGAAGCACCTAACAACAAAAGACCACTTGGGCGCCCAAAACTTCGATGGCGTGATAATATACGCAAGGACCTGCAAACTTTGGGAGTCCTTAACTGGGAAGAAAGGACTCAGGATCGACATGAATGGAGGAGAATTGTTGAGGCGGCCAAGACCCACCCCGGGTTGTAGAGCCATGGATGAATGGAATCGTCTTTCTGTCTGATATTACAACCCGCAAATTTCCGTTTTAATTTTGCTACTTCTCCTCTGACATCCCTTACTTTTGTTTTATTTCTTATTCATTTATTCCCTTTTTCTATCTGTTAGCTTTACATGTAATATTTTTGCTACCTTATCCATATTTGATTTTGTAAGTGTCCAGGTCTTGGATCCATAGGTAAGAACAGGAAGGATGCATTGGTTATAAACTTTCGTTTTGTTTATATACTACTTATCAAAAAAAAATTTAAACCTGCAATATAAAAACCCATGCTAGGTGTAAAAGTTTTTTGTAAAAAGCAATATAAATAAAGACTAATCCCCACTTGTGAGCGTTGAATATTAAGAGAAACCCAACGGTGTTATAACTTTTTTATTCAGGAAAATTTCAGTTTAGTGTTAACTGCTTTTTTATAGATTTTTTTTTAACTGGTAATTCATTTTTTTATGGGAAATGCATATATGCGACGTGTCCTAGTTTTTTTTAACGATACCATTTTAAATGAATTTGTTCTAATCTGAGACATACCCTAAGGTTCACATCTAGGCGAACACACTGTATATAAAATTTTGACTTAATATAGATACTACTAACAAACGTGAAATTTCGTACCCGTGAATTTAAAAATCAAACAAGTTTAATGGCTAATCGGGCAAAAAGGAGTTTTTTGTTTCCCTTATATTTTTCCGTGGGTAGCTTGAAAGCTTAACCTCACGGGGGTCCAAGATCTAATGGACACCTAATAAGTGTTGACAGTTAACCGTTTCGTCCTTATGGGACTCCTCAGAACACTGCTGGTCAAGTGACAAATCTTGCGAAGTTAATCAGACGGTTTTGTCTCTAATTAAATGTAATTAGTGAGCGAACTATAGCAAGAGGCGCCATCTACCGAGATACGAGAGAAACAAAAAACCAAAAGCAGGGAAAACACTGCTATACAATATCTTAAAAATTCCGTTGATTGACGCTCACTGTCTTGATGACGGGTAAAAATGCAAAATGCGTTGATCCGGCCTAAAAAGACAAAGAGCTGTCGTAGGTCACGGACTATAGTTGTTTTCTTTTATTTGCATTCGATCTTTCATTGATCGATATTGTATAGCAGTGTTTTCCCTGCTTTTGGTTTTTTGTTTCTCTCGTATCTCGGTAGATGGCGCCTCTTGCTATAGTTCGCTCACTAATTACATTTAATTAGAGACAAAACCGTCTGATTAACTTCGCAAGATTTGTCACTTGACCAGCAGTGTTCTGAGGAGTCTCATAAGGACGAAACGGTTAACTATCAACACTTATTAGGTGTCCATTAGATCTTGGACCCCCGTGAGGTTAAGCTTTCATGCTACCCACGGAAAAATATAAGGGAAACAAAAAACTCCTTTTTGCCCGATTAGCCATTAAACTTGTTTGATAGATACTACTAGCTTTAAACAACAAGTGAAATTAAAGAAAGAAAAATAAGAAAAAAGTTTTTTTCTGCTTCGGCCGGGATTCGAACCCGGAATCTCTTGCTCTGTACGCAAACGCTCTAAATATTGAACCACCGAAGCCATACATAAATTATATAAATAAATTTGGTATTTGAGTACTACTAGCTTGTCTTGCAAGTCAGTGGTATTTTACATAGCGGCGATGGATCTAAAATTTTGTAGGTACACCAAGTGTTTTTGTTGAGTTATCCTTATATCAGGGAAAATAATCATCATAATTAGATCATGTCATTTTTTGATATTTTGCTATTTTTTTCAGGTTATTCTTTAACCCAAATACCCCGAAAACACCGAACATCTTAAAATTATAGAACATGTTTTCATAAATAAATCTGGGTATAAAAAAAATAACCTATCTATAGTGTTTGGCAGAAAAAGTGTCAATAAATGACATGAGGTTTTTAGGGATTTAATAAAAACATGAGGTGACTCAAACAATAACTGTCAAAAAAGATCTGTATTTTAACCAGGGCTATCAAAATGGACGGGCCACGATCCTCCACTTTGTTGACGTCACATCCGGGGCTGATTTTTTTTTGGTGGTCACGTTACGACACAGCTGATTGTCTTTAAAATATTGAAGTTGAAATGACGGTTCATGGATATTTGATTTTTTTTAAATAAAGCCGTTTTTCAGATTGTTTTTACTTTATTCTGCCAGAACAATTTTTTTTAAATGTATAGTAAGCCCTAATTTTTCATAGCCGCTTCAATAGCTCACACAAAAATTAAGTTTAAAGCAGAAGCGAATGTGACAATCACATATGACAAAGTCAAATACATGTCAAATATAACAGTTGGCATGTGGTACAGAGCGGGTAATTTGAATTCAAAATAAGGAATGCTAAATCTTGAAGATTTTAACCTTTTAATCATGTTGCTTCCTTACAAAGCTTTGGTGGAATATCGGGATGGTGTCTGAGAATATTTCAGTGAAATTTTGCGGAAATCTGTAGTGCCATTTTGAAAATATCATAAAAAAACGTCTGACCTGCCATAAGACCCAATGTAAAATTCAGCCCCGGGAGAACAGCTGATTTTTTCAGGGTCGTGGCCTCTATTTTTGTGTTGGCCTTGTTTTAACAAAAAATTTCGCGAAACATTTTTTTACTAACGTGTCAAAAAGTGCTATGAGGACCCCAATATCAACCCAAAAATATGATGACACTTATGCATATTGCATTTAGGTCAAAGCCATTATTGTTATTATATTTTTCAAATTGTTTGCCTTCGAACATTTTTAAATTAATTAAAAACTTGTGCAAACTTTGGTACCCATTCTCTTTTTATTATTATTTTTTGAGTCACCCTGTAACAATAATGGGGAGATTTTGGAAAGCTTAAAATGTTGACCACTTTCTTTACCACTGCTTCGGATCGTTTGTCAAATTTGAATATTTCTAACCTAAAATTTTGGGTTTATTAACTATATCAAAAAAATGTTTTGTGTTTTAAAAACTAGCGATATTTTATTACTTTTATTATTGACCTTTTTGGGTTGACTTCGCAAGTAGATCAGCTGATACCTTGACATATCGTGGATGACAGACAAAGCATTGTTTACATTAAAATTCATGTTATTGCAGGCGCTGTAGGTAGTTGACCATGCAAAATATGACAATGGATTCTAGCTGACAAAAGATCACAGATTAACGATCTGGATTTTGCGAAGCCAGGTTTTGGTCGATTTTTTTTTAATCCCCCCTTTCCTTATAGCCGTGTTCGAATTTCTGAAACTTTTACTAAGTTGACGCCTTAAAGCCACAATGACAGAGAAATTAATCAAAAATGTGTAAAATTCAACCTAAATATAAAATTTTCTTAGTTTGTTAAATGTGCAAAAACCCCTCAGACCTCCCAAAAGAGATTTAGAGGTATTTTTCAAGTTTTCTCAAAAACTAAGCTTCTCAGGAAAAAATATCTAATTACCTTTATTTTAGACAACAAAATTTGCTTTTCAACGGTGTATTATTCAGTGAGGTAAGACCAATGACAAACTCTTCAGCGGCGTCCGTTTATTGAGGTGATGTAAAAAAGTTAAAAAAAGAAACATGTTTATTAAATTATTTACCCGATTTTCTTGAAAACTAAGCTCTTTATCAAAAATTGTATCCTATATTCAAATGTAGAAAATGAAATTTCCTTCAAAATGATGTATAACTAGGTAAGATTACTTTTATTTATAACAATTTAGGGTCGTCCGTAAATCAATTTTGAAAAATCACTAAACTAATAAAGTGTAGAATAATTTTTTTCCTAAAAAGCTTAGTTTTTGAGAAAATTGGATAAAACTAGTAAAAAAATTTTAGTTTAGTAATTTTTCAAAATTAATGTAATTTACGGAGGCCCCTAAATTGTTATAAATAAAACTAATCCTGTCCTATTATACATTGTTTAAATTTTTTGATAGAGAAGTTGATCGGGGAAAACGGGTAATATGCAGGTTTCTTTTTTTATTTTTTTTTACATTACCTCAATAAACGGACGCCGCTGGAGAGTTTGTCTTTGGTCGTACCCCACTAACTTGTATATCGTTCAAAAGGAAATTTTATGGTCTACAATAAAGGTACTTATATATTTTAAACTAAAAGCTTAGTTTTTGGGAAAATTTGAGAAAGCCTAAAAGTTTTAGGTTTTTGGGGGTTTAGGGGGTTATTGGGAGTTTTTGCGGCTAATTTTTGAGTCAGGTCTTACATATTTTTGATTCATTTCTCTGTCACTGTGGCTTCAGGGCATCAACATAGTTAAATTTTCAAAAATTCGAACACGACTATAAGAGGAGGGAGTATAAAAAAAAATTTGACCAAAACCAATCGTTAATCTGTGACCTATTCTAGCTAGAATCCACTGTTAAAGTGCGGTTCTCATATTTTGCATACTCAACTACCTACAGCGCCTGCACTATGTAGGTAATGTAGTTTTATTTTTAACTTTTTGATCCGTGCTAAACCCGCAAAACCATGCTTTGTTTGTCATCCACGCCTGAATATTATCACGGATCACCTAACAAATGATCCGTGATATTATTAGGTGACCCAAAATTATCAATGGCCTGCGTAAAAAATCAATAAAAAACAACCATAACAACAACGAAATAAATTCGTAACTTACGGCCGTGGTAGTGGTTATTTACTACTACGGAATGACATTTAACCATTGCGCAGACCTAGTGATTACCACAACAACAACGAAGTGTCAAATAAGCGATCCAAAATCTCCCTAATAACTCAAAACTTGAACTGAACATTGAATATAAACATACGACAATCGGTCAACAAAGAACAGAACAACATTTAAGTCTATAACATTAAAACAATAAAATCAAGCAAGCTGAGACATTCACTTACCTCGTCAGTATCCGTGCCGAAAAACAAAAGATCGAACGGCACGGCGGCCACTAGATCTATCAGGAACCACCCTTTGAGGTAGTGCACAGCAATCTTGACAGGGTCAGAGACAATTTCGTCATTTCCGGAAACGTACGTCGTTCGAAAATTTATCAAAATGTCTATTATGAAAGTTACATCCACTAAAAAATGGAAAATTTATGTCAGTTTTAAAATCTGCGTCAAATTTCCGAAAGATTGATACCCCACATGACATATTTTGTTTAACATTTTACTTTTATAAAAAACTTGTCATAGATCTGTAAAGACCCAGTTCTTTAGGAAGTACACAGCTATCTTGATAGGGTGAAAGTTACATCCACTAAAAAACGGAAATTTTATGTCAGTTTTAAAATCTAAGTCAAATTTCCGAAAGATTGATACACCACATAATATATTTTGTTTAACAGTTCGGTTTCTGTTAAATACTTGTCATTTTTGTGTCAAACAATTATCAAATTGCCTAAGATACATCTATGACGAATGACCCATTAAGGTAGTGCACAGCTATCTTGACAGGGTCAGAGACAATTTCGTCATTTCCGGAATCGTACGTCATACAAAAATTTAACAAAATGTCTATTATGAAAGTTACATCCGCTAAAAACGGAAAATATTTTTCAGTTTTTAAATTTAAGTGAATATTCCTAAAGACTGATACCCACCATGTCATTTTTTTGTTTAACAGTTCGATTTCTGTCAAATACTTGTCATTTTTGTGTCAAACAATTGTCAAATTGCCTAAGATAGATCTATGAGGAACCACCCTTTGAGGTAGTGCACAGCTATCTTGACAGGGTCAGAGACAATTTCGTCATTTCCGGAAACGTACGTCGTTCGAAAATTTATCAAAATGTCTATTATGAAAGTTACATCCACTAAAAAACGGAAAATATTTATCAGTTTTTAAATCTAATTCAAATTTCCGAAAGACTGATACCCCACATGTCATGTTTTGATTAACAGTTCGGTTTCTGTCAAATACTTGTCATTTTTGTGTCAAACATTTGTCAAATTGCCTAAGATAGATCTATGAGGAACCACCCTTTGAGGTAGTGCACAGCTATCTTGACAGGGTCAGAGACAATTTCGTCATTTCCGGAAACGTACGTCGTTTGAAAATTTATCAAAATGTCTATTATGAAAGTTACATCCAACGGAAAATATATCTGTTGGTAAAAAACAGTATATATTTTTTTAAGCAGCATTTTTTAAAATTATATCTTACATATATCTTTAGAAAATATTTTGCATGTTTAGGCTACAAATTCCGGAAAATTTATTAATAAAAGTGGTTTTAATTTCGATGATAATAACAATAGACACTTTTATGCGCCGCAAGCAAAAATTTTTAATTTTAATTAGCAAAAACCTTACTTTTTACTCATTTTTTGTATATTCAAAAAATTCTCGGGGGAGGCAAGTGCCCCTAGTGCCCCTCCCCCTGGATCCGCCACTGCTGATACCCGACATGTCATGTTTTGTTTAACAGTTCGGTTTCTGTCAAATACTTATCATTTTTGTGTCAAACAATTGTCAAATTGTCTAAGGTACATCTGTGAGGAACCAGCCTTTGAGGTAGTGAACAGCTATCTTGACAGGGTCAGACACAATTTCGTCATTTCCGGAAACGTACGTCGTTCGAAAATTTATCAAAATGTCTATTATGAAAGTTAAATGCTAAATCTTGAAGATTTTAACCTTTTAATTATCTTGCATCCTTACAAAAGGGTCCTAGCCCGTATTTTTTTTGTTGGCCTTGATGTAATTTGTGAATAGCCTCTTACCTATTAAGTCTATTATCACAATGGGGTCATCACCATAATTTTTATTCTTCCTACTATTGAAATCGGGCTCGCCTAGTAAAAAAGCGGCCACATACGGTGTAAAAATCGCCGTATACATCACTAGTATAAGAATAATCCAGTCCCAGACCGCCTTGAATGGCGAATAGTGCAGAATGGTGTAGTTGTGTATCCTGGGATTCTGCAGTTTGTATTCTGGCAGGATGTCTGCCCCTAACGAAAGCACCTGAAAAGGAAAAATATATTCTATTAATTTTCTAGGAGTAGAATACTTAATAAATATTGTGTAACTTCAAGGTATAGCTTTCTGGGTCTTGAACGATATGATAGTTCCCATCACATGCTTTGGCCAATGGCAAGCTTTAAATTAGCTCCGAGACGTCACGTGGTATGCGAAAAGGCTTCCATTGCGCAAGATTCCCTTACGATCCGACCGAGAAACTGTCAGGGTAGCTTTTTCATTGAAAACTGACAGTTGATTTTTCATAATTGACATACCAAAGTCGAATTTATAAATTCAGTCGTTTATTTTCCATTAATAGTGGCGGCACTATTATTTCCGGCTCTTATAATGCACAAAGGCCTAATTTTGAAACAAGACAGCTGTTCTTATAATGCGAAACTGTCAGAATAGTGCCCGGCACAATTGTTGCCTGGCTTTATTACAATAAGTCCCTAATAGGGGCTTATTGCAATAAAGCCAGGCACTAATTGTGCCAGGCACTATTCTGACAGTTTTGTATTACAAACACAGCTGTCTTCTTTCAAAATTAGGCCTTTGTGTATTATAAGAGCCGGAATTAATAGTGACGCCATTAGTAATGGAAAATAAACGACTTGATTTATAAATTCGATTTGGTATGTCAATTTTGAAAGATCAACTGTCAGTTTTCAATGGAACTGTTAGAATAGTGCCCGGCACTTTTATTGCCTAGCTTTATTGCAATAAGTCCCTAATGACTGGAACAAAGCTGTTATTACTCTCACGTGTAACGTAAATTTGTCTATTTAGCAAAAAGTCCTTTAACAGAAAGCTTCTTTGATACAAAAGACCTATTATTAATACGTTCGTTTATTTAATGAACAACAAGTCGTTATAAGTGATTTTTCTGTTCGTTTAACAAGCTTCAAGCACAAAAAAATTATAAAATAAATAAAGGAAAAAATAATATTTTCTTCTCTAATAAAGGTAAAAATGTCCGGACTTTATTTTTATGCAAATGCATTGCATTTGAAATCAAAATTATTCCGACGGACGGCACGTGTATTATTCAAGGTGTTGCACAATTATTCTCAATAGACACTTATTGGTAATTTCAATATAAGGCCAGCAGTAATAAGGCAACAACTTTATTTAAATAGTTAATAACAGGGACTTATTGCACGGCCGCACCTACGGGTGGATCAATAGGGATCAATCCCCCCCCCCCCCGAAATGTTTAGGACTCAAAAATAATAAAATATTTAGTGTTGTGAGTTGAAAAGAAAAGAAAGAAAATGAAAGAAACTATTTATCAAAACTGCAACATATGGGGTATTTTTGGAAAGTATATTCCAAGCCTAATCTATTAATTAAATAATATAAGGAGCATCCAATTTACAAAAACCATAAATTTGAGCGCCTGTCAAATATGGTAAGCATCAGGAATAAAGTCAAGATGCAATTTAAAAGTAAACATTTCGCGAATTCGAACACAATTTCTTGTATATTCCTATATCAATTATTAATGCTCTAAAAGGGTGGGAAAAAATATAATGAGACACCCTGAACATGTCTGTGTAACTATTCTGGGTCTTGAAAGATGTAGCTTCCACATCACTCCCTGTGACCAATAGCAAACTCTGAACGGTCGCGTTTGTGCGAAATGACTTTTCTTGACCAATGGCATAGCCGCCCGCATATTAGTATACAACACCCAAGATCGCCAGTCGGCTTTCGCCCGAACACCTCTGGTAAATAGCAGACGATATGGTAAATCGCTTGGGTAACTAACGCCCGTGATCGCAAAAATGTTCGTTAAAAATCAGTCTGGATTTCAGAACCACAATCTTTCTTAAGAAAAAATTCGTAAATTTCTAACATACATATATTTTTTTAAAACATACTCTCCTGACCTCTTTCCCGGGATCCTAGAGAATGTGAAACCTAACCGTTGTCAATCGATCGCCAACGTAACCGAACCGTGTCAATGTAGAATAGGGCTTCATTGACACGGGCTACAACCGAATCGCAATCATGAACGTCGTTTACAAATATGCTAGCCGCCCACTCTTCAGCGGTGAACAGAACTCTAAAGAGCGGGCGACTATGTTATTGGTCGAGACAAGTTATTTCGCACAACACGCGATCGCTCAGAGTTTGCTATTGGTCACAGGGAGTGATGTGGAAGCTACATCTTTCAAGACACAGAATAGCTACACAGACATGTACAGGGTGTCTCATTATATTTTTTCCCACCCTTTTAGACCATTAATAATTGATATAGGAATATACAAGAAATTGTGTTCGACTTCGCGAAATGTTTACTTTTAAATTGCATCTTGACCTTATTCCTGATGCTTACCATATTTGACAGGCGCTCAAATTTATGGTTTTTGTAAATTGGATGCTCCTTATATTATTTAATTAATAGATTAGGCTTGGAATATACTTTCCAAAAATACCCCATATGTTGCAGTTTTGATAAATAGTTTCTTTCATTTTCTTTCTTTTCTTTTCAACTCACAACACTAAATATTTTATTATTTTTGAGTCCTAAACATTTCGGGGGGGGATTGATCCCTATTGATACACCCGTAGGTGCGGCCGTACAATAAGTCCCTATTATTAACTCATTTATCCTAGCAGCGTAAAGGTCTAGGCACTATTTAAATAAAGTTGTTGCCTTATTACTGCTGGCCTTATATTGAAATTACCAATAAGTGTCTATTGAGAATAATTGTGCAATACCTTGAATAATACACGTGCCGTCCGTCGGAATAATTTTTAAATGCATAAAAATAAACCATTCCGGAAATTTTTACCCTTATTAGAGAAAATATTATTTTTTCCTTTATTTATTTTGTAATTTTTTTGTGCTCGAAGCTTGTTAAACGAGCAGAAAAATCACTTATAACGACTTGTTGTTCATTAAATAAACGAACGTATAAATAATAAGTCTCTTGTATCAAAGGACCTTTCTGTTAAAGGCTTTTTTGCTAAATAGACAAATTTAATACACGTGAGAGTAATAATAGCTTTGTTCCGGTCATTAGGGACTTATTGCAATAAAGCCAGGCAATAATTGTGCCGGGCACTATTCTGACAGTTTCGCATTATAACAGCAGCTGTCTTGTTTCAAAATTAGGCCTTTGTGTTCCGCCACTATTAATGGAAAATAAACGACTGAATTTATAAATTCGACTTTGGTATGTCAATTATGAAAAATCAACTGTCAGTTTTCAATGAAAAACTGTCTGAGTAGTGCCCGGCACTATTACCTCCTGGTCTTATTGCAATAAGTCTCTATTAATAGGGACTTATTGCAATAAAGCCAGGAAAGTCTCTATTATTAGGAACTTATTGCAATATAGTCAGGAAATAATAGTGACGGGCACTATTCTAACAGTTTTCCATTGAAAACTGACAGTTGATCTTTCAGATTTATAAATCCAGTCGTTTATTTTCCGTTAATACTGGCGTCACTATTAATTCCAGCTCGTATAATACACAAAGGCCTAATTTTGAAAGAAGACAGCTGTTTTTGTAATGCCAAACTGTCAGAATAGTGCCCGGCAAAATTATTGCCTGGCCTTATTGCAATAAGCCCCTATTAGGGACTTATTGCAACTAGTTAAAGACCACTAAAAAAAATTGGTCAAAATCCAAAATGGCGAAAGGTTTAGCGTCATAACTCGAAAACTATTCGTCTAACAAAAAAACATATAAAAGCGTTTTTGTAGGAAATTTCATTGTGTTCAACTTTTGTTTAACACTTTTTTTTCTAAAACGTACAGTAACCAAGTAATTTAAAAAAAACCGTCTCCCCCCAAGGTGGAAAACTCAAATTTGTTTTTAGATTCCAATGTCAACAAAATATGTCTAAATCACGACTACACCATCTTTTGCAAAAATTCTATAAAGCCTGAACTATTGTTTAAGGTTCACAACCTGTATTATTTGAAGGAAAGTTTATCGAAGTAAAGTCAAATCACTTAAGCAAAAAAAAAATAAAGTGAAACCGTTTTTTTTTGCTGGTAGAATAAGGCCTGAACATTTTTAAAATTAAAACAAAACATTTTTTGTCCTGTCGACTTTTTTTAGCAAGTTTTTATTTTTCCTTCTCATGTCGATAAACATCAAAGTGTTCATGCTGTGTCTGTATTTCTGGCATCTCTGTTGGTATAGTATGTTTACGCGCTCGACAGAAAAAAAAATCATTTTGTGATTAAGAGTTGCACAGCAGGATATATATTTTTATTTTATTATTGTTTTCTGCATCGATAAATATGCAAGACTAGCTTAAGAACAAATAAATTTTTTGACGCACAGCGACTTGTTTTTAGATATATTTTCAGGAGTTGCTATGTTTTATGAAAGTTGTATGTAAAGCTCATCCCAGCACTAAGAATACTTCAAAAAATCACGGTTAGCTTCCGCACTAAGTGTAGTTCGACCGGCCGTCTATTAGAGGGCGCTTTCCAAAACTCAAAATTCTTATAAAAGATTTACATGGTAGTGTCCATACTACCGACCTGCGGCCTGTTTACTGTGGTTATTGAACGCTTCTTTTCGTCTCATTTTGGAGTGCTTTTTCAACTAGAGTACATCCCCAGTTGAAAAAGCCTTTGTCAATTAGTTTAACTTGACATAAAATTATTATTTTTCTTGTTCATATTGTGATCCTACCTTTTAGAGTTGATATTAATTTTAAGACTTTTTATTTGATTGTTTTCCATTGTTTAAAAATAGCGTTTCTTTCTTTTCCTGGTTTTTTTATCACCAAGTGCAAATACAGGTCTCGTTGGCCTAAAGCGGCCCTTACACAATCAACAATATTGTCAATATTTTATATGCGTCTTTGTTTATACCGGTATACGGTATCGCAGGCATTATTTTTCATTTCTCTTGCCAATATCGTAAGATGAGATTTATATACCGTCTCTTTAGCTTTACAAAAGTGTTACATTGATCATGCAGTGTTCTGAAGTCCCTTAACGCCGAATCAGTTAACTATCAACACTTAATAGGTGTGCTTTAGATCTTGGAACCCCGTGGGTGTACAGCTTTTGAGCTGCCCACGGAAAAATACAAGAGAAAAAATCTTTTATAGGCGCTTAGCGACAAAAAAATTGTTGTTTTGTTTTGTGTTTTTTGTTTAGAAATTATTTTGATGTCAGTGGCTCAAGGCAGATAAGCCGAATACAACTTTTATAAAACACAGCGATTCCTGAAAATCTGCCTAAAAACAATTCGCTGGTTGCCATAACTTTTTTTTGTTCTTAACCTAGTCTTGTATGTAATTGATAAAGAATACAATATGAAAATAAAAATAGGAAACAATAAATGACAAAAAAACCATTTATCTTCAAATCCCGTCCATTGTTGCATACTGAAAAAGTAAAAGAGACGTGACAATGAATTGGACTATAAATACTGATCTGACCCACATCAAAAACTGTCGATAAACTTTAATATAAAAGTCGGGTAAACCGGAAAAGCAAAAAGTAAACATAAAAGTAAATAAGCTCGTGCAGTAATTGGTAAAGTAATTTGTCAAAGGTTTAAAATCCATGTAGCTACAGGGTGATTTTTATTTAACTCAATGGCTATAATCCTTGCCCAGGGCTATCAAAATGGACGGGCCACGATCCTCCACTTTGTTGACGTCACATCCGGGGCTGATTTTTTTTTAATGGTCACGTTACGACACAGCTGATTGTCTCTAAAATATTGAAGTTGGAATGACGGTTCATGAATATTTAATTTTTTTTTAAATAAAGCCGTTTTTGAGATTGTTTTTACTTTATTCTGGCAGAACAATTTTTTTAAAATTTATAGTAATCCCTAATTTTTTATAGCCGCTTCATTAGCTCACACAAAAATTAAGTTTAAAGCAGAAGCGAATGTGACAATCACAGATGACAAAGTCAAATACATGTCAAATATAACAGTTGGCATTGTGGTACATGGCGGGTAATTTAAATTCAAAATAAGGAATGCTAAATCTTGAAGATTTTAACCTTTTAATCATGTTGCTTCCTTACAAACCTTTCGTAGAATATCGGGATAGTGTCTGAGAATATTTCACTGAAATTTTGCGGAAATCTATAGTGCCATTTTGAAAATATCATAAAAAAACGTCTGACCTCCCATAAGACCCAATGTAAAATTCAGCCCCGGGAGAACAGCTGATTTTTTCAGGGTCGTGGCCTCTATTTTTGTGCTGGCCTTGCCTTGCCATACGCAGTAACACTTTTGTGACTTTGACATGAAATAAACATATTTCATAACCAGAAATATATTAAAAAGTAAACATGTCATGTTGGTATAGAATTAAAGTTAAAACTGTCATTGTCTCTGGATAAAAAGATGCTGACCCCCTACGGCAAGGACGTCCTTGAAGTAACATTTCAGAACATATTCATCACAACATGGACGATAGGTAATACCGCCTGTTCCAAAGTAATTATTAATAGCTTCTCTTATAAAATTGCGAGAAAGGAATCCGATATATATAGATGTGTCCAACAAAGATAACCTGACTTTTCTTTTTTTTCGGTACCCCGCCTTTTAAAGTGGTTTGTATTATCCCGACCAAAAGTCGCCAAAATCGGAGATGGCTTGCACCGTCGCGCGTCGCATTTAAAAGGCTCCGCAGCGGACGTCGTGCCCATTTGCTTGCTTTACAGTTAGGGGCGGAACAGGCCGGGTTCTGTATCCAATAGTAGGGTCACTGCATCCTGGAAGCCTGGAGACACTACGTTTTCATGATGCAATGACCCTACCCAATAGAATCTGTTACAGGCAGGGTACAACTTTGGTTTTTAAGAAACATTTTGGAACACCCAGTATATTTTTTTAATAAAAAAAAGAAAATATAACAATAAAAAAATATTAAAAACCTACCTATATTTGCTAGAGATTAATTATAATTAAAATAAAACCGATCAGCCCGGATCACCCTGTACACAGACTTCTAACTGCATATCCATGTACATAACTTTTAAATTGGTTAACTTTAGAGTAGGGAGAGTAGACGAGAATACAATGGAACAAAACAAAGTTGACGTCCATCTTGCGTTGACAATGGACAGTTTCATAGACTGTGAGGTGAAAATTCTCAAATGTTATTTTATAGCATAATATGCCTGACTTTCGAGTGCTGGAGATAGATGGCATACATTACTAGATCTCACCCCTCATTACATCGAACGAGATACTTATTGTAGAGGAATTCGCCCGGTGCAGGAGTGTATTGGAAAAAGCTACTAAGGCTACTGGCTGGGATCCAATGCAACAGTCTTCCAGACGGAGGTTTACGATATACTGGTGATAACATGGGAGGAAGAAATTTGGAACGAAACAGGAAAACGCCTCTGCATCTGTTCAGACAGTCAAGCTGCGCTGAAAGCACTGTGCAAACCAACCATGTCCGCGGGTTTGGTGCAGGAGTGTGCGGATGCACTTCAGGAGTTGGTCGGAGTAAGAGAGGTGGAGCTCGTATAACCCAGGCCACATGGAAGTCCCAGGAAACGAGAAAGCGGACGAACTCGCCAGGGGAGGATCCGGCAGAAATGCTGCCCAACTAACATTTATAGTAGCGGCTACATGTTCTAAAGGCTTTGCTACTTTCTTATAGTAGAAATGTGGTGATCCCAACCAAAATTTGTTACTTTTTAGTTCTAACAACTATTTAGTATTAGGAAATAGTAGATGTTTCGTAAAAACGACCCTCTAAACTACTTCATAGGATTGTTTCTTGATAGTCGATTCTGATAGTCTTCTCTACCACAATAGGACGTTGCTAAAGTTTTACTTTCTTTTTAGTCGTTATTTCGTAGTCGCCCTGACTTTTATATCCTACTTAATTACCACTAGAAAGTTAAGCTTCATTGGAGTCCCCAACAAGTGTATCCGACAACTACATTATAACTTTAATTTTTACCACAAAAGTTTGTGTCATCATAGTAACATCTGATGTAACAATGTAGACAAAATAACTTTTTGGATCAACTTTAAAGCCGCAACTACTTTCAAGTAACCTTTTCGACTATCAGGGAATATAGTTTGGGACGCCATGTTTTTATGTAAGAAAGAAAATTTAATATTTTTGTTGTCGTTTTATGAGCTCATATTAAAGAGCCATACTATTTTATAAACAAATTAGTTGAAGCTTACCAAAAATGCTCTTCTTAAGCACCATTTGTTGGAGTTAACTGTCGATTATGAAAACATAACCTCCAAAATCACAACACAAAAATTCCATCAGCTACCAGAAAACGGCTCAATTTTACGGGCGCACCGGTTTTTTGCAATATATATAATGCATGTTATACAAAAAACTTTGCGTCGCACTCGAATTTTGATCCTCTGCTCGTAAATTCTCACACTTTTGGATAACATAGTTCATATTATAACCATAACCAAACAAAAAAACTAAGCGAGTCTGTTTACTGTTGTGTCCACCATATTGTGTAACAATTCTACCAAAAAGAAACGATTATATTATTTGCAACTACATCGCAACTTTTATGCCATTACGGAAAAAAACAGCCTCTACGACGTAGTAGATACCTGGCTACGACGTAGTAGTGTAGTTGTTACTACAGTGACTTTAAACACTTGGCCAAGTAGTTATAACCAGAAATTGGTTCCCCACTTAGGGAATTATAACGTCGCTGTATGGTATACTGAGACGTAGCGGGAGTACGTTGCGGTTACTTTTAAGAAATTCTTTCTAGTTGGGGTTTCGTCGTTACAACTTTAATTGTTTGTTGGGTGGGGCTCACAAGAGGGCAAATGAAGTCAGCCCTAACAGAGTGGACCCAGAAAGAGATACAAAAAAATGGACCAACACAGGAAACGCCAGACAGGCGAAGGAGTATATGACAGGATACAGAAAGTCCCGTAGGGACTGGCTGCACCGTAGAACACGAACAGAGGTAGGAGCCTATGATATGAACCTTGTGTAGGTTGAAACCTGTGAAGTAGAAATTGTTTCGTGGTTTTCCATCAACACTAAAAAAGGCACTTGTCGTACCGATTCATAAAAAGGGCAATACAAAAGACCCCACAAACTATAGGCCAATATCGCTACTTTCAACTATTTCCAAATTAATTGAAAAACTCTTCAAAAAAAGAATGATGGATTTTTTAGTAGAACATAATATCCTTAGCTCGGCTCAGTTCGGATTTCTTCCAAAAAAAAGCACCCATGATGCTATGTACCGGGTAATTGGACAGATTTTTAGGCACTTCAACAATGGCTATTCCACTGCGGGGGCTTTCTGTGACTTGTCTAAGGCCTTTGACTGTGTGAGTCACAGAACGCTCCTGCGAAAGCTGGAGGTGTATGGTTTTCGAGATACAGCTCTTGACTGGTTCCGTTCGTACCTATCATGTCGCAGCCAGCGTGTCACCGCGGGAGGTGTGAGTTCTTCAGAGCAACATATCAAGTATGGAGTTCCACAAGGCTCAGTTCTTGGACCAGTATTATTCCTCGTCTATATAAATGATTTTTTAAATTTGGACGTCTCTGGAGATCTCACGGCGTTTGCGGATGATGCAACGGTGGTGTGGTACAGCGAAAAACCGGAAGACTTAGTAGAAATCATGTCCAATGACATGCAGAAGATCAAGCTATGGTGCGATTCCAACGGACTGCTGCTGAACTTTACCAAAACCCAAATAATGGGTTTCCGATGCAATATAAATAACATCAACTTCGATCAAGTCATTATTAACTCTACAGAGAACACAAGTTTTCTTGGACTTCAAATAGATGACGACCTTAAATTTGAATCCCATATAACTACTCTTAATAAAAAAGTTTCATCTGGTTGCTTTTGTGTGCGGGCTGTGTCCCGGAATCTTAATCTTTCTATTGCCAAATCTGTTTACTTTGCTGTCGTTCAGTCGCATCTTAGCTATGGTCTTCCTTTTTGGGGTTCCTGCTCCGATTATCTCTTTAAATCTGTGTTTACAATTCAAAAACGAGCAGTTCGTTTTATAACTGGTGCCTCACCAAGAGATTCTTGTCGACCATTGTTTCCTAGTCTTAACATTCTAACCCTAACATGCCTTTATATACTCGAATCAACAGCCCTAATTCATAAACATAAAGGCTCATTTCCAGTTCAGGAAGCTACATACATGACGCGTCAAAGAGACAATATTCCACTACCTATCCCTCTTTCAACTTTGGTACAAAATTCCATTATCTACAAAGCCATCAAACTATTTAATCATCTTCCAGCTGACCTAAAGAACGTTTTAGATACATCTAATTTTAGAAAACAATTAAAAATCCTACTAATTAAACACGCATTCTACACTGTCGACGAATTCTTCTCTCATTCTTTCTAAAACGATAATTGTAACCCCAAATATTGTCTCTGTTCTAAATTCTTTGCTACCATTACTATTCCCTCTACTCTAACTGTATTTATGCTGTTTCCCCTACAATAATAGCTCACCTTATCTTTATTTATTTTATTTAATTTTTTTCTAACGACTCTAGTCAAATAACATGTTACTTACATAGCTGCAACATATCTATTTTATATAACATTTTAATTAGTACGTTTATTTATGTTTTCTGTTTTAATTATTATTATCATTATTATTTTTTTTTTTTTAATTACATTGACTATTGCTATTTTATCTTTACAATTTGACGTCCCATGTGTTTTAATAGATTTTATTTAAATTGCTTCTATATTATATTATATTTTATATATATATTTTATATTAACATCCTGTATTACCTTCATATGTAACCATAACTGTACCTGCTATATTATCTCTTTATATTCTAGGTTGGTTTACTCATGCCAATACTTTTTTTAAACTTTTTTACTATTATTATTACTTTTTTTTTTAAATTATTTTGTTTGTTTGTCTGTTTTTTTTTAACTTTAGACTTATGCCTTTAACTTAAGAATACCTATCAAGTTGAACTAAAATTAATATTAAGTTTTCAATTTTTCCTCTAGGTTAAGTGCTCTATTTTTTTTAAGTATCATAATGACCTTATCTTACACACTACATTTATTTTTAAGTTTTTTTTTTCTATATAGGTATTTAAGCTTTGTTAATAAGAGTTTATATTCTTGAACAATAAAGCATGTTTGAACTGAACTGAACTGAACTTTAACTATATTGTTATAAATTTTATTTTATGTTAGATCAGATTAGTTTAGGGTCATGTAGTGTTAGGCTCTTGTAATTTTGGGCCAGAACTATTTGATTTTTAGCGAAATAGAGCACTGAACAGCGCATGCGCCGATGAGATTAAAAATTTTTTGACGAAATTGCCCCCCTCCTCCCCACCCTGACATAAAACTTTTTTTGGTTTATGGGAAGAAAATGCCAATGCGTTTACCACAAGTTTGTACAAAATTCACCCGCAACACAACCTTTTTAATTTTTTTTATAAAAAATAGAGAGTATTTCACAAATTTTTGCCTGCGGTGCATTTTGTTACCTGTTCATTTAAATTTCAGACCTAAAAGTTAATAAAAACGCAAGCAAACCAAAAAATATTTTAGTTTTGCTTCTTATTTGGAAATCCTGGATCCGCCACCAGTGGCGGCTGGTGAGGTTATAAATTGGAGGGGGGAGGGGGAGCAGAAATTTAAATTTCATGAAAAATGAGATAAAAAAACTTTTCGAAACAATTTTATTTTAGTATTTTCCAAACAAGCAGCTACTTGGTGTAGTTTTTAGTTTATGTGTTTATAGATTAAGTCCGTTCCGTGGTCCGTTCGCATTTCTTTTTTATGGCCCCGTAGAGCAACCTTAAAAATCCCACATAATTTTAAACAGTCTATTAACCTACTAAGTATATGTCTAATTTTTGTCACATTTTTATTATGTTCGGTAATGTTTTGCCTATAGGCACTATTCAATTGGCACCTAATATCAATCTTGCCTAGCATAGAAAATTCTATGTGGTTATTTAAATAAATACCACTTATTTTGTGTCTTCTTAACTTTTCACTAAAGTGCTTGATATCACATATTCCCTTTGCAGGCAGGATTGCTTCGTGGATTGTTCATAACAAGACAAATAAAGCAAAAAAAGGCACGCGATCGAAACAAACTCATACGTCTTCACTAAGGTAGAACCGGAATCGTGTAGAAGGGAACGGACGTTTTCGCACGATGATGATGGCCGACTTCAACTAAAACAAACGTTCCTCCCGCCCCTGCTCGAGAATATCCACCCATACCCCGCTGAAAAACGGGTGAAATTGTAACCTTGCCCCGCGCGGTGCTGCCGGCTTGTAGTTATTTACGCTAAAAAAGTTTCCCAATTAATCGCTTGCTAATTTAAATGTTTTTAAATAAATCAATTAAAAATACTGTTTGTTCTCTAGTTTTGGGAGGGTACTGCCCCGTTGCCCTCCCTGTAGCAGCCGCCACTGTCCGCCACTGATGGGGCAGAGGGCCCACCCCCTCCCAAACATATTCACTTATTTGGCAGCATCATTTATTTAAAATTTGTCACAAATTCTACTTATTTTTTTTTAAATTTCGCCTACGGCGCTATTAATCTTTTTTAGCTACTAAATTTCACACATCAATTTCTATCAAAAACCACAAAAAATTTTTTTTTTGATGTTTGCTGTCACTATGGCCCCTCCCCCCGGAAATCCTGGATCCGCCACTGATGGGGATTGATCCCCCTTGATCCCCTCCTAGGTACGGCCTTGAATATGCCAAGAAGAGCTAGAGAGTAACTCGTCTGTTTTATTAATTAGGGTCTGTTCCTTCCAATATCAACACTATTTACTTAGGTACTTGGATACGATATGGCTGACATTATTCGCAGCATGGAGTCTCGGGAATTAACTAAAGTTAGCTATGTTTGAATTAAACTAAAAGCCTGTGTAGCTACCTACATTGACTATACAGGGTGTCCCAACAGTGGCGGCGCTTGGTAAAAAGCTTTGAGGGTGCACACCAAAAAGAAAAAATAAAAATTGCGGCGCAGGTATAAATTTTTTTTGAGTGCCACGCTAACTTTTTGGGCCAACGAGTGGGTAGACATATCATATAATTTAGAGAAAATAATTTAAAAATAAGATATTTAGTTGGATATTAGTTACCTACCTATTATTATTGTTTTTATAAATAACTAATAAATGTATCACACCTGGTTTATTTTCTCTTCTAATGGCAAAGTTGAAAATTTAATTGTCTTTAAATATTGCACACTAATGCTATCAGAATTAGAAACTTCCACAATTCTCATAAATATCAAATCGTCGAAATCAAAACAAACCGCTCGCGCTCGACCACCAAGTTGTCCAAGCGCGCACTACTTAAAAGTGAGCGTGAGCTGCTCTAAAATGCAACGTGAACCGTGGACGCGGGAGGCATTACGGGGTTGCGGGCGGCATCGTGGCTAGTTTTTGTATAAGCGCGGTGCCGAAGGAAGGTTCAGATTCTATGTACTGTAAAATTCTATTGGGACATGTCGTCCTCTCTTTTTATATTTCGTAATTAGCATGCGACATAACATCCACGGTGCATAGAATTTGGTTCCAGAAAATTAAATTAAAGAATTAGATTCAAAGTTCGTTTGAACACGAATACAAACACGTACATACCGGGTATTAATTTCTAGATAATATTCCAGTCTTTAGTGAATTTCTTTTGGAGTAATTATTAATTAAATTAAGGAATGATCAAAGTTATTTAATATTTTTTAAAGTAAAATTTGGGAGTACACCTGCACATGTGCACTTATGGAGAAACCGCTACTGTGTCCCAGACATAGGGTTGCTAACCCGTCCTGATTTTTCAAGACTGTCCTGATTTTTAGCAAAAGGTCCTACGTCCTGACAACACACTTATCAGAATAGCAAAAATGCAACGTGAACCGTGGACGCGGGAGGCATCACGGGGGTGCGGGAGGCATAGAGGCTAGTTTTTGTATAAGTGCGGTGCCGAAGGAAGGTTCAGATTCTATGTACTGTAAAATTCTATTGGGACATGTCGTCCTCTCTTTATATATTTCGTAATTAGCATGCGACATAACATCCACGGTGCATAGAATTTGGTTCCAGTAAATTAAATTAAAGAATTAGATTCAAAGTTCGTTTGAACACGAATACAAACACGTGCATACCGGGTATTAATTTCTAGATAATATTCCAGTCCTTAGTGAATTTCTTTTGGGGTAATTATTAATTAAATTAAGGAATGATCAAAGTTATTTAATATTTTTTAAAGTAAAAATTGGGAGTGCACGTGCACATGTGCACTTATGGAAAAACCGCCACTGTGTCCCAGACATAGGGTTGCTAACCCGTCCTGATTTTTCAAGACTGTCCTGATTTTTAGCAAAAGGTCCTACGTCCTGACAACACACTTATCAGAACAGCAAATGTCCTGATTTTTCGAGCAATCTAAGAGTGATGTTTTTCGTGAATTTATAAATAAAAATTTTTCTCCTCTTAGTTTCTTTATTTGATAACACCCTGTCCATCTAATCAGAGATTTTATTATGGTAATCCTAATTTTTCAACAAGCATAATTTTTTCTAAAGAGTGATTTTTTTTAAAATTAAGAATAAAGGATTTTTTTCTCTTGTCAACTCCATCCGAGGACACACTGTATAATCGCAAAATCATTGCTACCTTCCACTTACTATAAATAGACACAATATTCTGTCTAAGATAACGGAGTTCTAATTAAAAACCTCTTTAATCGATTTTCATCTCTCCTACCTCTTCTCATTCCCATGGAAAGGAAACTTTTATCAATTTCTCTAGGTCAAGAATGGCTTCTACTTATCTGCTCGTTTATTTCAAGATTTTTTTAAGGATGCTAAAGAAACACTTAAAAATTAAAAAAAGTAATAGTATATAAGTATACTGTTCTATTCATATTAAAAATAATAAAAAAATGTACCTCCAAAAATGAAGTGCTACTCACGTTTTTAATATTCGCCTTTATATTATTTTCTGATCCTTTAAACCTCCTTTTTCTTTCAAAAATCCCTTCACTTTACTTAAGGGCACGCCTACTTTGCAAGGGTTAAATTTTACCACTTTTGTTTTGCCTTTGCTTTCTTTAATTTGAGCTATGGACAATTTAACAGGCACAAGAGGGGAAATATCGCTCTTTATGTCGAATTTTAAGCAACCCACAATTGCATCTTTTCTCAAAAAATTATTTTCTGTTTCTGAATGAATAAGATGCAGCAGAGGAGTGCTCAGAATGGCATTTGGAAGAGTGTCTTGGATAAAATGAAGATTTTTTGCGTGTTTCGTTGTATCAATTTTGATAAGATCAACATTGTCTTGCATTTGCAAAACAGATACATAAAAGGAACTATGTAAATAATACTTACGTTTCCAATGTTGGCTCTAATATTCTTCTGATTTTTAGAACCTCCTCTTTCATCCTAAAAGCCTTTTTCGTCACTTAAAGGTAAGTCACCATTGCAAGGTTCAAGTTTAACTACTGTAGTTTCCCCTTTGCTTCCTTTGATTCTCACTGAAGACCATTTTATAGGCACAAGAGGGGAAGTGTCGCTGTTTATGTCAAATTTTAGGCTTCCCCCAATTCGTACGGGTGTGTCTAGACTGTCGTCGACTAAAATCACACCCACAGCATCTTCCCATTGGTTTATATCGCTGTCATTGGCGTAGCAAAATGATTTTCTGTCATCAGATGCATTTCTGAGTGGATAAGATCCATCAGATGAGTGCCCAGAATGGCACTTGGAAGATTTTCTTGGATAAGATGTAGATTTTTTGCGTTTTCTCGAAGACCTCGAACCATTTCGACTAAGCATTAATGGTATATCAGGTGTGGTAGGCTCATGTCCTTCCATTTTCTTAGGCAGAATAGGTTTCATAGACGGAAGAGAGCGATTTCTTCTTCTAACTCTACGTGTGGCATTTACAACCGATGACGAAATTCGAAAAGGACTAAGTGTTAGTTCAGTTATTTTGTTTATAGTGTTTTTACTTCACTGTCTAGTATATTTGTTGTAAGATTTCTTCCAAGGGGTACTTCTAATTGTTGTGTATCACTGACTTTTCTTTCTTTTGTTTTATATGGATATGATACAGGTGTTTAGGAATCGAAAGATCATTCTTAATACTTTATAGTTGTTAAGTATATTTTTAACATTTACCAAACTTACTTGTTTTGCAAAAGAGGATAAGGAACCTTAAAATTTATTACATTAAAAAACAATAACATAAAAAGAACTAGATAAATATTACTTACGTTTCCAATGTTCGCTCTAATATTCTTCTGATCTTTTGAACCTCCTCTTTCATCCTCAAAGCCTTTTTCGTCACTTAAAGGTACGCCACCATTGCAAGGTTCAAGTTTAACTACTGTAGTTTCCCCTTTGCTTCCTTTGATTCTTACTGAAGACCATTTAATAGGCACAAGAGGGGAAGTGTCGCTGTTTATGTCAAATTTTAAGCTTCCCCCAATTCGTACGGGTGTGTCTAGACTGTCGTCGACTAAAATCACACCCACAGCATCTTCCCATTGGTTTATATCGCTGTCATTAGCGTAGCAAAATGATTTTCTGTCATCAGATGCATTTCTGAGTGGACAAGATCCATCAGATGAGTGCCTAGAATGGCACTTGGAAGATTTTCTTGGATAAGATGTAGATTTTTTGCGTTTTCTCGAAGACCTCGAACCATTTCGACTAAGCATTAATGGTATATCAGGTGTGGTAGGCTCGTCTCCTTCCATTTTCTTAGGCAGGATAGGTTCGATAGATGGAAGAGAGCGATTTCTTCTTCTACCTCTAAGAGTGGCATTTAAAGTAGATGAAGGGATTAGAAAAGGACTAACTATTAGTTCAGTTATCTTTATAAACTTATCTTTTACTTCTTTATTTAGTATATTTCCTTTAAAATTCCTTTCAAGTGGTACTTCTTAAAGTGTATTCCCTTGTGTATCACTGATTTTTCTTCCTTCTGTTTTATATGGATATGATGAAGGTGTTTAGTAATCAAAAGATATGTTAATTTTCTTAATAATTTATAGTAGTTAAGTTTACTTTTAAATAACATCCATAGATATGTTTCTTACGTATAGATATATATTTGACTTGGTAGAAGGTTCTAGTTTACTTCTTAAGTTAATAATAATATATTGGCAACAATATCCTTTATTATTTATTTGTAGATAATAATTTGATATGTGGCAACTTATTGTCTAATTTTTTTTCTTCTTTGTTTGTTTTCTTTTAATTTTATCAATTGATTTCCTGTTGATCTTTTTTGGCACTTTATTTACTTCCTTAAATTGTTTAAAAACTAATCAAATGATTCTTAAAATAGTAAGGTTAAATATACACTAAACCTACGTATTTTGGCTGATTTTTTAATAAGAAATAATTTAATGTCAAATGCTCTAATACCTTAATTTGTTAAATTTAAAAGAAGATCCAATTCATACGCTTTTTATTACAAGCTTTTATTACAAGCTTTTTTTAGCTTCAGATGTTCTGTCTAACTATCTAACTATCAAATCTTGTGAAGCGTTTTTGACACACTTCCCATTATCCGATTTGGATGAAATTTGGTACACACATAGTGGTCCCATGACAATACAACATTAAGAAAAAAATATCCTTCCACCCCTTCTATAGAAAAATATGTTTTTGACACACTTCCCGTTATCCGATTTGGATAAAATTTGGTATACACATAGTGGTCCGATGATAATACAACAATAGGAAAAAAATATCCTCCCACCCCTGCCCCCACCCCCTTCCATAGAAAAATTTGTTTTTGACACACATCCCGTTATCCGATTTGGATGAAATTTGGTATACATATAGTGATCCGATGACAGTACAATATTAAGAAAGAAATATCCTCCTACCCCTACGCCCACCCCTTCTATAGAAAAATATGTTTTTGACATACTTCCCATTATCCGATTTGGATGAAATTTGGTATGCACATAGTGGTCCGATAACAATACAACATTTAAAAAAATATCCTCCTACCCCTACCCCCACCCCCTTCCATAGAAAATGCGTTTTTGACACCCTTCCCATTATCCGATATGGATGAAATTTGGTATAAATATAGTGGTCCGATGACAATACAACATTGAAAAATAAATCCTACCACTCCTACCCCCACCCCCATCTATAGAAAAATGCGTTTTTGACACACTTCCCATTATCCGATTTGGATGAAATTTGGTATACATATAGTGGTCCGATGACAATACAACAATAATGAAAAAATGTCCTCCCACCCCTACCCCCCACCCCCTTCCATAAAAAAATGCGTTTTTGACACAGTTCACTTCAAACGACTTTTATAAAATTTGGTATATGCATAAAGGTCCGATAGCAATATAGCCCAAACAAAAATATACTTCTACCTCTACCCCCACCCCCTCCTTCCCACAATAGAAAAATTAGTTTATAAACAACTCACGATCAGCGATTTCATTATAATCTAGTAAACTCTTCTGTTCTGTTATTGAACAAATATTTTCATTTAATAGAGGAGATAGCTGAGACTAAAAAGTAGGAAATAAATTGGTAGAAATTTTTTTTTAAGTCACAAGCTTTTATAAAATAGACTCAAAATTAAAAAATAATTTTCTAACATTCCAATATTATCATAATAATAAAAGCGATGGCCGCAAATCAAAGCATAAGTTAATCTAAATTTGTGATCCAAACACTTAAAGAATATTCAACATAGCAGATCATCAAAGATATGTTTGATGTGCCGCAATGTTATGCCATTGCCATACCTATGTCAGAGAAATTCTGGGGTATCTTGGGTCTGGTTGGGTGTGTTTGGTACCTCTGCATTTTTCTGCTAGATTGATTCTTGCAAATAGTGATATTTAATTGATACGGATATCTTATCGTGCTAACATCGTCAAAATTTCCATCAGTCGGCCATCGCTTTTATTATTATGATAATATTAGAATGTTAGATAATTATTTTTTAATTTTGAGTGCATTTTATAAAAGCTTCTGACTTAAAAAAAATTTTTTACCAATTTATTTCATTAATGTAATATTAAGTAATAACTGTTTTTAAAGGTGATGAATGTAAAGTTTTGGGTTATTTATAAATTTTTTGGACTATTTACACGCTCTAAATCTATTTTAGATATTTCTGCTTATTTCAAAATTATAATTATTCCAAATTATTGCTACTTTAAATTAAGACAAAACCCCAATGTTTGCCCAAAATAAAGAGATTTATGAATACCTACAGCACAGGTTAAGCACAGGTTAGGTTGGATAAGATTAGTGGGTACAGTGACACCATTTAAGCCGCGTACTTATTGGTTAGCGACAGCAACAGTAACTCTAATTGCCAACAAATTGCCTGTGTTACTTTATAAAATTCGTAAATTTTGTAAATTTTGTAAATTTTGTAAATTTTGTAAATTTTGTAAATTTTGTAAATTTTGTAAATTTTGTAAATTTTGTAAATTTTGTAAATTTTGTAAATTTTGTAAATTTTGTAAATTTTGTAAATTTTGTAAATTTTGTAAATTTTGTAAATTTTGTAAATTTTGTAAATTTTGTAAATTTTGTAAATTTTGTAAATTTTGTAAATTTTGTAAATTTTGTAAATTTTGTAAATTTTGTAAATTTTGTAAATTTTGTAAATTTTGTAAATTTTGTAAATTTTGTAAATTTTGTAAATTTTGTAAATTTTGTAAATTTTGTAAATTTTGTAAATTTTGTAAATTTTGTAAATTTTGTAAATTTTGTAAATTTTGTAAATTTTGTAAATTTTGTAAATTTTGTAAATTTTGTAAATTTTGTAAATTTTGTAAATTTTGTAAATTTTGTAAATTTTGTAAATTTTGTAAATTTTGTAAATTTTGTAAATTTTGTAAATTTTGTAAATTTTGTAAATTTTGTAAATTTTGTAAATTTTGTAAATTTTGTAAATTTTGTAAATTTTGTAAATTTTGTAAATTTTGTAAATTTTGTAAATTTTGTAAATTTTGTAAATTTTGTAAATTTTGTAAATTTTGTAAATTTTGTAAATTTTGTAAATTTTGTAAATTTTGTAAATTTTGTAAATTTTGTAAATTTTGTAAATTTTGTAAATTTTGTAAATTTTGTAAATTTTGTAAATTTTGTAAATTTTGTAAATTTTGTAAATTTTGTAAATTTTGTAAATTTTGTAAATTTTGTAAATTTTGTAAATTTTGTAAATTTTGTAAATTTTGTAAATTTTGTAAATTTTGTAAATTTTGTAAATTTTGTAAATTTTGTAAATTTTGTAAATTTTGTAAATTTTGTAAATTTTGTAAATTTTGTAAATTTTGTAAATTTTGTAAATTTTGTAAATTTTGTAAATTTTGTAAATTTTGTAAATTTTGTAAATTTTGTAAATTTTGTAAATTTTGTAAATTTTGTAAATTTTGTAAATTTTGTAAATTTTGTAAATTTTGTAAATTTTGTAAATTTTGTAAACTTTGTAAATTTTGTAAACATATCACGTGCTTGTTTTGGTCAGTCTGACACCTGCGCACTCTGTTAAGAATCTCGGAAAAATGTAGCTATTTACAAAAATTCAGCCTGTTACTCATTACTTAAAAAATAGACCGGTGTACTGTGGCCTATTATTTTTGTTTGTATTGCTCATATACCATTTCAAATTCTATTACCTACTTTTATTTAGGACTATGCTATAATTTCTTTTTGGTATTGACTTTAGATTAAATATTAAAGAATCCCACTCCACTTGAGCGGCCTGCCACATCGATTTATATTTTTTCCTTTTTTTTTCTGTCGAATTGACATCTAGACAAGTTCTCTATTGAAAATAGAAAGGGTTTTTTTTAATCGGGCTAGTATTTCCACTTGGCGTATTTTGGCCACGGTATAAAATAATGGCTACTGAATCCTTTCAAAATCTAAAGGATGTCTACGGAGAGCAGTGTATGTCTCGTGCAATGCTTTTATGTGGCATAAAGCTTCTTCGAGGGTCGTGAAGAAGTTAAAGATGATGAACGAGAAGGGCACTCCAGCACATCCAAAACAGCGACGCTCATGGTTTTTTTTTTGATATTAGGGGTGTTATTCTTATTGAATGGGTGCGTAAGGGTCAAACATTTGTATTTGGAAGTATTGATGTAGCTAAGGGAATGTGTAAAGACAAAACGTCCAGATTTGTGGAAGAACAATGCGTGGCTGTTCTAGTAGGACAATGCACCGACCCACAATGCCCATTGCATCAAGCAGTTTTTAGCTAATAAGGAGATCCCCGTCGTTAACCACCCACCATATTCACCAGACTTGGCCCCTTGCGACTCCTACCTGTTTTCGAAAGTGAAGAAATCGTTAAAAGGAACCCGTTTTGAAATATTAAAACACGTCAAGGAAAAAACGGCAAGACTTCTTAACAGCCTCTTTTCTGAAGATTTCGAAAATTCCTTCCAACATTGGAAAAAAAGCGCATGCAACGCTGCATCGATAGAGAAGGGGACAACATTGATGGGGAACATCATTAAGTTGTCTTAGTATAAAAAAGTAGATTTTTACAACAGTCTTATAATTTTATGCCAGACCTCGTAGATGGAAATTTTGATAGACGTTTCATTCAATTTTCAAATATTACTTTTTGTCGCTACGTCTTTGAACTTTTTTCGTAATTTCGCCTGCTATGTTAAAAAGGAAAGTTTAGGGGTAAAAGTTAAAATTGAAATGAAAGAACTAGAAGCAAGAGTGGCGCCTTGCTGAGAAGTACTTTTTTGCAATCTGGGGAAAAAGTGTCAGTTTTTAACATCGGTATGACAGTAACGAATCAGAAATAAAAACCCTGAAAATGATAGACTTCTAAAAACCACAGAAAAAAATTCGGAAAAAAGTTTAAAAGGCCAAAAACAAGGGATAAACTTTGTGATTATATACTGTCAGTCACTAGACTCGCGCTACAATCTTTTGCTCCGGGATAAAAAGAACCACTATTATCTCTGGGTATAAATATACAGTAGAACCCCGATTATCCGTGCTCTACGGGACCGGACGAGGCACGGATAAGTGAAAAGTACGGATAATCCGAACATTTATTACATGTTACATACATATACAGGGTGTCCCAGAACTAATGGTACAGTCGGGGACTTTTTAAATGGCCGCCCTTGAAAATAAAAAATATTCTTATTTGAAATTCGGAAAATTAATTTATACCAAAATAAAAAAATTGTGAACTTTACCTCTGTATGTATACATAAAAATTTAAAAATGTATATTTTTTCATTTCTTTCAGTGATTAATTTTGACAGAAAAAAAAATACACCGGCAATTTAAAAAGTCCCCGACTGTACATAGTAAAACTGTAGATTCCCTGGGTCAAAATATTACGATTTAGCCATACTTACCTTAGTCCAAAAGTTCGTACTAACCGAGATACAGGATGTTGAACTCTATTTTTTCAATTTGATTTTCTTTAATAACTTTTTTAATAATTAATATTTTTGCAAAAACTAACCAGCGTGTAAGTTTTTTTTAAATTGTCAAGACGATTCCGTTGAAAAATTTGATGTACAATGTACAGGGTGTTCCTTAGACCACTACCATTCCATAAAAATCAGTGTATTTTTGTTGTGCCTCGGTGTATACCAGTTTTTATGTAAAATAATGGTTTTCCCATCCTTTTTATGTAAAAAAGTGATACTGTTTTAAAGTCGCTCAGAGCAACGGTTTTTGAGATTTTTGCATTTAAAGGTTTTATTGCATGTGAGTGATATGCCTAATTTATGTATGATACTTTCTTCAATTCTTTCTACTAATTAATAATTTTGCACAAAAAATTCGGTTTAGTGGTTTTTGGGCATGGACAAATTTTGGTAAAAAAAATAAATATTATACAGAGTGTTCTCTAGGTCGGTACCGTTACATTAAAATAGATCTAACTTTTGTGTTCCTCGGTGTATACAAGATTCTATTAAAAACATTAATTTTTTAATTTTATTTAAGTAAAAAAGTTATAGCGTTATAGGTTTTCAAGATATTTAAATTAGAAGTTTTTATTGTATGCGTAAAAGATTTTTGATTAAATTCTTACCTACTTCATACATATTAGCTATAATCAATACTTTTTTATAACATTGTAAGATTGGATGTTTTCCTAAGAAATATTAAGTTAAAAAATATACAGGGTGGTTCTTAAATTATCATAAGTGTGGTATCATTGTTCGTTATTGCAACTGTGTAGAGCTTTGTTTTTAATGAGGAACAAAAACCTCTTCGTATTATTTTTTTAAAAATGGTAAGTGCGTATACTTTATTAATGCAAGTATTTTTTTATTGTTTTGAAAGAAAATTTTAATTATCGATAAAATTAATATTTTATTATTTATTTAAAAAAATATAAAATTTCTTAAGCATTGCGCTCTCAGCAACTAAGTTAAAATTTTAAAATTGGCAAATAGTAAATCAAACTTAAAACTGTTTATTATTGTAGGCTAGATAAATACCCGTGAAAAACTATTTCAAAAAATTCAGAATGCTGGAGAGGCGTTCAGAAATGCAAATCTTTATTTTAAAATCAGACGTTCGTATAATAAGCGAATAAACAAATGTATTCAAGTTAACGGTGGACATTTTGAACATTTATTGTAGATTTTTTTTTGTTTTTCTATCTAAAAATTTGTTGTTGCAATAAAATATGTATAATTTTTATAATTGGTTTTTATTTTTTTTTGTTATTAAAAATTATTTAATAATTAAAATAATATTCTGTTTAAAAACCTGCTTAAGTATACATCGAGGCACAAAAAAATACACTGATGATTTTAATGCAATGGTAGTGGTCCAAAGAACACCCTGTACATTGTACCTCAAATTTTTCAACGGAATCGTCTTGCAAATTTCAGAAAAACCTACATGCTGGTTAGTTTTTGCAAAAATATTAATTGGTTGAATGAATTGAAGAAAGTATCATACATAAATTAGGCATATCACTCACATGCAATAAAAACTTTAAATGAAAAAATTTCAAAAACTGTTGCTCTGAGCGACTTTAAAACAGTATAACTTTTTTACATAAAAAGAATGGGAAAACCATTATTTTACATAAAACTGGTATACACCGAGGCACAAAAAAAAGCCACTGATTTTAATGCAATGCTAGTGGTCCAGGGAACACCCTGTACACTGTACATCAAAATTTTCATCGGAATCGTCTTGCCACTTTCAAAGAAACTTACATGCTGGTTATTGTTTGCAAAAATATTAATTAGTAAAAAAGTTAATAAAGAAAATCGAATTGAAAAAATAAAGTTTCACACCCTGTATCTCGGTTAGTACGAACTTTTGGACTGAGGTAAGCATGGCTAAATCGTAATACTTTGACCCAGGGAATCTACAGTTTAACTATGTACCATTAGTTCTGGGACACCCTGTATATACTCAAAAAAAAAATAAGTTTAACCTAAGTTTATATATATGTATTGCATAAAAAGAAAACAGAACAAAAAATATAATTCTACATAAGGTTTTGGTCGAGTGATTTCCGGTAACGTTATTTCGATAGAACTTCAAAAACACAATTTCGATGACAAGAAATCATAGCACGGATAATTCGCAGCCCGGATAATCCGCGCACGGATAATCGAAGTTCCACTGTACTATTTTTAATAGCCTTTTGCTGAATATCGTAATTTTTTCATTAAAAAGATTATTTTAGTGTGATGTTACTAATTTTAATATACTGAGTGACAGCTACGTACTGGTTCCCGATAAATAAAATTATAAAAAGAACAGAAAGGGAAAACGTGGCGTCGCGTCTTATGACTATCAATCCATGAATCCATCGGGAGCATCAGGAAATCGATTAATAATAAATTACTCGGTCATAAAGATATAGATATAAAATATTTGCCTTCATTCGGTAGAACTGTTTTTTCAAAAGGTATAATTTTAAAAAAAGACCATAACAAAAACATTTCATGTAAAAAAAGGCCAAGTACTCGAAAATGGCATTCCGTAAAAAGAATTGAGATAAAAGTAAAGCCAAGTTCTCCAAATTTCAAAATGAAAGGTTCTTACTAGTTTGGAAATATTTTTTTAAACTTTGCTATTACAGCCAAACTTCTTTATGTTCAATTTAGCACTGTGCCTAAGAGTCATTTACAGCCGTAATAGCCAAGTTTAGAAAAATATTTCCAAACTAGTAAGAACCTTTCATTTTGAAATTTGTATTGGAGAACTTGGCTTTACTTTTATCTCAATTCTTTTTACGGAATGCCATTTTCGCGTACTTGGCCTTTTTTTACATGAAATGTTTTTGTTATGATTTCACTTCTTTTTTAAAGGAATTGGATAATATTTAATAATTTTTAAAGTAGTAAAATATGCGGAATATTGTTCAAAACTTTTGCAATGCCTTACTTCAATTTTTGAGGTTTTTTAATTTTTTTCCATGGTTTTATCGTAGTTCCTATTAGCCTTCCAAAGCTCCGCTCTCTAGCGTTTCTGAAAGTGCACAATGTTACTTTTACATAACTTTATATGTATGGGGGAGGAGAGTAAATGAAAATATTTGACTTTTTAAATTTTTCCCATGGTTTTATCATAATTTCTATTAGCATTCCAATGCTCAGCTCTCTAGCGTTTCTGGAAGTGGGCAATGCTACTTTAACATAACTTTAAATGTATAGGGGAGGGGAGTAAATTATAATTTTGGGGTTTTTTGATTTTTTCCTATAGTTTTATCATAGTTCCTATCAATCTGCCAAAGCTCAACTCTCTAGCATTTCTGGAAGTGGGCGATGCTACTTTTATATAACTTTAAATGTATAGGGGAGGGGAGTAAATTAAAATTTTGGGTTTTTTGATTTTTCCCAGGGGTTTGGTCATAATTTCTATCAGTCTGCCAAATTTCAGCTTTGTAGCATGTCTGGAAGTACAGTAGAATATTGATGATCTATACATGAGTGAGTCAGTGAGTGAGTGGCAATTTCGACGTTTTTTGAAATTTCGTAACTACTTTACTACTGTATGGAGTTCCATGAAACTTGGAGGGGTTGTTAACTCCATGGAGATCTACGACTGTGCAAAGTTTGAGATTCGTAGCTCATTCCAAAGTAGAGTTTTAGGTAGGTCAAATATCGGCTGAAATGTTTCCAGAAAAGATGGTTACGGCGCGCGAACTTGGCGAGGCACTGCCGTGCCCTCAGATTAGATTTTGTATAAATTAGTTTTTAGAAAGAAGAAGCTTTTTTCTTTTTCAAAAATTTTTTTTTAGTGGGTACATTTCTTTTTGTAAAATGGTGTTTGAGTTTTCATACCTTTGACGGTGGGAAAGAAGAACTAGAAAAAAATCAGTTGAATTGGCTTGGCCGAGTTAATACCCTGATAATTTCTCGTTCTTGTATTGAGACACCACACATACAAAAATTTGTGTATGTTTCTTGGTGACTCAATGAGAGAGCGTTTGCTTAAAGAGCAAGAGATTCCTGGTTCGAGTCCCGGCCGAGGAAAACTTTTTTCTGATTTTTCTTTCTTTAAATTGACACTTGTTGTTTATGGATTAAAATGTTTATCAAAAAACTGTTTAGAAAATATATTTTAAAATCAAATATGTAAAAAAATACATTTTCCAAAGAAATTCTCAAAAAGCAACAAGAAACATATTTTCTTGACATTATTCAAATTCAACTTAGGCAACCTTTATCGTTTATATTATATAAAATAAGCAAGATTTTGTAGATTCTCAACTAACAAATACAAAATATAACAACTTTCTTTCGTCAAATTTCAATTCTTGAAAATGTTGCGTCTCTGAAGCCTTCTGCAATGAAAATTTGCATGGAATTTACATGAATACTAAGCGACAAAAAATAATGAGACAATAACTTATAAAACAAGAGACGGATTCAAATAATAGGGACTTGTTGGAATAAAGCCGTGCAATAATAGTGTCAGCCAGTATTTTAATAAATTTACACAAGGCCAACAAAAAAATAGAGGCCACGACCCTAAAAAAAATCAGCTGTTCTCGGTTGGCTGACTTTTACATAGGGTCTTATGGGAGGTCTAACGTTTTTTTATAATATTTTCAAAATGGCATTACAGATATCCGCGAAATTTCAGTGAAATATTCTCAGACACCATCCCGATATTCCACCAAACCTTTGTAAGGATGCAAGATGATTAAAAGGTTAAAATCTTCAAGATTTAGCATTTCTTATTTTTAATTTAAATTACCCGCCATGTACCGCATGCTAACTGTTATATTTGACATGTATTTGACTTTGTCATCTGTGTTTGTCACATTCGCTTCTGTTTTAAATTTCATTTTAGTGTGAGCTAAGGAAGCGGCTCTGAAAAATTAAGGATCACTATACATTTAAAAAAAATTGTTCTGCAAGAATATAGTAAAAACAATCTCAAAATCGGCTTTATTTTAAAAAAAATCAAACATTCGTGAACCGCCATTCCAACTTCAATCTTTTAAAGACAATCAGCTGTGTCGTAATGTGACCATCAAAAAAAAATCAGCCCCGGATGTGACGTCAACAAAGTGGAGGATCGTGGCCCGTCCGTTTTGATAGCCCTGATTTACATTGCAGGATGACCGTGGATCTTTCAAAATTGACACACCAAAGTCGAATTTAAAACAAAGTGGTTTAGTATTCATTTCGGTTCGTATAGTAAACAAAATCCTTATGTTAAAAAATTAGCTGTCACATTTCAATGCCAAACTGTCAAAATACGGCCTCACACTAATATTGCATGGCTTTATTCCAATAAGTCCCTATTATGTCCCATTGATTTCCCTAGAGTTACCAAATTTAAAGATGACCCAACCAAGACAAGAAGAGGTCAGTCGAGATGACTTCCACCTGATTTTGTGTCCTAAAAGATATTTTTGGTGAGTTTCTTGAGGTATTTAGAAGAGAGATAAAAAAAACTTCAACTGGGGGATTCTCAAATATGGACCAAAAAAACTACTAGAAAATCTCACATATATTATCAATCAATGCATAAACGGACATCCAGTACCTGATTATCGGAGAATACAGAGGAATTTCAGTAATCAGTACTCTGAGTAGATTGCACGGTAGGATTCTTAGAGATTTAATAGAGAATGATTTTCATAAATAAGAAGAAGAAGGTTTTGTATTAAACAAGCAATTGAGAAAAGGAGTGCCAGAAATATAAAGACTCATGTTACCTTTGTGGACCTACAAAAAATGATGCCGTTCCAGTAGAAAAATTATGGAAAGTGTTATAGCAAAATATCACTCATACATACATAAAAATACAAATTCATACATATATAAAAGCGATAAAAGACCTATAAAATCTAAAAAAATCGACTTAAAAAAAATTCCTGTTAATAAAAGGCTTAAGACAGGGATGTTGTATCTCTCCAACTCTTTTTAAAATATATATAGCGATAGCTCTATAATTCTGAGAATGAACAAAAATCAGGATTTATTCTTTAAACAAATATACAGAAATAAGGTCAAATTTTTACAAAAAAAAATCTCATTCTTGACACACTTCACTATTCACTAGTCGAGCAAGAGGCATATCTTCATCGCTATCATCAGCATCACACTCAATAACATCGTCTTGCCAGTCTACTTCCTTAAAATCTTCAATAGTATCGGAAATAAAAATTGTTCTATAGTAAGTTAAATGCTTATAAGGGCCTATCCTTAAATTACATAACGCTCATGGGGGGACAGGGGGTTTTGGCCTTGCGTTACACTCAATGTTATTTTAATGTGTTTTTTTCTTGAAAATGCGTTACGAGGGGAGATGGGGGTCAAAAATCCTAAATTTTTGCGTTCCGTAAGTTAAGAATGCTCCCTAAAACCCGGTCTAGACATAACATTTTACCTTACGTCTTGCCTGTCAGTCAAAAGGGTCAAGTATGATGGTTGAAACACTAGCGTACACACTTGATAGTTTTAACGTACGTTTTTAAATCAGTTTTTGATACACCATGGAGGAAGAAGCACTGCTTTTGTCAATTAACCGTTTCAGTAGCTAAACATAGTTTTTTAACCAGTTTTTCAAAATGTTGTGCTAATTTAGTTTGGTAATGTCCCCTGAAGATGTAACTTTCTGTTTATGAAACATGTCGGGACTATTTGTTTAAAACAAATTAAAAATTAATGGAGGAAGACAATAACCTGTTTGATTTCCTAAAAAATTATCTTATCTAATGGACGTTTCGTATACCAACTTCTAAGTTGCACTCGAAAGGAATTAAAATTGTATGCACAACCACAAGAAATGCCGCTAAAACTGACGTTTTACCACGGATCACCTAACAAAATCCGTGGTTTTACCGGAAACAAAGTAGTCCATTTAAAATCAAGGTAAAAGGTCCTGAAATTGCGAAACGGATGAGACCACTTGTCCCCTACGTATTTTGGGCCGCTGATCACGAAAATGAGGGTTAAAGCTACCGCCAGTGGTTGGAACACCCTTAAAAATGCAAAAAACACCCCTAAATAAGGGTGTTTTTCGAATATTTTCGTTATTGTGCAAATTTAGTCATCCTATATGTTTTTGGGGGCGGTGATTACGAAAATGAGGGTGAAAACTTGCATTACAGGGTGGAACCACCCCTAAAATTGGGGAAAAACACCCCGAAATGGGGGTGCTTTTCGACTAAAAGTGTTTTTTTTGCTAATTAAGACATCTAATATGTTTTTTGGGGCGCTGATGAGACCACTTGTCCCCTACGTATTTTGGGCCGCTGATCACGAAAATGAGGGTTAAAGCTACCGCCAGTGGTTGGAACACCCTTAAAAATGCAAAAAACACCCCAAAATAGGGGTGTTTTTCGAATATTTTCGTTTTTTTGCCAATTAAGACATCTTATATGTTTTTTGGGGCGCTGATTACGAAAATGATGGTTACAACTTGCCCCAATGCTCGAACCACCCCCAAAATCGCACAAAACACCCCTAACAAGGGGTATTTTTCGACTAAAAGTGTTTTTTTTGCCAATTAAGACATCTTATATGTTTTTTGGCGCGCTGATTACGGCAAGATTGGGGCAAGTTGTAACCATCATTTTCGTAATCAGCGCGCCAAAAAGCATATAAGATGTCTTAATTGGCAAAAAAACACTTTTCGTCGAAAAATACCCCTTGTTAGGGGTGTTTTGTGCGATTTTGGGGGTGGTTCGAGCATTGGGGCAAGTTGTAACCATCATTTTCGTAATCAGCGCCCCAAAAAACATATTAGATGTCTTAATTGGCAAAAAAACACTTTTAGTCGAAAAACACCACCATTTTTGGGTGTTTTTTCCCCAATTTTAGGGGTGGTTCCACCCTGTAATGCAAGTTTTCACCCTCATTTTCGTAATCACCGCCCACAAAAACATATAGGATGACTAAATTTGCAAAATAACGAAAATATTCGAAAAACACCCCTATTTAGGGGTGTTTTTTGCATTTTTAAGGGGTTGTTCCAACCACTGGCGGTAGCTTTAACCCTCATTTTCGTGATCAGCGGCCCAAAATACGTAGGGGATAAGTGGTCTCATCCGTTTCGCAATTTCAGGACCTTTTACCTTGATTTTAAATGGACTAAAGCCTCTACCGATCAGTTCAACGTGTCCGACTTATGTCCTGTTCAGTTCAGGCAAAACGTACGTTTTATTGTCTACACGAAAGGTTTTGCCTGATCCGTTTTACCTGATCAAGTAAAACGTCAGGCAAAACGTTATGTGTAGACCCCGCTTCAGGTTACAACATATGAAAGATAATATTTTTTAAAATATTTCCAATATTCCCAATATTTCCAATATTTCCGAGACATCTTCGGAAATTTCCAATATTTTCATTTCCAACGGAAATATTTCCATTCACTATTTTTGCATGACATATCTGTTTGCTTTAAACAAACTTCCACTGGTTATCACACAATTTGAATTTTCGTAACTTGTGGAAATACGTTTAAACAATCCAATCGCTTTGAGATTATATTTCCCCATTTCCATCCTATTCTATGGTAATCCTATCCTAAAGCTTTGTTATTTTGACCCACAAGGCTACAGCTACAACCTACAACGCAAAAGGCATTCTGTGCATTTTAGAGCACCCCTCTCTCTCGCCAGCGCACGTGCTTAAATTATTTTATTAAAATTTAAATAACGGTTGGTTTGTGCGTTACGTAGGTAACGGTTTTAGTAGGGGAGACCTCGACATTTTTTGGAACTTATTTTCTATGTCAGCAAACATTAATAGAATTGTTCAGTGAGCAATTCTAAGAAAGAATGTCTATATAAACCGCAGCCCACGAGAAAGTCCGCCCCGAGCGCGGAAATATCACGTGACCGTAGGAGGGTCAGAAAAGCACGCCTCCCGGCCAGCTGTCATTATAAAACATGTGTGTTTTCAGTTTTGGTATGTTTGTTTACGTCGATTTTTTTTTAATTCGGGCACGAATTTTATGTGAACTTTATCAAAGTCATTAAAATAATGCAGCCCACGAAAAAGACTGTCGTGATCTGCGTTAAAATTATTAATGGCTAATGAATTGAAAGTTGTAAACGGGAAAGAAGTGGTAACAGATAGGATTGATCAAGTAATAGACATCCTTAGTGACATTTTCGATAGTGAGAGTGAAAAATGTGTTCAATTGTCATTTCTTATTGAACAATTAGGTCTCTTGAAAAGGTCACCTGAGAATCGAAGATATTGTGGATACACTTTAATGTTGGCTACATCTTTGTTTATCCAGTCATCCAGTGCATACAGGTCAATTTACAAAGCTAAGATAATATGTCTTCTGCAGTCTCGCAATATTAAAATACTGATTTGTAACATATCGTTAACAGATAGTAATCTCTCTGGTAGTGTGCAATATTTAAAAAGTAAGATACAGCTTTTAAAAGAACATGAGTTGGTAGTTAACTTACACATTGATGAAATATATTTTAAACTTTGTGACAAGACAAAGAAAAATTTAAAAACTTAAAGCTTAGGTTTGTTATGTCCAATTTTAAAAGACTTGTATAGATTTGAAGTAACTAACGATATTATGTACCTAATATATGTACCTGAAGATATTAGAGTGGAAATTTTATATAATTTTTTATTTTATGAATTCAATTCTTTTATCTATAATAAACACATACATCAGCAAAATATGTTTTTTCAATTTTTGCCTATATGAGAACAAAAAAATTTGGTCAATTTATTTAAATTGTGTAAAAACAGATAATATATTAAGCAATACAATAAGAATACTGGAACTCCTAAGATCACGAGGCCGGTCTTTATCGTTGGCTGCGATATAAACCCTTTCTATTTCCCGATGGGTTTAATCGCAAAATGCGAAAAAAGTTATGAATTCGAGGAACTTTTTTTCTTAATAATGCATATGGATGATTCTACAAAAATGGTGCTGTGGAGTGGAAATGCATATTTTTCAAACACAGACTGCAAATGAAGCATAGTTTTAGTTATAAGATTTAAAATGAAATGTTTTCTTTATGGAGCATTTGAGTTTAATGTATAAAAAAAATTGCAAGTTTATAATTTTTTTTTTACAAAGCAAATACCTCATTCCTCTGGTGTAGTCCCAAACCAAATATTAAAAACTCAGATTGAAAAAAATATCCTAATAAATAATATTTAACCAAGTCTTAACTATTTATCAAAAAATTGATAAAACTTAAGTTTGCAGTAATATTTTTGAAAATTCGAATTTACATCTTTTTAATTTTACAATTTTAAACGTGCTCCATTTTTAATAACACAATATTTGTGAATACCACCGGTTATTTTCTAGAGAAAGAGACGGCCCTGGATATCTAATTTACTTGTGAGGGTGACAAGTTGTGACAGATAATGTCAACTTTAGTTTGGCAGAAAATTCGTTTTTTTCGGAGAAATCAAAAATGAACGCTTCAATTATCATTCCTCTGGTAAGTAAATATTCGACTGATATCAATAGTATAATTTTTTTGTTGATTGTTTTAAAATTATAAGTATAGGAACTTTGTTTATATAAAACTTAAGTTAAGTAATCTAAATAGATTTTGATTTAAATTGGAAAACCATTAAAAAACTCATTCCTCTGGTACTCATCCCTCTGGAATTTTTATGCAATAATTCCTAAAATTCGGGAAAATAAATGTTTCTTAGCTTACACCTAATTAGTTACATAAATTTAACAAAACAAAATTATTTACTGTGCTGTACTGTTATTTAATGGCAATGACCAAAAATGATATCCATATAGCCCACTTTTGGTAGAATCATCCATATATGTTTATTAGTGAAAGCTATAGCTAAGCTAACTATAAATAATAGTATGACTTATCTCTAAATATAGGAAATATCTCTGGCAAAGATGTCAAAAATTGAATATTTCATATAATGCCCACCCCGATTCAAAAAACGCATCAGGTGACACTGCATTTAAAACCGGTGCAAATCCATGGGCCATCACGTGATGCGTTTTTTGAATCGGGGTGGGCATGCCTTGGTGGAAACAGGGAAAACTAGGAAAAAAAGTTCTTCGAGTTTAAAACTTTTTTTGCATTTTGAGTTTAAACCCATCGGAAAACACCCCCTCAACTCAAAGAACAGTTTCATCGATGTTTGCTGACAAAAAAAATAAGTTCCCAAAATCTTCACGGCCTCCCCTACTATTTTGACAACTGCAACTTTAAAACCCCTGTTTATGAAATTCATACTTTGAACATAAAACCCGGAATTCATACTATATATACATGAATTCTTGTACTTCCTGAATATCAAGGGACTGGTCCTGAAGAAGGTATATGTTTATTAGGTAATACGTTATTTTTTCGATGGTAATACCTAATTTATGTTAAATAATTTTTTAATTGAAATAATAAGAAATAATAAATTAAATTTTAATAATTTGTGGTTTAATATGTTTATCTAGCCATTGCGGTGCGGGCTAGGAAGGTAAAAATACCTAAAAAAACAATACTTGAATTAAAACAAAAAATGACATCTTAAATTCAATGTGACAGATGAATTCATTATAAAATAAAGACACCTTCTTAGCTAGCCTATTATCACACTTCAAGTGAAGCCATGATCATAGATTAGCCTTGAAAACAGTTTTTTGTAAATATCTCAGAAACTAAAGCTCCTACGAAGTTTTTGGTTATAACACGAATTATTGAGCAAAACAAAGTCTACTATATTCCGAAAACAGTGTATTGATACGATGCTCCGTTAAAAAGTTAGCATTTTTTAAAGTTTTTAATTGTCAGAAAACTGTCATTAGCATTAATGGATTTTGACCAAAATCTAATCAGCTCGTAAGAGTGTCGAACACTATTTTACCTAAAAATTTTATGAAAATCGGTTAAGCGGTTTAGGAGCTATCGTGTTACGGAGAGAAATAATTTACACACACACACACACACACACAGACAGACACCACGACGATATTGCTAGGATAGGTTAAAATACATCCAAATAAAAAAAAAAATTCGTCGAAAATAAAACTTTCTCTAGCCATTGCTACGGGCGCTGGGAAGGTAAAAACGATACCTAAAAAAGCGACCTTTCGAAAACCCCTTTTATCTCCACAACGGCTTAATGTATAAAGATAAATTTTTAAATTTCTAACTTTTCTTAAAACTTAAGAATCGTAAGGGTGTCAGCTTTACACAATCTCTTCTAAAAGTATTTTAAACCCCTTAAAAGCACAGAAAAACCATCTGCTAGTTTTTCTGTACTTAAAAGTATCCAATCTGGATAAACCTGTTCATAAAATAAATAAAAAATGCTTGAAAACCAAGAAAATTGTTTCTTAAGTTGGTTTAGGATAAATCAAATTAAAGTTAAATTCATTTTGAATCGATTATTGGAAAAAGGGGTCAAAAGAGGTAGGAAGGACTATTTAAAGTCTGATAGGAGGCAGAATGGAGTGTTTGGATGACATTTTATCACACAATAAAATTGTTATAATTATAACTCGTCACGAACATATATAGAACCTTAACAAATATAGCTAGGAATAATATTAAACTATAATTATTATTATTGTACCGAATGTACATTTTGCGAAATATTAAATTTTAAATGTTTGATTATCATTATTAATAATAGAACATTTAGGAGCCCAGTGGTCAATTAAAATTATTATATCTCTATATATCTCCATAATCTCATAAATATTAAGTAGCTATTTATTTGGATCAAGTATCTGTACTTATTAAATAATAAGCCCATTAGCACACGCCAAGTGTGCCAAGTTTAAAAAAACTTATCTAAACTAGTAAGAACTTTTCATTTTAAAATTTGTATTGGAAAACTTGGCTTTACTTTTAACTCAATTCTTTTTACGGAATATCATTTTTGCATACTTGTCCTTTTTTTACATGAAATGTTTTTGTTATGATTTCACTCCTTCTTTAAAGGATTTGGATAATATTTAAGTTTTGAAGTTGTAAAATATTTTTTAAAACGAAATATTTTTTAAAACTTTTGTAATGCCTTATTTAAAATTTTGAGGTTTTTAAATTTTTTTCCATGATTTTATCATAGTTCCTATCAGCCTTCCACAGCTCAGCTCTCTAGCGTTTCAGAAAGTGGGCAATGTTACTTTTATATTGCTTTACATTTATAGGGGAGGGAAGTAAATTAAAATTTTGGGGTTTTTAAATTTTTTCCTATAATTTTATCATAGTTCCTATCAGTCTGCCAAAGCTCAGCTCTCTTGCGTTTCTGGAAGTGGGCACATAACTTTACATGTATAGGAGAGGGAAGTAAATTAGAATTTTGGGGTTTTTTGAGTTTTTCCAAGCGTTTGGTCATAATCAGTCTGCCAAATTTGAGCTTTGTAGCATGCCTGGAAGTACAGTAGAATTTTGATGATCTATACATGAGTGAGTGAGTGAGTGGTAATTTCGACGTTTTTTGAAATTTCGTAACTACTTTACTACTTCATGAAGATTCTATGAAGATCTATGACTGTGCATGGTTTGAGTTCTGTAGCTCATTCCGAAGTAGATTTTTAAATTGGTGAAATATGGGCTGAAATGTTTCAAGAAAAGATGGTACAGCAGTTGCCCGAACTTGGCCGGGCACTGCTGTGCCCTCAGATTCCAATATACAGTCGAACCTCTCTAACTCGAACCGCTATAACTCGAACCCCTCTATAACTCGAACCTTTTAAGCGGTCCCTGCACTTTTTACATGTATTTTAACCTGGCTCTGTAACGAAATAGCGCGTATCAAAATAGCGCGTTTCAAAATAGCGCGCTCATTTGAGCGCGTGTTCAAAATAGCGCGTATCAAAATAGCGCGTATCATAACGGCGCGTGATCAAAATAGCGTGTATCATAATGGCGCGTGTTCAAATTAGCGCGTCTTCAAAATAGCGCGTATCAAAACAGCGCGTATCAAAATGGCGCATGTTCAAAATAGCGCGTATCAAAATAGCGCGTGTTCAAAATAGCGGGTATCAAAATAGCGAGTGTTTAAAATAGCGTGTGTTCATAATAGCGCGTCTTAAAATAGCGCGTCTAAAAATACCGCGTTTTGAACAATCGCCATTACAAACGTCGCTGTTATAAAATAGTTTGAGAAGGGGTCTCTTTCTAACATATTTTTTCAAAAAAAGAACTTTCCTGACTTTCTTCCCGTGATCCTAAAGGCTGTAACCAAACCGAAACGAACCGATCCAAACCGCACCGAACTGAAATAATAATGAACCAAACCGAAACATTTTTTCAAAAAATTATTTCCCTAAATTAGCTTCCCGATCCTTATTTTGCTGGGTTTCTATTCTAACCTGTGACTTGGGGACATTTTTTTTTGGTGGAAAAAGGTCACGGAGTTACTGAAAAAAATGTTTGGGTTCGGTTCGGTTCGGTTTGGTTACACACCCTCTAGGATCCCGGAAAAGAAGCCAGGGAAGTTTTTTTTTGAAAAAATATATTAGAAAGAGACCCCTTAGTCGAACTATATGAGTTGTGTTAAGTATAGCAAGCCATCCGTTTATTTAACGGTTAAGTAAGTATAACTTATCTGACCTTTGTACCATCAACAGAAACAACTACTCCGAGGGAAAATACCCCTACCGGCATTGAATTATACTGCTGGCTTGATGCTTTCGTTGGGAACTTGTTAAAACTGTTTGGTTTTCACTTTCTCCAACGTCGACCACAGGGATACGAGTGATCCCCGTCTGGAACACATCCTGATAGTCAGGAACAAGTGATCCATGCCAATCCATGACCGGACCGGTTTCGACCTTTTGGGCCATCCTGAGGTGAATGTAGGCGATAGCTTCATGTAGAGCATAAGTCTTGTACCATCAACAGAAACAAGGATGGCCCAAAAGGTCGAAACCGGTCCGGTCGTGGATTGGCATGGATCACTTGTTCCTGACTATCAAGACGTGTTCCAGATGGGGATCACTCGTATCCCTGTGGTCGACGTTGGAGATAGTGAAAACCAAACAGTTTTAACAAGTTCCCAACGAAAGCATCAAGCCAGCAGTATAATTCAATGCCGGTAGGGGTATTTTCCCTCGGAGTAGTTGTTTCTGTTGATGGTACAAAACTTATGCTCTACACGGAGCTATCGCCTACATTCACCTCAGGATGGCCCAAAAGGTCGAAACCGGTCCGGTCGTGGATTGGCATGGATCACTTGTTCCTGACTATCAGGACGTGTTCCAGACGGGGATCACTCGTATCCCTGTGGTCGACGTTGGAGATAGTGAAAACCAAACAGTTTTAACAAGTTCCCAACGAAAACATCAAGCCAGCAGTATAATTCAATGCCGGTAGGGGTATTTTCCCTTGGATTAGTTGTTTCTGTTGATGGTACAAAACTTATGCTCTACACGGAGCTATCGCCTACATTCACCTCAGGATGGCCTAAAAGGTCGAAATCGGTCCGGTCGTGGATTGGCATGGATCACTTGTTCCTGACTATCAGGACGTGTTCCAGACGGGGATCACTCGTATCCCTGTGGTCGACGTTGGAGATAGTGAAAACCAAACAGTTTTAACAAGTTCCCAACGAAAACATCAAGCCAGCAGTATAATTCAATGCCGGTAGGGGTATTTTCCCTTGGATTAGTTGTTTCTGTTGATAGTACAAAACTTATGCTCTACACGGAGCTATCGCTTACATTCACCTCAGGATGGCCTAAAAGGTCGAAATCGGTCCGGTCGTGGATTGGCATGGATCACTTGTTCCTGACTATCAGGACGTGTTCCAGACGGGGATCACTCGTATCCCTGTGGTCGACGTTGGAGATAGTGAAAACCAAACAGTTTTAACAAGTTCCCAACGAAAACATCAAGCCAGCAGTATAATTCAATGCCGGTAGGGGTATTTTCCCTTGGATTAGTTGTTTCTGTTGATGGTACAAAACTTATGCTCTACACGGAGCTATCGCCTACATTCACCTCAGGATGGCCCAAAAGGTCGAAATCGGTCCGGTCGTGGATTGGCATGGATCACTTGTTCCTGACAATCAGGACGTGCTCCAGACGGGGATCACTCGTATCCCTGTGGTCGACGTTGGAGATAGTGAAAACCAAACAGTTTTAACAAGTTCGCAACGAAAACATCAAGCCAGCAGTATAATTCAATGCCGGTAGGGGTATTTTCCCTCGGAGTAGTTGTTTCTCTTGATGGTACAAAACTTATGCTCTCTTCCTGACTAACAGGACGTGTTCCAGACGGGGATCACTCGTATCCCTGTGGCCGACGTTGGAGATAGTGAAAACCAAACAGTTTTATCTGACCTTGCTCAAACTGTTTAGGTGAATATACCTAAGCATACCTGGGACGCGCTATTTTGTACACGAGCTATTTTGATACGCGCTATTTTGATCACGCGCTATTTTGATACGCGCTATTTTAAACACGCGCTATTTTGATACGCGCTGTTTTGAAAAGTGCTGTTTTGATACGCGCTATTTTGACACGCGCTATTTTGATACGCGCTATTTCGTTACAGAGCCTTTTAACCTATATGTAACTCGAGATTCTATAGCTCGAACTCTCCATAACTCGAACTGTTTTGGTTGTCCCTTTAGGTTCGAGTTATAGAGGTTCGACTGTATTAAAAAAAAAACGCATATTGATGCGTTGCTTCGTTAAGAAGTTAGGTTTTTTTTCAATTTTTTACCAATCGAAAACTGTTTTAATGGATTTACAAATACACCCAGTTACCACATTTTCGGCGTTAACTCAAATTTTGTTTTCATCAAAAATAAATTGGCAAAAATTTTTTTTTAAGTCACAAACTTTTATAAAATGCACTAAAAATTAAAAAATAACTTTCTAACATTCTAATATTATCATAATAATAAAAGCGATGGCCGACTGATGGAAATTTTGACGATGTTAGCACGATAAGATATCCGTATCAATTAAATATCACTATTTGCAAGAATTAATCTAGCAGAAAAATGCAGAGGTACCAAACCCACCCAACCCGACCTAAGATACCCCAGCATTTCTGTGACATAGGTATGGCAATGGCATAAAATTGCGGCACATCAAACATATCTTTGATGACCTGTTATATTGAATATTCTTTAAGTGTTTAGATAACAAATTTAGATTAACTTATGCTTTAATTTGCGGCCATCGCTTTTATTATTATGATAATATTAGAATGTTAGAAAATTATTTTTTAATTTTTAGTGCATTTTATAAAAGCTTGACTTAAAAAAAAAAATTTACCAATTTATTTTCTACTTTTTAGTCTCAGCTATCTACTCTATTAAATGAAAATATTTGTTCAATAACAGAACAGAAGAGTTTATTCTAGATTATAATAAAATCGCTGATCGTGAGTTGTTTGGAAACTCATTTTTCTATTGGGGGAAGGAGAGGGTGGGGGTAGAGGTAGAAATATATTTTTTGTTTGGGCTGTATTGCCATGCCAAGTGAAGTGTGTCAAAAACGCATTTTTTATGGAAGGGGGAGGGGGGTAGGGGTGGGAGGACATTTTTTCATTATTGTTGTATTGTCATCGGACCACTATATATATATATATATATATATATATATATATATATATATATATATATATATATCTACCAAATTTCATCCAAATCGGATAATGGGAAGTGTTTCAAAAACGCATTTTTCTATAGATGGGGGTGGGGGTAGGAGTGATAGGATTTTTTTTTTCACCGTTGTATTGTCATCGGACCACTATATGTATACCAAATTTCATCCAAATCGGATAATGGGAAGTGTGTCAAAAACTAATTTTTGTATGAAAGGGGGTGGGGGTAGGGGTGGGAGGATATTTTTTTCTTAATATTGTATTGTCATCGGATCACTATATGTATACCAAATTTCATCCAAATCGGATAATAGGAAGTGTGTCAAAAACAAATTTTTCTATGTAAGGGGGTGGGGGTAGGGGTGGGTGGATATTTTTTTCTTATTGTTGTATTATCATCGGACCACTATGTGTATACCAAATTTTATCCAAATCGGATAACGGGAAGTGTGTCAAAAACACATTTTTCTATAGAAGGGGTGGGGGTAGGAGTGGGAGGATTTTTTTTTCTTAATGTTGTATTGTCATGGGACCACTATGTGTGTACCAAATTTCATCCCAATCGGATAATGGGAAGTGTGTCAAAAACGCTTCACAAGATTTGATAGTTAGTTAGATAGTTAGACAGAACATCTGAAGCTAAATAAAAGCTTGTAACAATAGAGAATTATTGGAATAAAGCCAGGCTATAATCGTGCCAGGAAGTATTTTGACACATTTACATTGTAAGTTCAGCTGTGATCTTTCAATATGTGGTCCTTGTTTACTATATGAACCGGAATAAATACTGCCTTCCTTAATTAATGGAAAATAAACGACTTAGTTTTAAATTCGACTTTGGTATGTCAATTTTGAAGGATCAACTGTCAAATTTCAATGTGAAACTGTCAGAATACTGCCTGGCACTATTATAGCCTCTCTTTATTTTAATAATTCTTTAATCTCTGCTCTGCTAAATTTTATTTATTTTGACACCATCGTAAAAAATTGACTAATGCTATTTGGCCATTAGATATATTGCCCACCGGCACTTCTGACCAAACTAAAGGTGACAACGTTGAACTCTATCCCTAGATTTGTTCATTGGGATCGACAAAGGCCGCTTTTTTTCTAAATCAATCATTAGATGGTTAGAAGCAGGTGCAGTAATGTTTTTTTTATTTTTGTGTAGCTTGCAACTTTTTATTTAAATGCTGTAAGAATTGACTACTGAATATATTCTGCTGTTGATATTTTTTATGAAGTTTATTGTCTTGGCTACCATCAAACATGCTGTTTTTGGCTAAATAAGAAACAATTAAAAAGTAGGATTAATTTAAATATTTGATATGTGGCTGATGTAAAATGGGAAATTGCTAAAATAGCTAAAATTGGATATTCCGTTTTACCTCAATTAAACGACTGATTAATTTTGTGTTTTTTTAAATGCCGCCTTTTTACGAACAATTTTTTGTTTTCATTAAGTATTTGTGTCTTTTATATATGAAGCATTAATAAGAAGAGAAATAATTTGTTTTAGTTCTACCTATATTTGTGTTAAGTATTCCATTTTAAGGACACTTTCCCTATGACTTTACTTAAATTATTTTTAGTATAATTTTTTCGTTTATTTTTTTAAAATAATTGTTATTATTTTTTTAGTTTTTTATTTTTTGTTTTAAATCTATTAAATGTTTAGAGCAAATGTAAAAAATCAGCCAAAATACATCGATTTGTATGTATATAAGCGCCACACCGAAACCAACACATTTTACCAGCTTTCTTCCTAAAGAAACGCCTTCTACATGAACCAAACCCAACCTCGACACTTAGAATTCACTTTCAAACAATATCTCATTGAAAAAATCTAAAAAAACGCCAAGTTTTGCGGTTTTTGTTGATAAAAAAGGACGCAAACAGTGCGATTTGTGTCCTCTCGGACTCACAGTTCAAAGGCGACTGAAAGATGAAATCCCGCTGTATATAGTATGCTCCTGCAGGATCAAACTCGGGATACATACAGGATGGTTTCGAATAATAGAGGTCCTGCAACAATGTGGTCAATAAATTTGAGCCTCCCACACGTAATACTGTCTATCTATCTATCTATCTATCTATTTAGCCCATATACATAATATTCAAATACAACCCATTCATGATGCAAACATGAGGGCCTTGGGGACTTTAAGCAAAAAAGACCTTATTGGTTTCTTTCAAAGACATATGCATATAATTTCTATATAGTACGTATTATTGCAATACCTACGGTACCTTACGATGCAGAATGCAAACATATTTGAAATAGCAATAGCAATGGGTATAAGTCTATCCCTTTTGCGGTCCTTAAGATAAAATGTCCTGATTGGTTATACCTTTACGCATGAATATTATTTTATTCTTGTATTCGTTACGTCAGATCATCGGCGTACAGTTGACACAAACTCTATCTATGTAAATACCTGTGCATTTTTCGTACCTTTATTTCTGAATGTGTGCATCCAACGCCAACCATTGTGTAAATAGGTAACAGGGAGTATTGGAATATTACGTATATGATTTAGCTTTCATTAATCACTCTTCTGTGTTTGTCGCCGTGTTCATCCATCTAGTTCCCGCGTGTTTCATCAAATCGTCCGCCCATCTTAGGGCCTATTCTTAAATTACGTAATGCTCTAGGGATGGGAGGGGGGTTTGGCCTTGCGTTACACTCAATATCTTTTTAATGTGTTTTTTCTTGACAATGCGTTACAAGGGGGGGGAGGGGGGCATTGGCGTAGCTAGGGGGACAGGGGGGCCTGGCCCCCCCTGAAGTCCCTCAGGCCACCCTAAGATATTTTAGGCCTCCCCTACCGACTACTAGTAAAAGAACATGACGCTGAAAATACATACTTTTCTATTATTATTCGGGAAATATTCAAATAAAATAGGTGCATTAAAATTTAAAATCATTCAGATAATGTATACATTTCAGGAAAAAGCCCTTATCTTGCGGAATTAGGCTTTTTCTCTTTAAATTATCGGTAACTTTTCTGCACTTATGCAATTTCCCGAAAATATTTTTTAAATTTAAACATAATTATGCATATTGAATATTTCATACATATTGGCGACATCTTGTAAAATATTATAGAAGTGTAAGTTGAATTTCGCATTTAATAAAGACAGCGACCTTTGCCCCTCTGTTTCCGAAATCGGGTTGTAGATGTCGTAAGGTTATAAAAGACCTTTTTAAACTGTTTTTCTAAAATAAATATAATTATCTTTTTAGTTTTTTTGAGGCTAGCGTTTAGTGTCTTATGAAAATTTTCCGATTTTGGTGACAATTTCATAACCATTTTCATATTAAGTTTTCCCACGTCGTTAAATGGAATAAATTCGTCGAGCAGTACCGGGAAATTTTTAATATTAATACTTCTACTCTAAGAGCAGAAATGACCGTTTTAAAGAATTGTATTTTTCGGTTAAATCAAACTGTTGGTCAAGATTCTATCAAACAACATATAGCAGAAAACACCTATCCAAACCTCTACCAACTTTTTAAAGTTACAAGTATTCTTCCAATTTCAAGTGCAACTTGCGAGAGGTCTTTCTCTGCCATGAGGAGAGTTTTTAATTGGCTTAGAACAACTATGACTCAAGAGAGACACTCAGGTTTGTCATTGTTATTCATAGAAAAAGATGTTGAGGTCGACTTAGACAGTGTGGTAGACGCTTTCAGTCAGCGACGTAGAAAACTTTCTTTGTAGAATTGCTGAATCACATACTTCCTGTGTATACATATAAATAAGTTGGTAAATGTATTATTAAATTTGTTATATTAAAATATTAGAACATTTAATGCGCGTATTTTTTTTTATTCATTGCACACTTTGCACGACTCTTTAAAACCTATGTTTGCTTTTTGTTCAAGATAGATCGGGGCCACGGCCCCCCCTGAAAAGCAAGGCTAGCTACGCCAATGGAGGGGGGGTGTCTAAAATCTTGATTTTTTGCGTTACATAATTTAAGGACGTTCTCTTATTTGGGCACCTAAGCTTACACTTAGTACTATAGTTATAGAGTACGTGTGAGCTAATATAACTAAAAACTTAAATATAGTTTATTTAACTCCAGACTCAATTACCATTCGTTTAATATCACACAAGCCATGTTTTGACTTAAACCCTAATTTTTGAAATCTACCCCCCGACCGAACCTTTTTTTTAAACTAAAATGTATTTTGTTTAACTCCAGACTCAATTACCTTTCGTTTGATATCACACACGCCATATTTTCACTTAAACTCTAATTTTTTAAATATATCCCCACCCTTTTATTTGGCTTGTGTTCATTGGATTTTGTTCATTTTTAAGTGGAACTATCACGACCCAAAACTCAGCCTAGGTACCAAATTTAATTCAAATCGGACAAGCGGTTTTTAAGTTATGCGCGTTGGTCCTTACAGACAGACACACAGACAGACAGACAGACAGACAGAAAAAACATGCTAGAAATGAACATTTCGTACAATTCCCAACACATTACGCAAATTTGCCAAAAATTTATTTTGAACTTCTTATCCCCCCCTCCAAGTACATGAAAGCTTTCTTAAAAAAATAATAAAAAAAAAATTGCAAAAAATATTTTTGAAAAAAAAGTTCTCAAAAACTTTTGTCTCGAAATAAAGGATTTTTCGAAAAATTGCTTTTTGTAAAAAAAAGGTTTTTTAAACGATTTTTCGAAAAAACATGCATTTGAAAAATAGGTTTCTACAACTTCGCGAGCCTTTGAATGCCGTTGATGGGCATTTCCTCGCAAAATATTACGAAAAACATATTGTCATAATTTTGACACAGGCACCCTAGTGACCGGATAGAGGTGAAGGCCCGGAGTATGCGCCATTGAAAAGACGCGCTTCCATGCTTCCATATCCCGTAAAGGGAATGAACGTTATAAGTTATGGAACAAGAAGAAGCTATGGAAATGGAAATAATTAAAATTGATACAGGAGATAGTACTGTCTGTAAATTTCTGGTACCAGTCAGCCACAGTACACAGGTACTGCCAGACGAAGCGTAAAATCTGGCACCTATAAGTAGACACTTTTGAATAAATCAAGTACCAAAGTTCATTCTCTTCTATAATGGATAATTTTAAAAAATATATAAAACAAAGAAAGGATATATCTGGAAGTCATGGGGCGGAAAAGGACAAGAAGGATAAGAAGAAGAGATAGAAAGAAAATTAGAGATAAGACTTGGTTGGGTTATTATACAGGGTGCCCATTTTGAGAAAAAAACTTTATATAATCGTCCAAAACTCCTTAACTGTTAAGATACAGAGTTTTAAAGATTTTCAAAAAAACTAACGATGTCTGTGTTACAAAGATCCATATTATTATGAATAACAAAAAAAATATTTTATACAAACATTTCCTCAGTTGAAAGAACCCCCCTAAATGAAACGAAGTAAATTGTACGGAAACCCGCTCAAGAATGCTTTCTAACGGTCTTTTGTGTCTCGGTGTAAACCACTCTGCTTGTACTCTCAACTTGCCGTTAATTGCTTTATACTATAATGCTAAAGCGCTTTGCGAGAAAGAGATAGACTATACTTTAAACGCTTCAGACAAAGAGACAAAACAGCAGCGTAAGGCAGAGATGCGTCGACTTAGAAAACTGTTACAAATCAAAATAACACAGCATGTTTTTTAAAAATTGAAAATAATTTTTTAAATTTGTTTCCAGTTACAAAATATAAATTATTCTGATGAAGTATGTGTAATTAGTGTACAGATTAGCTGAATACAACTTTTATGAAAATATAGCCATCCTGAAAATCCTGCCTAAAAACAAGTCGCCGCGTTGCTATAAATTTTTCTTGTTGTTTAGGTTAAGAACCTAGTTTTACATGTAATTAATGCTTGTTGGTACAGAAAATAATATTTAATTAAAAATATTTAAAAACTTTTAATTATTAAAAAAATACCATTTAAATCCCGTTTTGCGATCAATTGACAAAGGTTAGGATAACACCGATTTTGAAGTCTCAAAAGGTTGAAAGCAATTATTTTTCGAAAAAAATGTATTTGAAAAAAGAAAAGTTCTATTTTTTTCTATTTCCTGAGTTTTATGTTGCTCCATCCTAGGCAACTTATATTAAAATATGTATTTTTAATGTCAGGGTGATTTCTAAGAAGTGTTTCCTTGAACTTGTATATTTAACATTTTGTATTTATCTATTGTCAGATCAGACGTTTCACCCATTTTGTTCCCGACGAACAAATCTTTATCCTGTGAAAGGCTTTCGCGGCCATCGTCCAATGGTGGGTGTGCTTTCGGGCTGTTCGGCCGTCGTCGTTGGAAATTCGTTCTCGACGTTTCGCCATCTGGAGTGGATGGCATCTTCAGGAGATGTTGACTGTTTGTCGGCTTCTCGAAGACTGGTGGTTAGTGTGTCGCGGGCGCAGGTTATATACGCTATGGTGGGCGGGGCGTATATCAGAGCTGGTCGGTGATTGGTCACTTTCCCGAGATTCAGTTTTGTTATTGTAAGCGAGCCGTTTAGTGATTTTAAGAACCGGTACCCATGTTCTGTTAATTTTAAGAGTTTCTTCAGATCTGTTGAAGTTCTGCTAGTGTTTATGAATTTCGATTGCTTCTCTATAGAGTCTTGGATAGTATGAAGAGGTGGCGCAGAGAACTTGTGTGTCTTCGAATTTTATTCGGTGGTCTTCATTGTTTAGTGTGTGGTCTGCAACTGCGGATTTTTCCGTATGTCCGAGTCGACAGTTGGCTTTGTGTTCTTTGATTCTTCTGATTACGGACCGTTTGGTTGTTACGATGTAGACACTTCCACAGGTACAGGGAATGCGGTATACCCCCGAAGAACTTAATAAGGAATCCACTAAGTTCTTCGGGGGTATACCGCATTCCCTGTACCTGTGGAAGTGTCTACATCGAAACAACCAAACGGTCCGTAAACACAAGAATCAAAGAAGACAAAGCCAACTGTCGACTCGGACATACGGAAAAATCCGTAGTTGCAGACCACACACTAAACAATGAAGACCACCGAATAAAATTCGAAGACACACAAGTTCTCTGCGCCACCTCTTCATACTATCCAAGACTCTATAGAGAAGCAATCGAAATTCATAAACACCAGCAGAACTTCAACAGATCTGAAGAAACTCTTAAAATTAACAGAACATGGGTACCGGTTCTTAAAATCACTAAACGGCTCGCTTACAACAACAAAACTGAATCTCGGGAAAGTGACCAATCACCGACCAGCTCTGATATACGCCCCGCCCACCATAGCGTATATAACCTGCGCCCGCGACAGACTAACCACCAGTCTTCGAGAAGCCGACAAACAGTCAACATCTCCTGAAGATGCCATCCACTCGAGATGGCGAAACGTCGAGAACGAATTTCCAACGACGACGGCCGAACAGCCTGAAAACACACCCACCAAATCTTTATCTGTTGCTCTTGAAAATCGTTCTTTTATTTTAAGATTATGCAAAATTACAAGGGAGAAAAAGGTCATGTAGACACCGAGATTTAACAAAAATTCGTATGCTTCACACCTATAAAATTTTATCGGCACGACTGGTTCAGAAAAAATTCAGAATTATGATATACAGGGTGTTCGGCACATGAACCGTCAAAATTTTTTGGGATATTGTTGGGGTCATTTGCTACCTTTTTAACCTTGGAACTTGGGTCCTTAGAGTCACGGCTAAAGAGATATGAATTTTTAATTTTTTTTTCTCAAATTACCCAAAATGCCACCTTTAAAATCCTCGTAAGCTTTTTATTAATGTCTACAAAAGCACCATTTTAGCTCACACATATACTATACTATAATAGTGTGAGCTATGGTGATCCTAATTTTTTCGAGAAAAAAAAAGTTGCTCCGATTTCAAAATTTTTTTATATCTTTGCGTTTCAGATGATTTTGAAACTTTTTTGTTGCGCCGTCTGTCTGTCTGTCTGTATGTCTGTCTGTCTGTCTGTCTGTGTGTCTGTATGTTTGTCTGTAACGACCAACGCGCATAACTCAAAAACCGCTTGGCCGATTTTAATGAAATTTGGTACCTAGGCTGGGTCTTGGGTCGAGATGGTCCCATTTAAAAATGAACAAAATCCACCGAACACAAACCAAATAAAAGGGTGGGGGTAGATTTCAAAAATTAGAGTTTATGTGAAAATATGGCGTGTGTGATATTAAACGAAAGGTAATTGAGTCTGCAGTTAAACAAAATACATTTTAATTTATTTAAAAAAAAGGGTGGGGGTATATTTTAAAAATTAGAGTTTAAGTGAAAATATGGCGTGTGTGATATCAAACGAAAGGTAATTGAGTCCGGACTTTAACAAAATACATTTTAGTTTTTGGTTTTTTTGTAAGGGTGGGGGTAGATTTCAAAAATTTGAGTTTAAGTCAAAACATGGCTTGTGTGGTATCAAACAAAAGGTAATTTAATATGGAGTTGAATAAAATATATTTCAGTTTTTAGTTATATTAGCTCACACGTACACTATAACTATAGTACCTAGTGTGAGCTTAGGGGCCCATATATTGGCAGGTAAGGTGGGGGTGGGGGCCTTTTTATTTGGTTTGTGTTCGGTGGATTTTGTTCATTTTTAAATGGGACCATCTCGACCCAAGACCCAGCCTAGGTACCAAATTTCAATAAAATCGGCCAAGCGGTTTTTGAGTTATGCGCGTTGGTCGTTACAGACAGACAGACAGACAGACAGACAGACATACAGACAGACAGACAGACAGACGGCGCAACAAAAAGTTTTAAAATCATCTGAAACGCAAAGATATATAAAAATTTTTGAAATCGGAGCAACATTTTTTTTTCTCGAAAAAATTAGGATCACAATAGCTCACACTACTATAGTATAGTATATGTGTGAGCTAAAAACAATTCTGCTTTAAAACACGGATATTCCGTGAGACGGGCAATAATCGTTCGGACTTTATAAGAAAAACAATTTGATGTTTATGATCGTTTCGAACAAAATTTATAAATAAAGAACAGAATACATTATTGTTAAAAGTTTAACTTTTGTTTAAGTAGGTAAACGATCATAAACATCAAATTGTTTTTCTTACCAATTCCGAACGAGTTTCGCCCTTCTGACGGAATATCCGTATTTTAAAGCAGAAATGTTCTTTTTTATTAATGTGTAGCATACCGTTAGAAAGGTAATCAACTAGAGAAGTTTTTAAAAGAAAATGATGTTCCCAATTGTCGATACTTTTTTGATTTTTAATTTTGAAATTAATTTTCATTCACAAAATCACTAATGTTCTTCAATAAAATTTGGTACAACAATTTTAACAAATCTAATAATTAGTTGAAGAATCATAAGATTGCAGAATTATAAAAAAAATGGTGCTTTTCCAGGCTTTAATAAAAAACTTACGAGGGTTTAAAGGTGAGATTTTGGGTAATTTGTGAAAAAAAAATGTTAAAATTCATATCTCTTTAGTCGTGACTCTTAGGACCCAAGTTCCAAGGTTGAAAAGGTAGCAAATGACCCCAACAATATCCCAAAAAATTTTGACGGTCATGTGCCGAACATCCTGTTATAGTCAGGAAGAAGAAAATATTTAAATGGGGTGTTTTTCAGTTCAATAGAAAAATTTATTGCTGATTTTGGTAGTCCAAAATCTCTACTTTAAGAATCCGGTTAATGCCATTCTGGCACTCTTAAGCATTTCGAAACATTCAAGATGGTATCCGAGTGGGATAAAAAAATTATAAAAATAATAATTTTTAATAATATGAAAACAATACTAGGCGCAATTAATAGGTCTTGGAGACCAATAAACATAGCAAAAGCCCCGACTTCTTTCCCTCTAGGAATATTGTCATCTGTGGATCTGACCACTATCTGGTAAAAGCAAAAATATTATTCCCTTTAAGAAAAACACATAAGGACGAAAGTATTGAAGAAAATTAAAACCTAGAATGCATCGAAGACAATCAAAAATACAACTTTAGAAGTCTAGAAATCGAAAGTACTCAATGATTGTATCAGAACCGATTAGATAAAAAATTAATAAACACAGAACACTCATTTGAAGAGATATATACAAACATAATAAAAAGCTTGAAGGAAGCAACCATCGAAGCTGTTGGATACCAAGATAATAGAAATAGCAGGAAGATGTGGTGGACGGAAAAAATACAGGAAATGGTCAAAGAGAAAAAACGCACATACTTGAAATGGCTCAGTACTAAAGAACAAAGAGACCTAGAAATCTACAGGGAAACCAGAAGACAGCTAAGAAATTTGATACGCACAGAAAAAAATGAACTGTTCGAGCGCAAATGCCACGATATCAATACACACGTAGGAGGTAGGCAGAGTTCTGATGTATGGAAATTCATTTCTACAGTAAAAAACTCAATAAAAGAAAAAGTAAACATCCAGATCATCAAACAAGAACAATGGACAGAACACTACAAGGGACTGCTGCAGGAAACGAGACCCGAATATCTGGCAGCCTCTCCGAGGAGAGACATAGAAGTACACGGAGAGGAAGTAATCATCGAAAAAGAAATGATAAAAAATAGTATTAAAAAGGTTAAATCCGGAAAGGCTAGCGGACCTGGAGGAATATATGCTGAAATGCTCAAATATGGATCAGAGAAACTAATCGAAAATATCACATATATTATCAATCAATGCATAAACGGACATCCAGTACCTGATGATTGGAAAATTGCATTCATATCCTCAATACATAAAAAAGGAAACAAGCTGGATTGCAACAATTACAGAGGAATTTCAGTAACCAGTACTCTCAGTAGATTGTACGGTAGGATTCTTAGAGATCTAATAGAGAAGGATTTTCATGAACAAGAAGAAGAAGAGCAAAGTGGGATTCGTGCAGGCAGATCTTGTAGTGATAATGTTTTTTGTCTTAAACAAGTAATTGAGAAACGGAGCGCCAGAAATATAGAGACTCATGTTACCTTTGTGGACCTACAAAAAGCTTATGATACCGTTCCAGTAGAAAAACTATGGACAGTGCTAGAGCAGACTAATATCAATCATACATACATAAAAGCGATAAAAGAACTATACAAAGGGTCAAAATCTAAAATTAAAATTGGAAATCGACTTTCAAAAGAATTCCTGATAACAAAAGGCTTAAGACAGGGATGTTGTATTTCTCCAACTCTTTTTAAAATATAGATATCACAGTAGCTCTAAAAAACTGGAAACGGAAAGTGCACGGCATGGGAATACAACTTAACGACCGATTTACCATATACACACTACAGTTTGCTGACGACCAAGTAATTGTAGCTAATGATAAAGAGGACATGGAGTATATGATGAGAAAGTTAATGGAAGAATACCAAAAGTGGGGACTAACAGTGAACGTGGACAAGACACAGTACTTATGTATTGGAAACGAATCCAGTGAGTTAGAACTGGACAATGGACAAGTAATATCTCCATGCAATGAGTATGTATACTTGGGTGTCACATTTGATAAGACAGGAATAGACTGTAAAGAACTGGAAAAAAGAATAGTAAAAGCAAAAATGGTTATTGGATATCTTAACAGTATTTTATGGAGCAGAGAGATAAAAAAGAATGTAAAATTTAACATATATGAAACAATGGTGAAAAGCGCGCTGTTGTATGGAATAGAGACTTGTCGCGTAACAGAAAAATACAAAACAAAAATGGAAAGTGTCGAAATGGATGCAATAAGAAGATCAATGAGAATATCTAGAACAGATCACATAAGAAATAAGATCATAAAAGAAAGAATGGGAATCGAAGGAAGCATAACGGATGACATCACTAAAAGACAACTGATATGGTACGGCCATGTATAACGGATGAACGACGAAAGATTACCAAAGCAGGTCCTAGAATGGCAACCAATAGGGCGCAGAAAAAGAGGGCGTCCTAAATTAGAATGGCAACAGTCAATCCAAAGATCAATGAATCAAAAAAATCTGACAGAAGATGATTGTCAGGATCGAAGGAGGTGGAGAATAGGCGTCGGACAACGCAGAAAAACGTTCTAAACCGACTAAATAAAAAAAAAATATTGTCAAAATAGCGCCGCTATTTGGATCTTTTCCTCATTAGCCTTTAACTCAAACAGTACCTACTTATATTCTAAGAAAATATGTAAAGGAACGACGAATCATCCACCAAGACAATACAAGTTCGCACAAACACAAAACAGCAAAACGTCTAATTTTTGGACCATCCTCAATAAGTCCCAACGATTTCTATACTTTTCCGAAAATCAAGAAAGGGCTGGATGGTCAAACATTTTAGTCGCCAGAGGAAGCAATCGACGCCTTCAAGAATGCAATTTTGACAATACCAACAAACGAGTGAAATTGCCGCTTTAACAACTGGCTTGAGCGCATGCAAAAGTGCATTCATTTTCATAATCCGTGGTTCCTAGCATTTTAAGAAGACAAGACTAGTTTCTAGGGACTTATTGAAATAAAGCCATGCAATAATAGTGTCAGGCAGTATTTTGACAGATTTACAGTGCAGGCTGACATATTTCGAAATTGACATACCAATGTCAACTTTAAAACCAAGTCGTTTACTTATGTGTAATTAAAGTCGTCAGTATTTATTTCGGTTCGTATAGTAAACAAATTCTTTATGTTGAAAGATTAGCTGTCATATTCCAATGCAAAACTGTCAAAATACGGACTGACACTATTATTGCATGGCTTTATTCACAGTACACCAATTAAAAAATAGTAATGACAAATCGGCTTTCCCGCCAAATATTTTTAGCGCTACACCCCGTATTTTTACTTCAGGACGACAGCGTCGCGATGGCGCTATCCCAGCAGAAAAAGTGAAATCTTGCAGAGCAGAGCGATGACTTCTCTCAAAAAAGGTTTAGAATGAGAGGTGCTTGTTGTGTTACGGTTCGGTTCGGTGTAAGTGTAATAGTTACTGATTTTTAATGTATTCATACTAATATAAATTATGATTAAAATAAACTGTTATTCTATTATGCAAAATTTTGACTTAATTTTATTATCTTTCAAAAAACAAACTGAAACTTTTTGTTAAGACTTTATACCTCGTGAACTTCCTTCAAATTTAAAAGAATTTCAACAAAAAAAAGACTAACTGACCTGTATAATAATATACAAGGCGCAGAGCGCAAAAATTAGTTCAAACAGACAGCTATGGGATGGCGCTGTTCAAATGCCATTAATAGGGTCACTGCATCACGAAGACGTAGTGTCTTCTTTGGGTAGCGACACGACAGCTAAATATTTTTGGTTATATGACGAATCTGACACTGTCAGGAGCGTAGCTTTTTTTGTATTTAAAAAAATAAAATGGTTTACAAATGTTACGTAAATAACTGTCCGTCACACTCGGTATATATATTTAGACTGTCCAAATAAACAAACCATTTAAATAATGCTTTTCAGATTGTCGAATAAAAACGATGTTTTTTATGATTTCAATATTTTTTCACACAGCGCAAAAAACCAAAAATTATTTGACATGTTTTATAAAAATATAGAAAACTATTGTTGGATTTATTCTAGGGCATAAAAGTGTACGTTTAATCCCTTTTTTCATGGACTTAGGTGATTAAAAGTAATTTCTTTAAAACTATAAAGGAAAAATTATAGGTTTTTTGGATCATTTTATTTTATTAATATGCAAAAAACAAAAAGCTATCATGATACACGATAACGGTTATTCTGTTGCTTCCAGCTTGGCAAAAGTTTACTGTACTTTGCTGATGACTTGGTTGGTTTCGATTATTATTGTGTCCTTTGGCATAGCTTTCATATAAAGGAAGCATTTAACTTTCTAGACTTCTCCAGGATAAAAAACAGGAATACCTTTTCGGTTAAATTTTTGACATTCTTTTTATTGCATCATTTTCGGTACTCTGAAAGCTTTCTTTGGCGGCCTTTTCAATGTCCATCTCAAAGTAGGAATTATTCTTTGGCCCCTTGTTTGTTCCATCTTTAAGAAATTTAATTCAAACTTGTTCTTATTTTGTTTGTTATGAAATAAATATTATTTTTTGCACATTTTGTTAGCGTCTGACTGACTTTTGTTTAGTATCTACCATAGCAACGCGCCCAAAGCTCACCAAAAAAATGAAAACTATCACTGCCCGCTGTATTATTATATACCGGGGGTTGACATGCTAAAACTAGAGTACCGGAGTAAGTGGTTTAATATTTATTTATTTTATGATTATTAATATTTTTAGTATATAAACATTGGCATTAAAGTCCCTTTTAATCACTTAACAAATTATAGCTTCCGGTGGGGCTTAATCTTGCTGCGGAATTAAAAGTAAACACAGCATATACCTACTATTATTTTATTACGGTGTCCAGACAGAAGCGGGTGTCGAAGAAAACGTCGAAAGAACAAAATATCAAAGACACGAAAGGTCGAAAGTACAAAAGGTCGAAAACATAAGGTCGAAACTACAAAAGGTCGAAAAACAAAAGGCCAAAACTTCAAAAGGTCAAAAACACACAAGGTCGAAAGTACAAAAGATCGAAAATAGAAAAGGTCGACAGTACAAAAGGTCGAAAGTACAAAAGGTCGAAAAAAGGTCGAAAATACAAAAGATCGAAAAACAAAAGATTGAAATCAAAAGGTCCAAAATCGAAAGTAGCTATACTGTAATGATTGTAAAAAAAGGCTTTACTATAGACACAGAGGCACACACACACACTCACACACACACACACACACACACACACACCTAACGCACACACACACAAACACATACACGCACATACACAGACACACACACAGGCGTCACGACGATATTGCGAAGATAAGTCAAAATACACCCAAATAAACACATTTTCGGTGTCATCTCAAAAACATTTTTTTTCTTCGAAAGCAATACCTTGTCTAGCCATTATTGCAGGGGCTAGGAAGGTAAAAAAATCAACATTCTAAAAATTCAAGGCCTAAAAATTTTTTTTGTATCATCTCTAGGTATTTTTTTTGTGTAGCAACACGACGGGTCGCGGAACTTTGTTCGAAAACATTTTCCTCGGTTTTTTCGAACAGAAATTTCTTTGAAACAAAAATTTGCGATCAATCGGTGTTTTCCTAACCTTTCTCAATTGATCGCAAACGTATTCTTACCGGTACAGACACTCTCTGACCTTGTTCCTCCAAAACATTGTCTTCAAATCACAGGTTTGCTATCAATTGAAAAAGGTGAGAATAACACATTTTTCGAAAATATGTTTCGGTTGGTGCCGTTTGGTTTCACACTCTCTACCCAGACAGCACAAGTACGTACTATGTACGTACATAGTAGGTAATTCTGTGATGTACTATACGTACATAGTACGTACATTTTTGGACGTCCATATATGTGTACGTCGTAGGGACGTAATTTTAGCCATGTACTATGTCCCACATAGCCCAATCACGTGTTTAACACGTAAAAAAGGCGTGAGAAAAAAAAACGTTGATTTTAAAAGCTGTTAGAAAAAAACGTTTATTTCATATATGAAAACAAGCTTAATAGGTCATTTATTAACGTTATAAAAATAACGTTGCTCAAAACTGCGTTGTAATAACGTTAAAATCACATTAGATTCACGCTTTTTCTACACCTAAAGGTACCATTAAAAACTATTCTGGCTTCCTGAACATTCCTACTTTAGAGTGATCGTCCAGGTTTACCTTAAGGCTCGAAGTCTCGATAGGTTTGAAGTTTTTTTTACTTGATTTAATATTTAAGTAATGTATCTCTAACAATGCCGTTAAATGTTATAATTCCAAATCTAAAGAACAAGAACTGTAAAGACACTGTATGTTATTTTAAAACCAAATAGACTTACTGATCGATGTAAAATACAAAAATAAAAGTTTTGGAATATTTTTCAAAAAATCATGTTTTTGCACAAATTCTACTTGATTGGAAGCACGGCAGAACCACAGAAATTACTTTAGAAACTATAAAAAATTTACAAAAGAGGCAAAATTTAGAGTAACCCCACAGAAATTATATTTTTTATGATTGTAGGAAAGTACTATAACTACTATTATATCTAATAGTAAAAGTGTATGCATTAAATTGTTGTAGTATTTTTTGTATTAATTTATATTATAAAAATAAAAAGTTGGTCAAAAACTTAAAATATAAGTATGGTCTTTAATTTTTTTAAAAATATTTTACATACTGTAGGTACTCTAAAAATTCTGAGATCGCTTTACAAACTTCTACAAAAATTGTAGGTACTCTAAAAATTCCGAGGTTAATTTACCATATTGTATAAAAATTGCGTGTAGGTACTCTAATTATTCCGAGGTAAGTTGACGAGTCGCCCATGGAAATTCCGAGGCAGGTCACGTGGGCTTGTCGCTACCCATGGAGACGCCAGGCTTCCAGGATGCAGTGACCCTAGCCATTAATTGTATTAAGAGTTTAACATGGGGGTGTCCAATCTATTTCTGTGGTTAGTAATCTGTGGCTTTATTCCAATAAGTCCCTACGAAATTTTTCTAGGACGTCTTAAAACGGCTTTTGATATAAATGACAACGTAAAACAATAATAAACATAGGTGCACAGGTGCAATGAAAATGTGGAAAACTGTTTCATTATATTTGATCTCCATGGAAGTTGAGACAATAAACTATATTTCCAAGGTTTTGCAGCTGGTGCGGTTTAAATGGAAAGTCTTGACAGTGCAGTTTTAACGAAAAGACGCTTTCCTACGATCCTGCGGCCAAGTACGTCCTTGATCTTTCCTCTTGGAAATATGGAAATATGGAAAAATATTAAAAATGTTTCTGCTTGTTCGATTCTATATGGATGCAACATGCAAGTTACTCTGCTAAAATAAACTTGTTTTTCTGGTAAGTATTTATATTATACAGGGTGTTTTTGTCAAAAAAGTAGAAAACAAAAGAAATTTAAATAATTCTTTTACATTGCCCACATAGCACAAAAATCACATCAACATTAAATTAACGTGGACAAAAGTAACAAAGTTTTTTTTTACTTGAAAACAACCTCATACCATGTAAAATTTATTTTGTTAAATCTACATGCTTAAAGATAACTTAAAAACAAGGGAAATCAAGCTATAAAAATCCACTTTTTGCTGAAGTTTCTGGTGCTGTGTATATAACGTGTTTTTTACCCTCGTTATTTTCATGTACCAAATTCACTCTTAAAAAGTCCTCCACAACATGTTCTAAAACGCCACTAGATTAAGACTTCTAAAACCTACTAACTTTCTGCGTCTTTTCTGGTTACGTTTTTTTAATAACATTTTTTTAACTTAAAAGAGACGCGAAATGAAGTTATAAAAGTTCACTAGTTTAAGACTTCAAGAAAATTGTAAAGATGGCGCTCAAGGCAAGACAAATTATCTATCTATATACATTACGTTTTTTTTAAAAGCTAAACAAGATTTATTAACAGTAAACACTTTCACAGAGTATTTATCAGGTTAAATGACTGATGCGTCGTGATTGTAAAGGATCAGGGATCAGTTTCTTAACAGGTTTCTGGAGTTTAGAGGACAAAGCACTGCCTGATTGATTTCGTCAAAGTGAAAAATGCCGACAATAGGTGGCGCTGCTACTAGTAAAATCTCAAAATTATACGGCAGAAAAGCCATGCAAGTCGCGTTTTAAAATTCGTGTAGAAAAGGCGTGAATCTAATGTGATTTTAACGTTGATAAAAATCACTTGAAACTAACTTAAAAACAGTGCTGTTTTAATTTGATAATGGCGTTATTACAACGCAGTTTTTAGCAACGTTATTTTTTATAACGTTAATGTATGACCTATTAAGCTTGTTTTCATATATGAAATAAACGTTTTTTTCTAGCAGCTTTTAAAATCAACGTTTTTTTTTTCTCACGCTTTTTTTACGTGTTAAACACGTGATTGTGCTATATGGGTGGTAGCCACGATAATGTTTTATACGTAGACAAGACACAGAACTTATGTATTGGAAACGAATCAAGTAAGTTAGAACAATATTTCCATGCAATGGGTATGAAATTTTGGCACGTAGACACACAGCTGCTGTGTGGCTGGACGCCATATTTGTTATTTAAATACATTTTGCGGTGTTTTGCGTTTGCCGTGTAAAATTGTGTTTTATTTTTCTATGAAAAATGGGAAATAATTCACGTAAAACATATACGGTTTGTGGAAAAATGTACGGGAGAAAGGAATACCATTCCATAGGTAAGTAATTGTATTTTCCTTTATAATTTTTAATAAAGTTAACATTCTTCATGGCGTCCACAATGAATTTGCACATTTAATTTTAGATAAACTACAAATTTAGACCTCAATTTGATAAAATTTTACACAATCAACTAGTTTTTAGAAAAAAAAAAACATAACAGACATAACCTTAACTTTTTAATAATTGTCAAATATTGTAGTGACGTAACGGAGTATGTTCCAAAACCACCAAAGCTGACGCACGCGCAGTTACCGAAAGCCTGCTTACCCGAAAAAGGTTCTGACTTCAAGCATCGCGTTTAAGAATGAATAGGTATGGTCAACATACCACTAAATGAACACATACCAGTGAATAAACATTTTACTAAATATTTTCAAATATTAACGATCCTGTGAGAGAATCGCTCTATCTTTGTCTAAAGAAATTTTAATTTAACTGCTTCGTCCCGGCGTTTAGTTTTAAGATATGAAATTTAGAGACATTTATCTAAATTAGAATGCTTTTTATTTTCTTTTTTTTTGCTAGTTATGCTAAACCTTTATACTTAAAGTTACTTTTATTTCTTGGTTTAAACTAATTTAGTTACTAAGATATGCCTTGCCTACAAAAAGGGTAAAGATTTGAATTTGTGCGGTGAATTATATGCTCAAGAATGCATTGACTTTACTTTATGTTAGCTCCCGCTAAATTTCGCGGTTGTTTATATATATTTTTAAAAACACACAACTGTATGAAGGACAAAGCGCATTCCGCGTATTTGGACATGCGCACCAACAACCAGTGAGATCCTTGTCAATCGCCTAGAGAAAAAGGCGTGTTAATTTCGTTCTCCAACTATTTCAATTATCTACACCTGAAAGTGCTCGAATTTTGTGTACTGAAGCATAGAACTAGAAACTTCAACCCTTCAACTACGTGGTGACATCATTAGATCCATTCGGGGGCCCCTTGGAACGAGGAGAATTTGGCTGCAAAGGAGGTGAGTGCACTTATCTGATTACCGTTGTGTGGTTCCAACAATTTTACCTATGGACGTCTGATTATTTCGTAATTTCATATCAATACATTTATGTTTGCTCGCGATATCATTAATTAAAATATTTACAGTCCACTGCATTTAGCGTTTTTTCTATCCGTGGACTAACATAAAGTGTTCCTTTCGAGCCGAATTATTTTTAAATAATAAATCCATACGACGGTATTAATAATTATTTGCAATAAGAACGCGGCCTTGAATTTTTCGCATCATCGTATTTGAAACGCCGAGAGAGAAAGTCGGCGCAGTACCTGGTTTTGGTCCGCTGCTATAGTAACGGGTCTACTCCGCGTGGTAAACAAAGCGAGTAGGAATCAAAACAAACAAAACAAAAGTTGAGTGGTGTACCATATCATTTCGATATTTAAAATAATTTTCATCAATTGCGATAAATTAGTGCATATTTTCGACAATTCGTCATTTTTCTATTTCAGAAGCATTAATTTAGCGTTAATTGTATATTTACCGACAATTTCGTCATTTCAAAGGTAAAATCATGTCTGTCAAAAAAGCCGTACAAAAACGCAAGGGTTTTTTATCTGCGATCACCGAGTGTTATGTGTTGTCGCAGACTGCGGAAAAAGATGAAAGAGCGAGAAACGAGTTTCAAGTGAGGTATGCCGATTTGGATGAAACCTTCGATAAATGCATGCTGGCACATAATGACGTCATTATGTTGCTAGACGACTCGGACGATGAGGAATTTAAAACGCAGGATGCGATCCTTTCAGAAGCTCGTAAATATTTTTATGCGTGTAAGGGGGTTTACTCTAAAATATTTCCGGTTGAGGCCCCATCTTTTTCGGGATCATATGTTCGACAAAACGAATACGAAACTCCAAAACTCAAAGAGTTAGGTATTCCCATATTTCGAGGTGATAAAAAATTATGGCCAAGCTTTTTCGATCTTTTTAATAACATTATAGATCAAAATCAAAGTCTAAGTAACGTTCGAAAACTTCAATATTTATTTTCATATCTCGAGGATGAGCCTTTAAAATTGATATCAGGGATTAGCTTATCTGATCAAAATTATAAAATTGCTTATGACAAATTAGTCAATAGATATCAAAACAAGCGAGACCTCGCAAATGATGCTTTAAGCTCAATTATGAACTCCACCTTAAAAAACGAGTCAGCTAAAGAATTGCGTAATTTAATTGACACCTTTTCTGAATCCCTAGAAATTTTAAAATCACTTAGCTTTGACGTTGACAGTTGGGACTTTATTATTTTTTTCATTTTATTAGAAAAATTGGATATTCCAACGCGTTCAAATTTCGAAATGAGTCACGCCAATACTAATACCGAAATTCCCACTTTTCAGTCACTTTTTCAATTTCTAGAAAAAAGATGTAAAGTTTTGGAATCACTTCCTCAATCAACAGCACCCAAAAAGTGCCTATATATCAAAAATCAAATTCTATGCAAAGTCAGTCTGGGCAAAAGCCTACCTATCAAAATTCAAATTCTATGCGAAATCAGTTTGGGCAAAAGCCTACCTATAAATCATCCAATTCGCCTTTTATAGGACTGGCTGGCACCTCAACTAATTCGAGTACGGGAATAAAATGTTTCCGGTGTAATCAAGGTCACGTGCTTTCGAAATGTCAAACATTTCTTGATCTCTCACCTATCGATCGCCTATCTTTCGTCAAACAGAAAAAATTATGTCTAGCGTGTTTTCATCCCTTGCATAATGTAGATACGTGCAAATCAAAATATTCATGCAGGACTTGCAATAGTAAAAGGCACCACACTTTAACTCATATCTTAGAAACTAATCAAGAGTCTGGAAGCCAAGATACTAGTCCTGTCATTCACACACCACCTGTCAATAATCTTCATGTGTCATTAAATGCCTCAGGACCTTCAGGTACCTTTCTTTTATGCACCGCCGTAATAGATGTTATGGACGGTTGCGGAAATTTTCAACCTGTAAGGGCACTGCTTGATTCTGGATCACAGACAGGATTCATCAGTGAAAAGTGTATTCAGCGTCTTAATCTTCCTAGGCGAAGTTACACCACTGAAATATTCGGATTAAATCAGATGTCTTCTTTTACTTCCAAAGGGCTCGTTCAATGTCACATTAAGCCACAAGGACAAGTCACTCCTTTACTTAATTTCGAAGCAATTGTGGTTCCACAACTATGTTCCAATATGCCTACATTCTCTTTGAACGATAATCAGTGGAAACACTTGCAAAACCTTAAACTTGCCGACCCATCTTATTTCAAATCTAGACCTGTGGACCTGGTTATTGGTTGCGAGCTATTCGCACAGATATTCAAGGAGGGCAGGGTTCTTGGACAGGTAGGGCAGCCTTCAGCCCTTGAAACTATCTTTGGCTGGGTCGTCATGGGAAAGGTTGACGAAGTAGGTAGTCTTACGGAACGAACCAGTTGTTTTTTAACGAGTCATTCACCTCCTTTAGAGGTCATTCTCCCTAGGTTTTGGGAAATCGAACATTTGCCTAAAAAACAAATCTTATCAAAGGAAGAAAAACAGGCAGAATCAATTTTTACTGCTAGTGTAGTACGGCAACCGAGCGGTAGATTCATGGTAGATCTTCCGTTTAAAGATAAAATAAACCCTGACCTAGGAAATACTTATCCGCAAGCTTATCGTAGATTTTTACTTCTAGAAAATAGATTAATCAAAAATCCTGATCTGTACACTGCCTATTTAAGTTTCATGCAAGACTATATCGATTCTAATCATATGAGTTTAGTTTTATCTAGTCAACCAAAGGTCGACGTATCGTGTTTTTTAGCACATCATTGCGTATTAAAGCCGGAAAGCTTGAGTACAAAATTAAGGGTAGTCTGGGATTGTTCAGCAGTCACCCCAAAAAATATTAGTCTCAATGACACATTGTTATCTGGACCGAAACTTCAAAAAGATATTGCTTCTTTACTCCTTACATTTCGTCTTAATCCTATTGCCTACATTGCTGACATCAAACAGATGTTCCGTCAAGTCCTTATCAATCCTTATCACCGTCCTTATCAAAGGATATTGTGGAGGTTTTCTCCACAGGACCCACTTTCAGTGTGGGAACTTTCTACTGTCACTTTTGGCATGACATGCTCACCTTTTCTAGCCATGCGTACCTTAAATGAGCTGGCAGAGAGAGAAAAGGAACGTTTTCCTATGGCTAGTACTGTTCTAAAAACGTCAATCTATATCGACGATATCTTGGGAACTAGCCCTTCGCTTTCTGAAGCTCTCTCCCTTCAAACAGAACTCAATGATTTGTTGAAGTCGGGAGGATTTGAACTTAAAAAATGGGCAAGCAATTGTCCTGAGTTATTGGCAACATTGCCAGAGTCCGATCGTCAAATGCCTCTCTCTTTCGACAAGGAAGAACTCCACTTTATCAAAGTTTTAGGACTTCAATGGCATCCAAAAAACGACATTTTTTCTTATCAATGCCGAATGAAGGACAAACCCCCAACCAAACGTTCTATTTTATCTATCATAGGGACAATCTTCGATCCCTTAGGTTTTCTTTGTCCCTTGTTGCTACAAGCAAAATTTATTTTGCAACAGTTGTGGATATCGAAAATAGGCTGGGACGAAGAACCAGATTCTTCTATCATCGACTCTTGGAACAAACTTCGTTCTGAATTCCCGCTTCTTTCCAATTTTCAATTACCCCGACAAATCAAACTGTCAAAAACCAATACCTGTCAAATCATCGGCTTCTGTGACGCTTCAATTCGAGGCTACGCAGGCGTCGTATATTTTCGTGTAGAAGAGGAAAACAATATATCTGTTTCTCTCATATCTGCAAAATCTAGGGTCGCGCCTATAAAGTCACAAACATTGGCTAGGCTAGAACTCCTAGGCGCATTTCTTTTAAGCGAATTAATTGACTTCGTTTTATCTAGCTATGAAGGAAAAATAACCTTTACAAATATCGTTACTTTCTGCGATTCGCAAGTCGTATTGCACTGGCTTTCATCCCCTCCTAATCGCTGGCAAACCTTTGTTGGAAATCGAGTCAGTAGAATCCAAGAAATCATTCCCTCAAACTCGTGGCGCTACATTCCTTCTGCTTTGAATGCAGCCGATATTGCGTCACGAGGGGCCACCCCTTCACAGCTCATGTCACATGACATGTGGTGGAACGCACCGTCGTTTTTGTGGTCTCCCGAAAACAAATGGCCCGATTTTCATAAACCAAAAATGCCGATTGATTTCGGAGATATTAATCTGGAGGAAAAGCCAAAAGTCTGTTGCAATGCGATAATTGATGTCAACTTCTTAGATCAGCTTCTTATCAAATATTCCTCTATATCAAAAATTCAACGTATCATTTGTTAAGTCCTTCGAATAGTTAACCTTTTTCAAAACCATTCCTATCAAAAACCCACTAAGCCGCCGGACCAAAAAGTTATTTTTGAGAATATTGTTTTTCCTACCACCGTTGAGATGCAAAGTGCGTTACACCTTCTTATCAAACGCGTGCAAGGTTCTTGTTTTTCTGAGCTTTTTTCCGCGTTATCTAAGGATAAACCAATACCGAAACATTTGCGAAAACTTTCACCTTTTCTTGATGAGAATAATATCATTAGAGTCGGTGGCAGATTACAAAAATCTGACCTTTTGTCTTATTCTGCAAAACACCCCGTCTTACTTTCGAGTGACCATCGTTTAACTACTCTTCTTATCGAGTCCGCTCATCGACAATATCTTCATCCTGGGTTTAAAACATTACATAATCTGCTTTTACAGCAATTTTGGATATTATCTGCCAGACGGGCAATTCAAAGAACCATATCCAAGTGCTTGCAATGTTTTAGAATCAACCCTAAACCCTATAGACCGCCCATAATGAGTTCACTTCCCGCTCATCGAATCAATCAACTAAAACCTTTTTCGAGTGTAGCTATCGACTTTTGTGGACCTTTCTTTGTGATTTCTCATCGTTACCGTGGTTGTAAAGCTTTCAAATCGTATGTCTGTGTGTTTGTCTGTACGGCCACACATTGCGTGCATTTGGAATTAACCATGGAACTGTCCACCGAAGGGTTCGTAGGTGCATTCCATCGATTCATTTCCAGATGCGGAAGCGTGACGCAATGCTGGTCAGATCAAGGCAGTAATTTTATAGGGTTTCGTAACCAATTACTGGATTACGCAAGAAGTGCTGCCACCAGACTTTCTATTCGTTGGCATCTGGGACCTCCTCTCAGTCCACATTTCAATGGCCTGGCAGAAGCTGGCGTCAAAAGTTTTAAAACTCACTTTGTACGAGTTGTCGGCGACCAGAAGTTGTCTATCATGGAGATGTCCACCCTTACCTGTCGCATAGAAGCCGTACTTAATAGTCGCCCTTTATCTCCTGCCTCTTCAGACCCACACGATCTTCAACCTCTTACCCCTGGGCATTTTTTGACACTTGAACCCCTTAATTCAGAAATTCCTGAGTCAGATTTGTCCGAGGTTCCCCTAAATCGGCTCTCGAGATGGCAACTAATCCAAAAACTACATAATGATTTTTGGAAACGGTATTCTATCGAGTATTTGCATACGCTACAACAGCGACACAAATGGGCTGATTCGTCCCCAAATATCAAGTTAAATGATTTGGTTATCATAACAAGTGATCACATTCAATCGCCTTTGAAATGGCCGGTCGGTCGGGTCATCGAACTGCATCCCGGCGGGGACGGTCAGGTGCGTGTTGCGACGGTACAAACGGTTACCGGTGTTTATAAGCGGCCAGTTGTAAAACTGTGCCTCTTGCCAAATTAAAAGTAATTTTAATTTTCTACCTTTTACCGGGTATTACAATAGGTTTTTTTATCTTTAATTTTTTTTGAATTTTTTGTTTGTTTGTTTTGCCTTTTTTCGGGATTTCGCTATATCTAAATAAACTTACGATACTTATCTGTTTTCATTCATTTATATTTATCGGTCGATTCTTTTTCTTATATCTATATCTGTCCGGTTGAGATTCTAAATTTGTGTGTTTTGGAGGGCAGTTATGTTAGCTCCCGCTAAATTTCGCGGTTGTTTATATATATTTTTAAAAACACACAACTGTATGAAGGACAAAGCGCATTCCGCGTATTTGGACATGCGCACCAACAACCAGTGAGATCCTTGTCAATCGCCTAGAGAAAAAGGCGTGTTAATTTCGTTCTCCAACTATTTCAATTATCTACACCTGAAAGTGCTCGAATTTTGTGTACTGAAGCATAGAACTAGAAACTTCAACCCTTCAACTACGTGGTGACATCATTAGATCCATTCGGGGGCCCCTTGGAACGAGGAGAATTTGGCTGCAAAGGAGGTGAGTGCACTTATCTGATTACCGTTGTGTGGTTCCAACAATTTTACCTATGGACGTCTGATTATTTCGTAATTTCATATCAATACATTTATGTTTGCTCGCGATATCATTAATTAAAATATTTACAGTCCACTGCATTTAGCGTTTTTTCTATCCGTGGACTAACACTTTATTATTTTTGCTTTTTTTCTACCTTGAGTATATCCATTTTCCATCCTTTTTTTAATTTAAGTTTTTTTTCCTAATTTTATACATACCTTTACTGCTATATTGCTACATATAGGAGTGCTCCAACGTCCGTCTTGCTACACGGAGCTTATGCGAATATTTGGGGTACTCTCCATACGAGTGATATATATTGATCGCCAAGTGAAATCACATGCGTGTTTTTTAAGACCGCGGTCGTGTATAAACATTTTATGGATTGCTTTGATGTGCTACTGCTACTACTTTGATTGGAATTATTTGGATTCGACTGTGCAGTTGTCCATGTACCAAGTTCCTTTCATCCAAGGGTAAGTCAAAGTGTTTTTGAGCTGCGTTTCTTTACATTTTTTACTTATTCCCTATGCTACTATTCCTAACTAAGAACACAAAAGTGTAACCTAAGAGTGGGAACTATTGGACTGGAGATCCCTATTGCTACAGTTCGGTTGGTTTGTTGACTTTTTCATGCGAAAGACGTCTCGACCGACCAAACCCCCTTCCCATAGAACACTTATTACATTTGGCAAGGTCGCCTTCAAAATGGCCGAAACCTGACTTTTACAAGTGCGTGTTTCTGTGGTTCCAAGGTGATTCGGAAAAAACTAAGGCAAGCCCATATTTTAGATAGCAAAATTTAGATTTATATTTATAAATTTAATCAATAAAACTTTTTGTGGGTTTTTTATTGCGTGATACCTTCTAAGTTATTATCTATTTGAAGCACGAAATATGCAATTTTGAGGTTATAATAATAAATATTGAAAAAATAGTTTACTGGTATCAGGAATTAAGCCTTTTCCAGTAAATGAACACTATGTTCATTTACTGGGATTGGAGTAATATCGAAAAAGTATAGGAAAGTAAGCGTAAACGTAGATATTTTATCAATGCGTTTTAGAAAATGACCACTAGATGAAATTTAAACAGTAATAGCCAGTGGTTGAACGAAGAAAAATCAATTCGTTCAATTACTAGAATTACATGCATATTGAACATGTCCAGTAGTTGAACATAATGATAAATTATGTGTTCATTTTCTGGATATATAAATTTTAACTTCTAATTGATGGACACGTATTCATATTGTTAAAGTAAGACGGTAGATGAGAACTCAAAGTTTGAGAAGCTAATGCTAGAAACTTCTACAGCAATAGAAGAAACCAAATAATATAAAGGAAAGTTCTATAATGCCGGAGATTGAGACTGATATGCCTAGTACAAGTGGGGATACTGCTGTAAGAAGTCAGGCAAAATAAATAATTAATGATAAAAATATAAAAGAAAATCAGATAGAAGAAAAAGAACTTGACACTACCGAGAAAACTACTGAAAAGGAAAAAGAAGATTTTGACAATGATGATGAAAAAAAAGTGACACAAAAGAAGGAAATATAAATATAATTAGCATTGCAACTATAGAGGACGGAACCGTTATTAATGAGACCCCTCAAAATTCGTGGCTTTCTAACTTGGGACGCACATTTAACTTGGCCTAAAGAAGACGATAATAAGAAGGCGACAAAAAAGCGAAAAACTGAAAAGTTACCCTTTGCCATAGTATCGAAGAAAGAATAAAATGCCGAAAAAGAAAGAGAAAAGAGAGAAAAAGAAGTAAAAAAACAGCCTGAAAAACGAAAAACTGAAAATTCAGAAACTTACAAAACCAAGAAAATTAAAAAGAGGCGCCTTAATATTAACCAAGAAAAAAATTAAGAAAAAACTTGTTATGATGTAGGATAATATGTTACAGTTGTGAATGAATCATAATGAATTAAAATAAAGGAGAATACGATATGAATACAATGGAGAAAATGGCAAAAATCCTTGGAAATGGCCTGAGAAAAGGGATCAAATCTGGTATAAGGAGGCAGATGTAATAAAAAAAATAAGACCTCCGAAATTCAAAAATGCAAAAAGCATTTACCGAATACTCGACTAGAACTTAATTTTTTTAAAAGTTAATTTCTTAGTATATACTTATATTTTTTAATTTTTTGCTTATTACTTTCATATCTTAAAATAAGGATTTTACAGTTTTTGTTTGTCCAATTATATTTTTTGTAAGTTAAATTTAATTCTTTAATGTTTAATTTTTTACTTTTAATAAACGGAATTTTACAAGAATTTATAGGTATTTTCTCACAGAAATAGAGTTTCAAAATACACCAACAGAGTCCTCCGACATTTGTTTAGGTAATTGAAAACCAAAAACCTTGAAAAACCTATAAAATCAATTTTATCAATTTATTGCTAAGAAGGAATGCATTGTTCATTCACTGGATAATCGACTTTCATTTACTAGACTTTAATGTTCATTCACTAGGAAATTGCGTTTGGCGGAGTTTTATTATAAAAATAAAATATTTATAAAAGATTTATTGCATCGTAGCCTATTTTATTAGGTAAACAAACTCTTGCTAGCCCTGATGTCCGACAAATGATAAATAAATAATAGTATTTACTTAAACCATGAATTTTATAAAACAAAATATCTCTTAACTGTTCATTCACTGGCACATTGACTATACCCTGTTTTTATGCTCTGAGGTATTGTTTTATCTGCGACACCGTCGCAAAAAAATCTTTAATTGCCAAAAGTTTTATTCTAAATCGGTAAAAATCAGAAATTAAATTAAAAACTCCTTTTCGAACATTTAATTAAAAGTTGGTTTATAAATACTGAATGCGAAATATTCCGAGAGATTCAGTCGCTAATCAGCAGGGACACCATCGTACCCGCCCTCCACCCAAAACACTCAAAAATGATTTTCTATTAATTTTGCTCCGAGTTTCAAACGGGACCAAAAAAATCCGTAGATTCGGCAAAGTTTTTTGTATTGCATTTAGTTCAAACCACTTATTACAGTGAAACCTCCTATAAGCGGATACTCACGGTTTCGTCGATTTTGTCCGCTTTTGGGAGGTGTCCGCTTATTGGAGGTGTCCGCTTATGAGAGAGAACTGCGAAATTTTAATAGATAGGTAGATAGATAGATATTTATTTCATTCCAAGCACCACAATACAGTAGAAAGGAACAAGTCAAAAAGTAGTACAAATGACTAAGTAAAAAAAAATATTTAAAAAAATCACTATTTAAAATGACTTAAAACAAACAATGATAAGACTTATAAAATCACAAAAAACACTAAAAAAAACTAAAATAATAAAACGACCGAGAGACCACAACCCAAAACGTTCGGTATATTAGCCAATAGCTTCTAGGAACTCTGTTATAGAATAAAATGCATTATTGCTCAAAAATGTTTTTAACTGGGATTTAATTTTTTTATTGGACAGACTTTTTAGCTCCTCTGGAAAAGGATTATATAGGCGCAGACCAGCGACAATTGGTGAGCTCTTAAAATACTCATATATATTTATTAACAATTTTCGCTGCTTGGGTTTTTCCGATATTAAATTTTTCAGCGATCTTTCGTGCTGATAGATGTTGCTTCTCCGAAACGTTAACCACTTCCATTTTTTCACGTAAACTAAGAAGTTTTTTACTAGGCGCCATTTCAAAGAGATCTATTACTACCCAACTGAACAATAAAAATAAAACACAGTAGTCCTGCCGAATAAAATATGTAAATACGACAGAAGTATTTAGTCTCCTCATTAAATCGGAAAGAGGTAAATCCCCGGCTGCAGAGTGCGTTGTTGTCAATGTACTACATAATATTTATGTCCATGTCGTGCAGCGCTTCGTCTCGTTGTCAAAAGTTCCCGTCCGGTTAACGGAGGTTTCAGAATTTTTTAACCAAAAAAATTGTCCGCGTCCGGTTATTAGAGTGTCCGGTTATAGGAATGAATTTTATATGTAAAGAAAGGCTTAGTTCCAACAAATTTGTCCGCCTAAAGGGAGTGTCCGCTTAATAGAGGTGTCCGCAAGAAGATGTTTCACTGTATACATACATTTTAATATTGTCTGTTTCATGTGCAGAGATCGAGTGTTGGATCATAAAAATTACTTTTCAAAAACGTAGTCCATTTAAAATCAAGGTAAAAGGTCCTGAAATTGCGAAACGGATGAGACCACTTGTCCCCTACGTATTTTGGGCCGCTGATCACGAAAATGAGGGTTAAAAATGAGGCAAAAGTGGTTGGAACACCCTTAAAAATGCAAAAAACACCCCTAAATAGAGGTGTTTTTCGAATATTTTCGTTATTTTGCAAAGTTAGTCATCCTATATGTTTTTGGGGGCGGTGATTACGAAAATGAGGGTGAAAACTTGCATTACAGGGTGGAACCACCCCTAAAATTGGGGAAAAAACACCCCGAAATGGGGGTGTTTTTCGACTAAAAGTGTTTTTTTGCCAATTAAGACATCTAATATGTTTTTTGGGGCGCTGATTACGAAAATGATGGTTACAACTTGCCCCAATGCTCGAACCACCCCCAAAATCGCACAAAACACCCCTAACAAGGGGTGTTTTTCGACTAAAAGTGTTTTTTTGCTAATTAAGACATCTTATATGTTTTTTGGGGCGCTGATTACGAAAATGGGACATTGGGGCAAATTGTAATCATCATTTTCGTAATCAGCGCCCCAAAAAACATATTAGATGTCTTAATTGGGAAAAAAACACTTTTAGTCGAAAAACATCCCCATTTCGGGGTGTTTTTTCCCCAATTTTAGGGGTGGTTCCACCCTGCAATGCAAGTTTTCACCCTCATTTTCGTAATCACCGCCCCCAAAAACATATAGGATGACTAAATTTGCAAAATAACGAAAATATTCGAAAAACACTTCTATTTAGGGGTGTTTTTTGCATTTTTAAGGGTGTTCCAACCACTGGCGGTACCTTTAACCCTCATTTTCGTGATCAGCGGCCCAAAATACGTAGGGGACAAGTGGTCTCATCCGTTTCGCAATTTCAGGACCTTTTACCTTGATTTTAAATGGACTAACGTTGCAAGGTGCATTCGTGTAGGTCCATCCATTTTAAAAATGCTTTAAAAATCAACGTGTAAGCAATATATAAAGTGGACCAAAAAAAATTTACTGTTTTTTTGACCCACCTAATATTTACCGTTTCTTTTAACTAAAATAAATACCGTTTTTTGCCAGAACTGTTTTCCGCTTTGTTTCTTTCTCTTTTCGTATAAGTTTACTAATTTTCTTAGTCATTTGGCCGCCCTTTTACCAAAACCGTGTGGTTAGTTGCCCACAATGCCACGCCCGCGCACATAGACGGCCCTGGTCTCTGTAGGGAACAGGGGAACAAAAGGCCATACTTAAGTTTATAGGCTTATTTCTCCTAGTAAAAAATTAAGTTTTAGTTTAAGCGATTAAGAACTTCATCATGCTTTAATTTTTATTTTTGTAAAAAGTTAACTTTGTCCCATTTTGCCCCGCATACCGGGTAAAATGAGATACATGGCAAAACGGGCGGGGCGGTTTTGTAATTTAGAATCAATATATTTGTAAGACAAGTTTTTTTTATTAAAATACTACTCAAGTTTAAAATACTTATTTAAAAAATAAAAAGTTGTAATAAAAAATACATTTATAATAATTAAATTTAGTATTTACAAAATTTATAAAGAATTACAACGACATCGCTGTCGACTCTCCTACACGAATTTTGCGCCCATTTCTTGCAAAGACAACATAAAATACAACTTTAATGATGGAACCAAAAAAAAACAAAAAAAATTTTGAGGCAAAAGTGAAACCTCCTATAAGCGGACACTCACGGTCTCGTCGATTTTGTCCGCTTATTGGACGTGTCCGCTTAGGAGAGAGACCTACAAAATTTTATTATAATATATATTTATTAACAATTTTCGCAGCCTGAGTTGATCCGATATTAAATTTTTCAGCGATCTTTCTTACTGATAGATGTTCCTTCTCCGAAACGTTAAGAAGTTCCATTTTTTCACGTAAACTAAGAAGTTTCATTACTAGGCGCCATTTCAAAGAGATCTATTACTGCCCAACTGAACCATAAAAATAAAACACAGCAGTCCTGGCGAATAAAATATGTTTTAAATACGACAGAAGTATTTAGTCTCCGCATTAAAACGAAAAGGGGTATATCCCCGGCTGCAGAGTGCGTTGTTGTCAACGTACTACATAATATTTATGTCCATGTCGTGCAGCGCTTCGTCTCGTTGTCAGAAGTTCCCGTCCGGTTAACGGAGGTTTCAGAATTTTTGAACCAAAAAAAATTGTCCGCGTCCGGTTATTAGAGTGTCCGGTTATAGGAATGAATTTTACATGTAAAGAAAGGCTTAGTTCCAACAAATTTGTCCGCCTAAAGGGAGTGTCCGCTTAAGAGAGGTGTCCGCAAGGAGATGTTTCATAGTATACATACATTTTAATATTGTCTGTTTCATGTGCAGAGATCGAGTGCTGGTTCATAAAAATTACTTTTCAAAAACGTAGTCCATTTAAAATCAAGGTAAAAGGTCCTGAAATTGCGAAACGGATGAGACCACTTGTCCCCTACGTATTTTGGGCCGCTGATCACGAAAATAAGGGTTTAAGCTACCGCCAGTGGTTGGAACACCCTTAAAAATGCAAAAAACACCCCTAAATACAGGTGTTTTTCGAATATTTTCGTTATTTTGCAAATTTATTCATCCTATATGTTTTTGGGGGCGGTGATTACGAAAATGAGGGTGAAAACTTGCATTACAGGGTGGAACCATCCCTAAAATTGGGGAAAAACACCCCGAAATGGGGGTGTTTTTCGACTAAAAGTGTTTTTTTGCCAATTAAGACATCTAATATGTTTTTTGGGGCGCTGATTACGAAAATGATGGTTACAACTTGCCCCAATGCTCGAACCACCCCCAAAATCGCACAAAACACCCCTAACAAGGGGTGTTTTTCGACTAAAAGTGTTTTTTTGCTAATTAAGACATCTTATATGTTTTTTGGGGCGCTGATTACGAAAATGGGACATTGGGGCAAATTGTAATCATCATTTTCGTAATCAGCGCCCCAAAAAACATATTAGATGTCTTAATTGGGAAAAAAACACTTTTAGTCGAAAAACATCCCCATTTCGGGGTGTTTTTTCCCCAATTTTAGGGGTGGTTCCACCCTGCAATGCAAGTTTTCACCCTCATTTTCGTAATCACCGCCCCCAAAAACATATAGGATGACTAAATTTGCAAAATAACGAAAATATTCGAAAAACACTTCTATTTAGGGGTGTTTTTTGCATTTTTAAGGGTGTTCCAACCACTGGCGGTACCTTTAACCCTCATTTTCGTGATCAGCGGCCCAAAATACGTAGGGGACAAGTGATCTCATCCGTTTCGCAATTTCAGGACCTTTTACCTTGATTTTAAATGGACTAACGTTGCAAGGTGCATTCGTGTAGGTCCATCCATTTTAAAAATGCTTTAAAAATCAACGTGTAAGCAATATATAAAGTGGACCAAAAAAAATTTACTGTTTTTTTGACCCACCTAATATTTACCGTTTCTTTTAACTAAAATAAATACCGTTTTTTGCCAGAACTGTTTTCCGCTTTGTTTCTTTCTCTTTTCGTATAAGTTTACTAATTTTCTTAGTCATTTGGCCGCCCTTTTACCAAAACCGTGTGGTTAGTTGCCCACAATGCCACGCCCGCGCACATAGACGGCCCTGGTCTCTGTAGGGAACAGGGGAACAAAAGGCCATACTTAAGTTTATAGGCTTATTTCTCCTAGTAAAAAATTAAGTTTTAGTTTAAGCGATTAAGAACTTCATCATGCTTTAATTTTTATTTTTGTAAAAAGTTAACTTTGTCCCATTTTGCCCCGCATACCGGGTAAAATGAGATACATGGCAAAACGGGCGGGGCGGTTTTGTAATTTAGAATCAATATATTTGTAAGACAAGTTTTTTTTATTAAAATACTACTCAAGTTTAAAATACTTATTTAAAAAATAAAAAGTTGTAATAAAAAATACATTTATAATAATTAAATTTAGTATTTACAAAATTTATAAAGAATTACAACGACATCGCTGTCGACTCTCCTACACGAATTTTGCGCCCATTTCTTGCAAAGACAACATAAAATACAACTTTAATGATGGAACCAAAAAAAAACAAAAAAAATTTTGAGGCAAAAGTGAAACCTCCTATAAGCGGACACTCACGGTCTCGTCGATTTTGTCCGCTTATTGGACGTGTCCGCTTAGGAGAGAGACCTACAAAATTTTATTATAATATATATTTATTAACAATTTTCGCAGCCTGAGTTGATCCGATATTAAATTTTTCAGCGATCTTTCTTACTGATAGATGTTCCTTCTCCGAAACGTTAAGAAGTTCCATTTTTTCACGTAAACTAAGAAGTTTCATTACTAGGCGCCATTTCAAAGAGATCTATTACTGCCCAACTGAACCATAAAAATAAAACACAGCAGTCCTGGCGAATAAAATATGTTTTAAATACGACAGAAGTATTTAGTCTCCGCATTAAAACGAAAAGGGGTATATCCCCGGCTGCAGAGTGCGTTGTTGTCAACGTACTACATAATATTTATGTCCATGTCGTGCAGCGCTTCGTCTCGTTGTCAGAAGTTCCCGTCCGGTTAACGGAGGTTTCAGAATTTTTGAACCAAAAAAAATTGTCCGCGTCCGGTTATTAGAGTGTCCGGTTATAGGAATGAATTTTACATGTAAAGAAAGGCTTAGTTCCAACAAATTTGTCCGCCTAAAGGGAGTGTCCGCTTAAGAGAGGTGTCCGCAAGGAGATGTTTCATAGTATACATACATTTTAATATTGTCTGTTTCATGTGCAGAGATCGAGTGCTGGTTCATAAAAATTACTTTTCAAAAACGTAGTCCATTTAAAATCAAGGTAAAAGGTCCTGAAATTGCGAAACGGATGAGACCACTTGTCCCCTACGTATTTTGGGCCGCTGATCACGAAAATAAGGGTTTAAGCTACCGCCAGTGGTTGGAACACCCTTAAAAATGCAAAAAACACCCCTAAATACAGGTGTTTTTCGAATATTTTCGTTATTTTGCAAATTTATTCATCCTATATGTTTTTGGGGGCGGTGATTACGAAAATGAGGGTGAAAACTTGCATTACAGGGTGGAACCATCCCTAAAATTGGGGAAAAACACCCCGAAATGGGGGTGTTTTTCGACTAAAAGTGTTTTTTTGCCAATTAAGACATCTAATATGTTTTTTGGGGCGCTGATTACGAAAATGATGGTTACAACTTGCCCCAATGCTCGAACCACCCCCAAAATCGCACAAAACACCCCTAACAAGGGGTGTTTTTCGACTAAAAGTGTTTTTTTGCTAATTAAGACATCTTATATGTTTTTTGGGGCGCTGATTACGAAAATGGGACATTGGGGCAAATTGTAATCATCATTTTCGTAATCAGCGCCCCAAAAAACATATTAGATGTCTTAATTGGGAAAAAAACACTTTTAGTCGAAAAACATCCCCATTTCGGGGTGTTTTTTCCCCAATTTTAGGGGTGGTTCCACCCTGCAATGCAAGTTTTCACCCTCATTTTCGTAATCACCGCCCCCAAAAACATATAGGATGACTAAATTTGCAAAATAACGAAAATATTCGAAAAACACTTCTATTTAGGGGTGTTTTTTGCATTTTTAAGGGTGTTCCAACCACTGGCGGTACCTTTAACCCTCATTTTCGTGATCAGCGGCCCAAAATACGTAGGGGACAAGTGATCTCATCCGTTTCGCAATTTCAGGACCTTTTACCTTGATTTTAAATGGACTAACGTTGCAAGGTGCATTCGTGTAGGTCCATCCATTTTAAAAATGCTTTAAAAATCAACGTGTAAGCAATATATAAAGTGGACCAAAAAAAATTTACTGTTTTTTTGACCCACCTAATATTTACCGTTTCTTTTAACTAAAATAAATACCGTTTTTTGCCAGAACTGTTTTCCGCTTTGTTTCTTTCTCTTTTCGTATAAGTTTACTAATTTTCTTAGTCATTTGGCCGCCCTTTTACCAAAACCGTGTGGTTAGTTGCCCACAATGCCACGCCCGCGCACATAGACGGCCCTGGTCTCTGTAGGGAACAGGGGAACAAAAGGCCATACTTAAGTTTATAGGCTTATTTCTCCTAGTAAAAAATTAAGTTTTAGTTTAAGCGATTAAGAACTTCATCATGCTTTTATTTTTATTTTTGTAAAAAGTTAACTTTGTCCCATTTTGCCCCGCATACCGGGTAAAATGAGATACATGGCAAAACGGGCGGGGCGGTTTTGTAATTTAGAATCAATATGTTTGTAAGACAAGTTTTTTTTATTAAAATACTACTCAAGTTTAAAATACTTATTTAAAAAATAAAAAGTTGTAATAAAAAATACATTTATAATAATTAAATTTAGTATTTACAAAATTTATAAAGAATTACAACGACATCGCTGTCGACTCTCCTACACGAATTTTGCGCCCATTTCTTGCAAAGACAACATAAAATACAACTTTAATGATGGAACCAAAAAAAAACAAAAAAAATTTTGAGGCAAAAGTGAAACCTCCTATAAGCGGACACTCACGGTCTCGTCGATTTTGTCCGCTTATTGGACGTGTCCGCTTAGGAGAGAGACCTACAAAATTTTATTATAATATATATTTATTAACAATTTTCGCAGCCTGAGTTGATCCGATATTAAATTTTTCAGCGATCTTTCTTACTGATAGATGTTCCTTCTCCGAAACGTTAAGAAGTTCCATTTTTTCACGTAAACTAAGAAGTTTCATTACTAGGCGCCATTTCAAAGAGATCTATTACTGCCCAACTGAACCATAAAAATAAAACACAGCAGTCCTGGCGAATAAAATATGTTTTAAATACGACAGAAGTATTTAGTCTCCGCATTAAAACGAAAAGGGGTATATCCCCGGCTGCAGAGTGCGTTGTTGTCAACGTACTACATAATATTTATGTCCATGTCGTGCAGCGCTTCGTCTCGTTGTCAGAAGTTCCCGTCCGGTTAACGGAGGTTTCATAATTTTTGAACCAAAAAAAATTGTCCGCGTCCGGTTATTAGAGTGTCCGGTTATAGGAATGAATTTTACATGTAAAGAAAGGCTTAGTTCCAACAAATTTGTCCGCCTAAAGGGAGTGTCCGCTTAAGAGAGGTGTCCGCAAGGAGATGTTTCATAGTATACATACATTTTAATATTGTCTGTTTCATGTGCAGAGATCGAGTGCTGGTTCATAAAAATTACTTTTCAAAAACGTAGTCCATTTAAAATCAAGGTAAAAGGTCCTGAAATTGCGAAACGGATGAGACCACTTGTCCCCTACGTATTTTGGGCCGCTGATCACGAAAATGAGGGTTAAAGCTACCGCCAGTGGTTGGAACACCCTTAAAAATGCAAAAAACACCCCTAAATAGAGGTGTTTTTCGAATATTTTCGTTATTTTACAAATTTAGTCATCCTATATGTTTTTGGGGGCGGTGATTACGAAAATGAGGGTGAAAACTTGCATTACAGGATGGAACCACCCCTAACCGAACCGACTAAAAGTGTTTTTTTGCCAATTAAGACATCTAATATGTTTTTTGGGGCGCTGATTACGAAAATGATGATTACAACTTGCCCCAATGCTCGAACCACCCCCAAAATCGCACAAAACACCCCTAACAAGGGGTGTTTTTCGACTAAAAGTGTTTTTTTGCCAATTAAGACATCTTATATGTTTTTTGGGGCGCTGATTACGAAAATGGGGCATTGGGGCAAGTTGTAACCATCATTTTCGTAGTCAGCGCCCCAAAAAAGATATTAGATGTCTTAATTGGCAAAAAAACAAAATGCGCAAGCTATTTTTGCAATTAACACCCACAACATCATGTTGAGCAAAAACCAACTTAAGCTCATCCGATTGGCACCAATCATAGTGCAGAGAGTTGAACCAGTCATGGGGATAAAATATCTGACATTAATAGCCCATCGCACCGACTTTTTTTTTCGTTACTTAGCCTTATTACGTCATATTATAGTTATATTAAGAAACGCTTTAAGCTAAGTAACAAAAAAAAAGTCGGTGAGATGGACCCTAAGAGGTTTTATTCATGCGTAGTTTAGCTAAAACTGCGGTATCCCGTTTTATCCCCGTATCCCATTTTGCCCCCCTTTCCCCTATACAAAAAATAAGCAAATTTCGAGAAATACAAACCTCTCTGACATTCGGAGGCACCCTGTCATCATTTTTTCCTCCATTAAGGTGTTTCACCTCGTCCATGAAGCTCTGAGTGCCATCTTGTCCTTCCCTAACACCCCATATGCTTTTTCTTCGTTTTCCCTCAGAATCCGACAATTTTTTATCTTTTTTTAACGCATAAGGACACGGAGTGGCATCTGCTGATTTTGTGTCTCTCTTTCTCTGATTGAAAGGACTACCCTCAGCTGATCTTGTCTCTCTTTTTAACGCATAGTACGAGTTATAGTTTGCGTCGGCATTTTCAATGTCTGAATATTCCATGAAATTTATGTAGACATTGCTCACGTGTTTCGTAGAGTTTTGAGTTATTTCCGGTTCAAAATAGTCTTCTTTGTTATACATTAAACTTCCTCGAAGACTCTGAGGTGGCTTTGGAGAGATTTTTCTTTTGCTGTGTCTAAATTGTCAAAAGATTGTGTATTTGAATATAAGTAGGTACTTATATTTGAACTTTCTAAATATTTATTTTATAAGCTACATAAATCAGACACATCCCACCTTCACACCCTCACACAAGCGCAGTGTACACAACAAATAGTAACGTCACTTGCTACTGTCCGGCCAGCATAAAATGAGCCGCAACAGAGATGGCTCAACTCAATCTATCTCCCTCTGTTTAATATTACAAGAAAAAACGGTTCTCGTCCGGTACGTTTAACTATATCGACTCCAGGCCGTTCACAATTCACGCACCCTTTTATTGGGCTTCTATTGTTATCGCTGAGCTCAAACAGGATGACTAGGCACCTTTCATACACATTCTAAAATTCAAAAAGAAACAGAGGCGTATCAATTACGCTTTTTTAATTTTTTAATAAAACTGTGTGGAGTTCCAATTTTGAAGTTATTACGAATGGTTTTGGCAATTGGTATTTTTTTAGATTTTTTATGCACCTATCTAATGAAATAGGTAGATACCTATACAGGGTGTCCCAGAACTAATGGTACTTGGTTAAACTGTAGATTCCTTGGGTCAAAATATTACGATTTAGCCATACTTACCTTAGTCCAAAAGTACAAATTAACCGAGATACAGGGTGTTAAACTTTATTTTTTTAATTCGATTTTCCTTAATAACTTTTTTACTAATTAATATTTTTGAAAAAACTAACCAGCGAGTAGGTTTTGTTAAAATTGGAAAGACGATTCCGTTGAAAAATTTGATGCACAGTGTACAGGGTGTTCCTTGGACCACTACCATTGCATAAAAATCAGTATATTTTTTTTGTGCCTCAGTGTATACCAGTTTTTATGTAAAAGAATGGTTTTCCCATCCTTTTTATGTAAAAAAGTTATACTGTTTTAAAGTCGCTCAGAGCAACGGTTTTTGAGTTTTTTGCATAAAATTTTTTTATTGCATGTGAGTGATCTGCTTAATTTATGTACGATACTTTCTTTAATTCTTTCTACTAATTAATAATTTTGCACAAAAATTGGGTTTGGTGATTTTTGGGCATGGACAATTTAATTTTGGTTAAAAAAAATAAAAATATTATACAGGGTGTTCTCTGGCTCGGTACCGTTACATTAAAATAGGTCTAACTTTTTTGTTCCTCGGTGTATACAAGATTCTATAAAAAACATTAATTTTTTATTTTTTTTTAAGTGAAAAAGTTATGGTGTTTAGATGTCGCTTAGAGCAACGGTTTTTAAGATATTTAAATTATAAGTTTTTATTGTATGCGTAAAAGATTTTTGATTAAATTCTTACCCACTTCATACATATTAGCTATAATCAATAATTTTTTATAACATTTTAAGATTGGATGTTTTCTTAGGAAATATTAAGTTAAAAAATATGCAGGATGGTTCCTGAATTATCATAAGTGTGTTAAAACAATTGTAAATTATTGTCCGTTATGGCAACTGTGTAGGGCGATGTTTTTAATGTGGAACAAAAACTAAACGTATTAATGTTTTTAAAAATGGTAAGTACGTATACTTTATTAATGCAACTATTTTTTTTATTGTTTTGAAAGAAAATTATAATTATTAATAAAATTGATATTTTATTATTTATTTAAAAAAATATAAAACAGCAACAAAGTTAAAATTTTAAAATTGACAAATAGTAAATCAAACTTAAAATTGTTTATTATAGTAGGCTTTGAAAATAAAAAACAATAAAATCCAATAAAGTTGCTGTCTGCGTCTATTCTGTCAAACTTTCTTAAAACTACAGAACTGTTTGTAAAATTACTTAATAATTAAAATCATATTCTGTTTAAAAATCTGCTTAAGTATACACCGAGGCACAAAAAAAATACACTGATGATTTTAATGCATTCTTGTACATTGTACATCAACTTTTTCAACGGAATCGTCTTGCAAATTTCAGAAAAACCTACTTGCTGGTTAGTTTTTCAAAAATATTAATTGGTAGAAAGAATTGAAGAAAGTATCATACATAAATTTGGCATTTCACTCACATGCAATAAAAACTTTAAATGCAAAAATCTCAAAACCCGTTGCTCTGAGCGACTTTAAAACTGTATAACTTTTTTACATAAAAAGGATGGGAAAACCATTATTTTACATAAAAACTGGTATACACCGAGGCACAAAAAAAATACAGTGATTTTAATGCAATGGTAGTAGTCCAAGGAACACCCTGTACATTGTACATCAAAATTTTCAACGGAATCGTCTTGCCAGTTACAAAAAAATTTACACACTCGTTATTTTTTACAAAAATATTAATTAGTAAAAAAGTTATTAAAGAAAATCGAATTGAAAAAATAAAGTTTAACACCCTGTATCTCGGTTAGTACGAACTTTTGGACTAAGGTAAGTGTGGCTAAATCGTAATATTTTGACCCAGGGAATCTACAGTTTAACTATGTACCATTAGTTCTGGGACACCCTGTATAATATAATAAGTATAAAAGTTTTGAAAAAATATCTATTTTTAAGAAAAATAAGATATGTAGTTTTCCAGCGAAAAAAGGCTTAGGAGAAGTAAAATATGAAATTAATACTTAATAATGATGAATTCACAAATTATAGGACGCCACTGGAATGAGAAAGATAGCGCTAATTGAAGTCATCTCTTTTGCGCCTCATTTTATTCTGGCCTAATTTTTTTATTTGTTTTATTCAATTTCCTCAAAAAATAAGCAAAAATATTTAAAAAAAAATACATTAGGTAAAAAATTATTAAAAAATAAAAAAGGTTATTTTAAAGGAAATTTACAGTTTTCAAAAATCGAATAAAAAAATGGTAATTTAAAAAGAGAAATGATAATAGTTAATGTAGATCATATCTTAAAAACTAATAGTGATAGATAAAATTCAATTTCACACAGTACACAGACAATTGCATTCTTTGTAAAAAATCTATAAAAAGCATATTACACAAAAATTTCATAAGTAAAAAGTTATAAACTTCCTCCGAAAATGCAAACTTTTTAAAAACACCCTGTAGTCTAAAAACAGCATGGTATTCAAGATGAGATTTTCATCTCTTAAAAACCGACGCTCGCAAGTAGAATTCGATGTTTTTCTATTTTTCTAGAAATTCCTGCATGAAATCCCCCCAAAAATATCGAAAATTGGTATGTTGGTCACAAATTACTTATCTCATATTAAAATATTTTTTAGAAACCCATTTCAAAACATTTGTTCAAATTTATAAAATCAACTTTTACTTGAAAATTAAAACTGCATAAATTTTTAAAAGAAAAAAGACATACAAGCACACCTAAGTACTATTTTTTTTTGTATTAAGTAAAGTACACACCTAATTTCTTTGTTAAACAATGTAGTGTCAGACGAGCTAATTTTTTTCCATTTCTTTTTGGGTTTTTTCTCGATTTTAGTTTGGTTCTCAAAATCGTCTATGATTTTTTTGATGATATTTAAATCTCCAGTATCGATATCTTCTAACTCTGTAAGATTTTGGTCCATTTTTTTACTTGTTGTGGAATGGAGAACCATTTTTCCATTTCATCTCAAATATTGTTTTTTTTTTTTAGTTTTGTATTTTGTTATATTAGTTTATAATTGATCTTTAGTTGCACTTCGTATAACTTGTTTATTGCTATGTTTTTTTATGTTTAATCACAATTTTTAAATCACTTTGTTTTGTTGTGTTTAATTTTGGCACATAAATTTTATATTTATTTTGTTTATTTTTCACTGCAAAAGCTTGTAATTAAACATATATTAAAGGTAACTCTATGTTTTGCTAAATATTTACGTATAAAAGCTTAATGAAAAGCCAAAGCGTAATTGAAAAAGCACTAATTTATTTTATTGCACGTGCATTTTATTTTAAAAAACTGCACCTAGGCTACACAGAATGGATAAAGATTTTAAAATTAAAAACATTATTCTTGGTTTTATTTTTTATTTCTTTATATAAAGTTTGAGGTAATAGTACCAAGGTAATTGTTTAATGTTGCTAAAAGTAGCGGTGAAAATTCATGAAACTTCGCAAACAAGTAACAATATGAAAATCATGAATTTCACTTCTAAAAAGCTAATTACCGGTTGAGTTTTTGGCAAAAAGGGTTCATGTCATTTTAAAGAATAATTGAGGAGAGAAACCTCGCCTTTTATAGCTACCGAAAGTTAATAAGTTCCCAGGTATACCATTTTAAATAACCAAATTAAATCTTAAAAAACTCCCAATTTTATATCACCATCTATTTTTTCAAAGTCAAATCATTTTTTTTAATTTTAACCTAATTTAAAAAAAAGTATACCTTTTAAAGTGACAAGTCTTTGCTATTCACCTATCTGCGGTAAAGTAAAGTGAGAGTTGTTCAGGAAGCAAGAAAAGTCTCTTGTGCTTCACTAAACAAGACGAGAGAGAATTAAGAGTGGATTAAAATGACATGGACTCTTTGAAATGAAGAAGGATATAGTCTGTATCTTCTGAAGAAAAACTAATAAAAATGCTGGAAGAACTAAATACAGCAGCTAAAAATATAAGCTTGAGTATAAACTAGACACTAAAACTAAAATCATAACAAACACAGATAAAGATATCATGATCAGAATAAACCAAGAAAAAACAGAACAAGTAGAGGAATATATGTAGGTATCTAAGACAAATTATTAAACTAAAAAAAGAAAACGAAACAGCTGAAATCAAGAGACGAATAAGATTAGCCTGGGCAGCATTCGGTAAATTAAGCTATATATTAAAAAATAAAAAATATCTACAGTACCTCAAAACGAAAGTGTATACCCAATGTATCCTTCATGTATACTTACCTATGGATCCCAGACCTGGACAATTACAAAATCAACTATGGATAAGGTAACAAAAGCCCAAAGATCAACGGAAAGACACATATTACATGTAAAGCTAACAGAAAGAAAAAGGATTGTTTGTTCAAGAAGCAAGACAAGTCTCTTGTGCTTCACCAAACAAGACGACAGAGAATTAAGTGTGGACTAAAGTGACATGGGCTCTTTTTGTCCTCAAAAACAACCCTCTTAGCATACAATTGAGGTTTGTACGCATAGCTTGAGGTGGCTGAATAGCAGTAACAGTCACGCAAGGCTTTGCTTTAACTCCATTGTGTCAAGGGCGATGCCTTTGTCGGCAGGAATCGGTCTTGAAAAAAATTAGAGGCTAATTGATACTTCCTTACGTCCAAATTGAAGTCTGAGCCATACTTCTCAAAAAGAACCAATTTACATTTTAAGGAAATGAAGAGGGATAGTCTGTATCTTCTAAAGAAGAACTGATAGAAATGCTGGAACTTCCCTAAAGACATCGAAGAAATAATGTTATTTCTTCGATGAAATTTTGTGGAATTTTGCATTTTGTGCAATAAATGTCTTTATTGTGAGTTATTAGGTGTTAAAAATATTTTACAAAAATTCTTATAATTGTTACCAAAAATTTGTTGTTTTTTTCTACAACAAATAAATAAAACTGTATAACTATACTATTTTCTGTAATCATTAAGGGTCCTTTAGATATGTACAAAATGTATATCTCAATTTCAATCAACTTATTCTTCAAAAAATTTGCAAATTGATACCTACCTATTACAGAGATTATTTGGCCGCACTGTATCTCCTTAAGGTTAAATTTTTTGTAAAAAACTTATTGAACATTTTCTGACCATAATTATTTGACTGTCAAATTTTTAAAAGTCAAAGTTTCCCCTAACTCTTCCATCTTAACAAGTTCTAAAACTTGAATATAAAAAACTTTTGACATCCCTTAAAGTTTGACGCATCATCTAAATTACACCCTGTACACGGTAAAAATTTTTGTCTACAATGAAAACAGGTTCTTTTCTTGAATAAATTATTTTACTTTAAAACAAATTGTTTTGAATAAAAATATTTCTTTTTAGTTTAACGCAGCGTTTGGTCTTGAAATGAAACTTTATTTTTCTTCTTTAATTGTTTTGTTTCCGTATACTCCATTTTGTAACAAAGCAAATTGTCTTCATGTAAGTAATATTTTGCTTCCGAAGAAAACGGTGCCTTAGATTAATTCAGTTCCAATTTATAATAAATCAATTTTTGTTTCACATTAAAATAAAGAGGCAAGACATTTTTTGTGCTATATCAAGAAAATATTCTCTTGGTGAATAGGAAAGCACAAATTATTTTACTTCAAAGCAATTTGCTTTTGATCTAAGACAATTTTTTTTACCGTGTATAGCGCTAAAATTTATAAAAGCTTTTTTATATAGTTTAACAAAGGTTTTGTTCCAGTTTTATTATAAATTTTAATCAATCATCTCTTTGTCATTTTCTCTACTATAAGGGATCGACAATGATGTAGATATAAACTTAAATGAAAAATTTTTGTTCAGTTCAATAAACAATGAAGCAGCAAAAATGGCCTATACCCACCTATTGTTACCTAAATGATCAATTTTTTGATACCTACAGTTTGTTTATTTTCCAGAATTTAGTACGAAGGTTTGGGGCACGGATCACTAAACAATGGTGATTCGAGGTTTGGAGAGTCAAATGAGGGGAGGTATACTATAATAGTAATAAAAAAATATTTTAATAATAGCCCAACAAACAGTTTTTTGTAAATATCTTAGAAACGAAAGCTCCTACGAAGTTTTTGTTTATAACACAAATTATTGAGAAGGACGTGATCTACTATACTCCATATTGATTTTTACACTATGAAAAAGTGTCATTAGCATTAATGGATTTTGATGAAAATTCAATCACTGAAAATTTCATGAAAATCGGTTCAGTTTCGAAGCTATCGTGACCAAAAAAATACTCTGCCAATATATGGGCCCCTAAGCTCACACTAGGTACTATAGTTATAGTTTACGTGTGAGCTAATATAACTAAAAACTGAAATATATTTTATTCAACTCCAGACTAAATTACCTTTTGTTTGATACCACACAAGCCATGTTTTGACTTAAACTCAAATTTTTAAAATCTACTCCCACCCTTAAAAAAAGCAAAAACTAAAATGTTATTTATTAAACTCCGGAGTCAATTACCTTTCGTTTGACACACGCCATATTTTCACTTAAACTCTAATTTTTGAAATATACCCCCACCCTTTTTTTAAAATAAATTAAAATGTATTTTGTTTAACTCCAGTCTCAATTACCTTTCGTTTGATATCACACACGCCATATTTTCACATAAACTCTAATTTTTGAAATCAACCCCCACCCTTTTATTTGGTTTGTGTTCGGTGGATTTTGTTCATTTTTAAATGGGACCATCTCGACCCAAGACCCAGCCTAGGTACCAAATTTCATTAAAATCGGCCAAGCGGTTTTTGAGTTATGCGCGTTGGTCGTTACAGACAGACAGACAGACAGACAGACAGACATACAGACAGACAGACAGACAGACAGACAGACAGACAGACAGACAGACAGACAGACAGACAGACAGACAGACAGACAGACAGACAGACAGACAGACAGACAGACAGACAGACAGACAGACAGACAGACAGACAGACAGACAGACAGACAGACAGACAGACAGACAGACAGACAGACAGACAGACAGACAGACAGACAGACAGACAGACAGACAGACAGACAGACAGACAGACAGACAGACAGACAGACAGACAGACAGACAGACAGACAGACAGACAGACAGACAGACAGACAGACAGACAGACAGACAGACAGACAGACAGACAGACAGACAGACAGACAGACAGACAGACAGACAGACAGACAGACAGACAGACAGACAGACAGACAGACAGACAGACAGACAGACAGACAGACAGACAGACAGACAGACAGACAGACAGACAGACAGACAGACAGACAGACAGACAGACAGACAGACAGACAGACAGACAGACAGACAGACAGACAGACAGACAGACAGACAGACAGACAGACAGACAGACAGACAGACAGACAGACAGACAGACAGACAGACAGACAGACAGACAGACAGACAGACAGACAGACAGACAGACAGACAGACAGACAGACAGACAGACAGACAGACAGACAGACAGACAGACAGACAGACAGACAGACAGACAGACAGACAGACAGACAGACAGACAGACAGACAGACAGACAGACAGACAGACAGACAGACAGACAGACAGACAGACAGACAGACAGACAGACAGACAGACAGACAGACAGACAGACAGACAGACAGACAGACAGACAGACAGACAGACAGACAGACAGACAGACAGACAGACAGACAGACAGACAGACAGACAGACAGACAGACAGACAGACAGACAGACAGACAGACAGACAGACAGACAGACAGACAGACAGACAGACAGACAGACAGACAGACAGACAGACAGACAGACAGACAGACAGACAGACAGACAGACAGACAGACAGACAGACAGACAGACAGACAGACAGACAGACAGACAGACAGACAGACAGACAGACAGACAGACAGACAGATAGACAGACAGACAGACGGCGCAACAAAAAAGTTTCAAAATCATCTGAAACGCAAAGATATATAAAAATTTTTGAAATCGGAGCAACTTTTTTTTCTCGAAAAAATTAGGATCACCATAGCTCACACTACCACGGATCACCTAACAAATGATCCGTGACACTACTATAGTATAGTATATGTGTGAGCTAAAAAAAATTAAAAGGTCATTACCCAATTTGTTTCAAAATTCCCTATTCCTTCATAAAAAGTTTTGGCCCAATTTTTTTTATTTAATCAAGAATTATTTTTAAAATTTTTTCACAAAAAAATGGTTGCAAAAAAAAATTCAATTTCCTTAAAAAAAAATTGTCTACCAAAAACTAGCCGTTGCCTAATTTTTTTTTCTCAAAACAACTCCTGTTGGGTCTGTTGGGCCCTGACACGTGTTCTGTTGAGTCCTGTTGGGTTTTGTCATGTCCTGTTGTAAAATTTGTACAGTACTATGTGACCTTCTCGATATTAATAGAAAAAATATTATTTTTTCTTTATTTATTATGAAAACTCCGGATCCTTGCGGCAAATTGCGAAAATAGGAAAAATCGGTAAATCGGTGAACTGTTATTAAAATAATTCATAAGTAGACCATTGGCAGTGTTCAGTGGTGTATAAAACAAAAAAATCTATCCCTCATTTTAATATAATTAAGTTTTTTTTGGTGAATATAATGAATTCTACCAGGCATTATTTTAATTTATAAAGGGCTTTAATTTTCAAAAAATTAATGATTATTGACAGGATTCCTATACAAAAAGATGTAGCAATATAGAAATAAAAAACAAAACTGGTTTTGTTTGTAATTTAGTAGAAAAAAATTATTATTACTATTTTTATTATTTCAGTTTAAATCTATATAACAGGCACTGAAAATTTCTTCAGATGTAGTTACACTTCTTTGTTTATCTTATTTCAGCTCATGATGGGTCTCTTTAGATTCGAAACATGTCCTAAATAAAACCCGAAACAATAAAGACTTTAGTAGAGAAGACGTTGAGTTTTTGAAGTGTAAACTTCTTTAGGCGAGTTTAGCACTTTTTTGTGGGTACTGAATTGAACTGAACCGTCACGCTTGGCTATGTAACGCTCATTCGGGTAAAGTCGCCTCGAGTCGACTAACTGTGAGAGGAACAGTCAGCAGAGCGATATGATGATCCAGATGAAGGCCACTCAGAGCAAAATTTATCAGAGTAATTTATACCCAATTATAATTATGTAAATGTTATTTGTATATTACTTTGTCAATACAGGGTGTCCCAGAACTAATGGTACATGGTAAAACTGTAGATTCACTGGATCAAAATATTACGATTTAGCCATACTTATCTTAGTCCAAAAGTTCGTACTAACCGAGATACAGGGTGTTAAACTTTATTTTTTCAATTCGATTTTATTTAATAACTTTTTTACTAATTAATATTTTTGCAAATAATAACCAGCGTGTAAGTTTTTTTAAAATTGGAAAGACGATTTCGTCGAAAATTTTGATGTACAATGTACAGGGTGTTCCTTGGACCACTAACATTGTATTAAAATCAGTGTATTTTTTTTGTGCCTCGGTGTATACCAGTTTTTGTGTAAAATAATGGTTTTCCCATCCTTTTTATGTAAAAAAGTTATACTGTTTTAAAGTCGCTCAGAGCAACGGTTTTTCAGATTTTTGTATTTAAAGTTTTTATTGCATGTGAGTGATATGTCTAATTTATCTATGATACTTTCTTCAATTCTTTCTACTAATTAATATTTTTGCAAAAACTAACCAGCATGTAGGTTTCTCTGAAATTTGCAAGACGATTCTGTTGAAAAATTTGATATACAATGTACAGGGTCTTCTTTGGACCACTACCATTTCATTAAAATCATTAGTATATTTTTTTGTCCGTCGGTGTATACTTAAGGAGGTTTTTAAACAGAATATTATTTTAATTATTAAAATTTAATTATTAAAATTATTCATATTTTATTGCAACAACGAATTTTTAGAGAGAAAAACAAAAAAAAATCGACAATAAATTTTCAAACTGGCCACCGTTAACCTGAATACATTTGTTTATTCGCTTATTATACGAATATTTCTGAACGCCTCTCAAGCATTTTAAATTATATGTATGAAGTGTGGCAGAATTTAATAAAAAATCTTTTTTCTATAAGCGTGCGGAAAAGTCCACTTTTCCGCACGCATTTTAGTGTGGAAAGTGCCACTTTTCCGCACTAGTGCGGAAAAATATTTTTTCCGCACTAGTGCGGAAAAGTAAATTTGTTACGATTTTGAGGTGTTCTATAACATTTAGACCGTTCAAAATACATTTGTATCTTTCCTACCACACGAAATATCCTAAAAATATTCAAATTGACTAAAATTTTGCTATATTATTTTCAATATTTTCGATAAAATAAAGTTTTCAGTAAAATAGGTTCAAATTATAAGTTTTTAACCTCCCCGGTATAAATATCGTCATTGTCAACGTCAAACAACAATGAACACTAGTGGTTTTAGATTTGGCATCTTAAATCACCATAGCAACAAAGTACAAACAAACTGTCAAAACAAAGCCAATTTTGCAGATACAAGCGTCTTTTGAATTTTTCAAACAAAAAAATCAGATTTTCAATGGATTCTTCGGACGAAGATCTACCCCAGTCAGTTCTAGAAGCCGCTAGAATCGCTAGAGAAAACACTTGCCTCTGCTATCAACTTACAGCACGCTACAAACTGCACCTTTAATATTAATGTTAATAATAATAATTGATTTGATTAAAATGTTTTGAATATAAATAATTTTCTGATTAATTTTTAGTTTTTTCCTCACGCTTATAGAAAAAATAATGTACCTAACTCGTGCGTAAAGTGTCTTTTCCGCACTTGATTGCTGGCCAAACTCCGCTATCGCGTCGTTTGGCCATCTGCAATCGCGTGCGGAAAAGAGGCACTTTCCGCACTAGTTAGGTAAACTACTATTACGCATACAATAAAAACTTCTAATTTAAATATCTTGAAAACCGTTGCCCTAAGCGACATCTAAATGCTATAACTTTTTTACTTAAAAAAATAAAAAAATTAATGTTTTTATAGAATCTTGTATACACCAAGGAACAAAAAATTTAGACCTATTTTAATGTGACGGTACCGACGCAGAGAACACCCTGTATAATATTTTTTTTTACCAAAATAAAATTGTTCATGCCCAAAAACCACCAAACCCAATTTATTGGGCAAAATTATTAATTAGTAGAAAGAATTGAAGAAAGTATCATACATAAATTAGGCATATTACTAACATGCAATAAAAACTTTAAATGCCAAAATCTCAAAAACCGTTACTCTGAGCGACTTTAAAACAGTATAACTTTTTTACATAAAAAGGATGGGAAAACGATTATTTGACATAAAAATTGGTATACACCGGGGCACAAGAAAAATACACTGATTTTTATGCAATGGTAGTGGTCCAAGAAACACCCTGTACATTGTACATCAAATTTTTCAACGGAATCGTCTTGCCAATTTTAAGAAATCGTAAACGCTGGTTAGTTTTTGCAAAAAGATTAATTAGTAGAAAAGTTATTAAAGAAAATCGAATTGAAAAAATAAATTTTAACACCCTGTATCTCTGTTAATAAGAACTTTTGGACTAAAGCAAGTATGGCTAATTCGTAATATTTTGACCCAAGGAATCCACAGTTTAACCATGTACCATTAGTTCTGGGACACCCTGTATAAAACGGAAAAAATCTTGTATTTTGAGTTATTAATGTCGCCTTGTTAAAGTTTACACTTCTGCCGTGTGGTCTTAAGCACACACAATTTTTTTTTGTAATTTGCAAACTCCACTTTGAGAAATGGAATATTTCTTCAAATATAATTCTGGTCCAGAAAAACGTGATACCACTGGTTGTGCTTTATAAAGTAATAATTTATCAGGGGGAACGGCGAAGTGGGTTAAGGGCAGGAAAATGAGGTAGTTTTTAAAGTTTAAATGTCGCATGCGATAAAACAGTACTTGTTTTATTTAATTCTGATTTTCTATTAGCTTATTTTTAAATCAAAATTTTTCCCTTCCTAGCCCGCGCAGCAGTGGGTAGAGAAGATTGAGTCAAGTAATGTAAAAGTGAGACACCCAAAATTCCGTTGAAAAATGAGACACTCAAATATAAAATACTAATAATTGAATTCCGACAGATTTTCTGTTATAAACTCATAGCAGCAGTTGTAAGTGTAAGAACCTCATACCTACAATATTTTTTATTTTTTATAAAAAATAAGTTTATAAGTAAAATTACAAAATCCATAGCTTTGTTTGTGGTATAAAACATTTTCAAAAACGTTACAGAAACTTTTGTCGTGTGAGTCCGTAGATCGGTTTTCCTATAAATAAATATTTTCGCACTTATTTATTGTATTTAAGTAAAAAAAAATTAAAACTTAAATCTCAATTTTACCCTGAATGTCTTATTTTTGGTTTAGACGGTGATCCGACTGTTTATACGTGAATTTTATCACGGTCTCATATTTCGCCTGATCTGTCTCGTTTTTAAACTTTTTTAAGGTAAAATGTGAGACACAGTTTTAATTTTTTTTTCTCATATTATACGACAAATTTCTATGTTTTTACTTTTGCAATATTTTTCTAATTATCGCCTATATCTAAAAAAAACTTGAGTACTATGGAAGAGTCTAAAATCTTAAAAATATAAAAGTTTTAAAAGGTGTCTCATTTTTGCACTACCATCACTTGATCCAATTGTTTTTAATGACAAAAAAAACTGAGATAATTCCGAAAATGTGTTCTTTGGGTATATTTGGACCTATCTCAGCAATCTCGTCGTGACGTTTGTCCGTGTGTGTGTGTGTGTCTGTAAATCTGTCCGGTCCACGATAGCTCCGGAATCGCTGGACCGATTTTCATGAGATTTTTACGAAAACTAGTACTTGACTTTGTCTTGACATAAGCTGATTAGATTTTGGTCAAAATCCATTAATGTTAATGACAGTTTTTTGACAGCTAAAATCGAAAAAATGCTAACTTTTTAACAGAGCATCGCATTATTATACGGTTTTCAGAATATAGTAGAACGTATTTTTGCCAATAATTTGTGTCATAACCCCAAACTTCGTAGGAGCTTTCATTTCTGAGATATTTATCAAAAACTGTTTTCAAGGCTGATTGATATACCGTGGAGTTTAGTTGGAATGTTCTAATGGTCCTGGAGGTGTCATATTTGTCATGGATCCATTTATTTTTTAATTACAGCTAAAAAAACAATAATATCAGCAACAAAATAATTTTACGTGGATTTTATTTTTAAAAAAATCTAAAATGTTGTGTAAAATAAAAGTTTTAACTCTTTTGAAGTTTCATATAGCTACAGAAGTAGCTAATATACTACCAGTATTAGCTTGTTGACAGCTAGCTTATAAGCAATATAGCTCAACTGTTTACTAATGCAATAATTAATACCCATGTTATTCCTAGGAATTTTTTTTTATTTGTTATCTGTAATAATTAGCTTTATTTATTGATTATAACTTCAGTTTAGATAAACATTTTTAAATTTTTCTTTTGGTTTTTCGAACAAATAAAAAATGGTTAGTTTTTGAACATAATAGAGCTAAAATAAACAAGTTTTATTTAAAATAATTTTTATCAAGACTGACCCTCTCCTCCACTAAAATCGATGTCTTTTAAAAAGGCTAAGATTTAACTAGAAGACAAAAAACAAAGCAAAACAAAAATCATTGCACAATGTAAAAAATAATGTAGCAGATTATTGAATTATTTTTTTTTCAAAAAAAGCAGCATTTTTAATGCTCTAAAAATACTCACTAATTTAAGTTATTTCGTATTTAAATTAATATTTTTAAATTCTTTTAAATATGTTTTGAATTGTATTTTTATAAAGTCAAAATTATAGCTCCTGTGGTGTTTTTTAATTTAAAAAACATTATACTAAGCAAATAAAATATTTTTTGTCTCAAGAAAAAAAGAACCAAGTAAATAAAAAACATTCAGTAAACAAATTGTAAGTTCGAAGGTTAGAGAGACGTCTAGCGTCGTTGTTTTTGGACGGACTGAGCTTGGAGGCGCCACAACCCCAGTTTTTGAGTTAGTTTGAGTCAACTCCAACACTAGCCAACTACAACCGAACTAGGCTAGGATAGAGCGCTCTAAGAGAAATTCACGTAGCTTATGAAGAGAAAAATAATGTCGAGATCCTTAAGAGAGTCTATGATATTTCTGAATCCGTAAAAAAACGGGACTTTAATATAAATGGTATTTTTTTGAAGTGTAAACTTCTTTAGGCGCGTTTAGCAGTTTTTGTGGGTAGTGAATTAAACTTAGCCGTCAGGCTCGGCTATGTAACGCTCATTCGGGTGAAGTCGGCTCGAGTCGACTAACTATGAATCTGGGTAGATTGCGCAAAACTGTCTAATTAACTTCGCAAGGGTGTCACATTGACCAAGCAGTGTTCTGAGAAGTCCCATAAGGACGAACCGGTTAACTGTCAACACTTATTAGGTGTCCATTAGATCTTGGACCCCCTTGAGGTTAAGCTTTCAAGCTACCCACGGAGAAATATGTAAGTATAAACAAATTAATTGAATGTTACCAAATGCACATATTAAACACCATTTGTTGGTTAAGAAAACATAGCCTCAAAAACCACAACAAAAAAATTCCATCAGATACCAGGAAACAATTTAATTAGTCAATAAATTAGAACGCCCCATTTGGCTTAAGCATTTGCTAAAATAAATTCAGATATCTTAAAAACTACTTACACGAAGGTAGTGATATATGGCTTGTTTAAAAGGTCTTTTAAATACCTTTCCTAGTTGTTTATTTTTAATAATGTATACTTCCAGTTTTATATATTTTTTAAATAGAATACGTGATAGGTCTTAAACAAGTAGGTACCTATTGCTTTTTCACTTTTTCGCTGCTGAGAAATAAATTTATTGGGAGCAAATGTTGCCATTCTGACAGTTTTTTGTGTTTTTTGTTTTTACAGGTCAAGCAACCAGCTATATAGCTAACGTAAAAGAAGGTTTATGCCACAGAATAGATACTAGAGAGATTAAGCTTAATTTTAACGTATTGCTATACGTATCCATATCTTCATACGTATATAGCCTTTAGCAGGCAGAGCAACTAGAGTCACTGCATTCTGAAAGCCTGCGCCACGGCTTCCAAGATGCAATGCAGTTAGCATACAAGGCTTCTAAATCTGAAAACGTCAAAAAATTACATAAAATGTGTCATTTTAGCAATAGTTTCAAAACGACCTTATACTTCGTTTCAAAACCATTGCTAAAATGACACATTTTATGTCATTTTTTGACGCTTAGCTGAAGAATAAATATTAAAAAATCAATGTTAAAATTTTGTTTTTTTAATTGAGACATTGTTTGTTAATTTTATTTAGTTTTTACTAAAATATTAACAATAAATTCACAATTTACACCACTTCATCGTATAACGCCCATAAATTAGAAAATATAGATATAAAACGTCACCAATTGATGACGTAAAAAACTGTATTTAGTGGTCTCAGGCACTGCAAACTTTTCAAGTTTCAGACAAATCGGTTTAAAAATAAAGAAATCCGCCATTGTTGTAATAAAAAACGTAAATTGTAGTATTACCAGGTTACCAAACACTACAACTACCAAGATTCAACAGTCGATTTAATGGATTTAACTTTTGTCAAGGATTTTTTAAAGATGTTTTTATACAAATAATATATTTTGTTTTTTATGTACACATTTTATCCAAAAAAAAATTTTTAGTCCGGCGCCGAGTTGGCCCGTCGCCCAGTTGGCGGCGCCCAGTTGGCGGCGTCCAGTTGTCCTAGACCGGTTCTGGACTAGCCCTATAGTTCTGACTAGAGACCCTGTATTTATAAATATATTTAAACATATTTTAAAGAAATAGAGACAAAACAAACTTATTAAAGTCAAATTATTCAAGTCAAAATCAAAGCAGGGAAATATCGGTCCTCTATACTCTAGATTTGTTTAGAAAGAGATGCACCTTTCGTCCTTGTTAATTCACAAGCGTCGGAAAATAAAAATAAACGATTTTTGACAAACACTAAACATTTACAGGGGGTGACAAACAAATGATATTTTAGAGAAACGCCAATGAACTTCGCAAGAAAATAACATTAACAAAAAATGTGAGTTTAATGGCGAATTCTTTTGGGAAAACAGTGCAGCACTGGTGCGCCACTAGTGCAGTTTTCGTATTCTTTTGGGAAAACTAGTGCAATTTTTTGTATTCTTTTGACCCACTGACAAGCCCAGTGTTGCACTCAGTGCACATTTTTTGGCACGGGCTCTCCGAGCTCGTGGTGCACTATTGCACTTTTGTATTCTTTTTTCTTTTTTTTTTATTTATACTGGGACTTTCCCTCCAATCAGGATCAATCGCCCAGTTTCGCAAAGTTGTAGCAAGTGAAACCATTTTTAAACAAACACAAACAACCAAGTCCCAAGCCAGGAATCGAACCCGGGCCCCCGGTGTGGGAAACAAACATTGCTACCACTACACCACGACGGCGACATTTTGTATTCTTTTGAAACTACACTGGGGCAATTTTTTGACAGCACCAAAACAGTGTAAGTGGACTATAAGTGGCCCACTAACTTTCTAAAAAGAATTCGCTATAAGTGAGTTTGATTCTCTCTCTGACTCTATTTTTTTAAAATATGTCATACATATAAGGTCTCTAGTTCTGACAAACTATAGCGTGCACGAGAGTGTGGTAGAAACATACTTGAACCCATTAATATGTATTATTGAACTTAAGTGATTTATATGAAATGTCCACTCAAAATCAAATTCACATTTTACTAGAGTTTTAAATATTTAACTGATTTTTTTCAAATATCAATTTAGCAAAAAGTATTACTAGTAGAGATACTGTGTGTACGTGTGTACACCGTGGAGACCCACTTTGGAGGCCTGAGTAAGTTTTTACATGGGCGCACCCAGGGGGGGCCCGGGGCCTGCCCCCGCCTAAGCCTTAGATTTTTTTTACATATTTTCGACATATTTCAGAAAAAAACACAAAAAATAGCTTAATATTCGACATCATGAGGCTTCGGCCCCCCCCAAGAGGCCTCGGCCCCCCCCCAAGACATATTCCTGGGTGCGCCACTGGTTTTTATATTTAAGCTTTGGATCGAAGTTGAAACTTTAGAATAAAATTCCAAACCTCAACTTAGGATATGCTGATTACGCATTTATAAATTAATTAAAACAGATCACTTACCTGCGCGACCTTGTCTCCCATTTTGGGTGTATGAATCCCGCTCTGGAAGTACTTGGCTGATCCATTATCTTGGAGGGAGAACTAGAAGATAATAAAAATGCATTTAATATTGAAAAAATTGCCATATAAATCAGCAGTGCAGAAAAAACATAGAATCTTATCATTCTTGGGTGATAGGCATCTATTCCATAAAGTGTTCTTCATGCTGTTAAATAAGTTGTATGACCCCACCAACCCTTCAAGTTTGGCGCGACATTTAAAATACACCCTGTATAACCAGTAGCGCAGCCAGGTATTTGTCTTGGGTGGGGAGGGGGGAGGTCAAAACCACTTGATGCCATATTTTACGCCATTTTATTTTTTATTCAGGAAATATGTGGAAAAAATCAAAAAAATTCTTAGATTTTGGAGGGCCCGGGCCCCGAGCCCCCTTTCCTGGTGCGCCCATGGTATGCCTACCACCACTTTATAAAAGCTGTCCTCACAACTCCCTCTAAAAGTAGCACTCAACAGTTTAAATATATGTATACCCTTCCAACTTGATATTGATTTCATGTTGTACACTCAAAAAGCTAAAAACTGAATGTTCTATAATATGTATATAGTCAATAGCTGTTTATATAGCTAACTTTGATCGATACAAAAGCTAACGAAGTTAGTTAAGTAAACTATAGTGTAGAGGGAGCGAAGCTAAATAAATCTAAAGTTTTTTCCTAAATAAATCTCAACAAAATGTATTAATTAATTTTTACGTTGAACCGATTTTCCTGAAATTTGTAGGTAAAATAGCGTACAATACTATAAAGAACTGGTTAGATTTTGGTCAAAATCCATTAATGCTAATGACAGTTTTTTGACAGTTTTAAAATTAAAAATATGCTAACTTTTTAACGGAGCATTGCATCAATATGCGGTTTTCGATATACAGGGTGTCCCATAACTTAGGGGCCATAGGTCACCAGGTGATAGAGGAGGTCATGTCTAATAAAAAAGTTCCTATAATGCATGGGTTAAAACTCTTTCTTTGTCGAGATACAGAGCATCAAAGTTGGCGATTTTTTAAACTTTTTTGATAATAACTTTTTAAAAAAACGCAGTAAAAATATTAAATTGGGTAAAGTCGTGTACTGGAACAAGAGCAATAAATTGAAATAAAAATTATTTAAAAAAAAATTTGTTGGTCAATTTTTTTCAGAAAACTATTTTTTTTTGTATAAACTTTTATGAATGACATATTAGATGCATGTTTTTTTTTATATTTTTTGTTAATAAAAACAAATCTATAGCGAGACATATTAATAAAATATTATTTATATTTTTTAAAAGAATAAGTAACCAAAAATTAATTTAAAAAAAAACTATAACATTACATACATTTTTGGAGGGGATTTTGACAGCCTGTATCTTCTCAACTTGTAGTTTTATCAAAAAAAGGAATACCACATTTTTAAATCACAATTAGCTGAGTAATCAGCTAGCTATGACAGATTTTCTTTTTTTTTGTAAAACCCGTTTCCCTCCAGTCCTCTAACTTTAAAATTCCTGTATCTCAAAAACAGATGCGTGTTGACCCCCATGTTATATAAACTTTTTTCTCGGAAATAACCTCCTCTATAGCCGGCTGCACTATGGCCCCTAATAGTAGAACGGGTATTATTACTAAAAGCTTCGTAGGAGCTTCCGTTTCTGCAATATTTATAAAAGCTATTTTTAAGGCTGATACAGCATGGCGTTTTAGTTTACTTGGAGTGTGCTAATGGACTTGGAAGGTATCAGCAGCGGCGTAGCGTGCCCGAAAGGGCGGGGGGGCGACAGCTAAAAAGGGCGCCTCTGAAGACTGATGAAAAATCTTGGCAAAAAAAAACAAAAAGGTCAAAAACGCGCCTCTCACAAATCTTGCGACCAAAAAAAAAAAAAAAGAGGGGGCGGCCGATAAGTTACAAGGGCGCCTCTCACGAATCTTGCGACCAACAAAAAAAAAAAAATGTTATCATGTGTGAGGGGGCGGCCGATAAGTCACAAGGGCGCCTCTCACTTGCGACCAAAAAAAAAAAAAGGTCTTCATGTCGTTAGTTTCCTTTGGCACCCACTCAATTGGTCATTACCGGCCCGACTTAATAAAGCTGAGGGCGCTTCGGCCACCTATGGGGCGCCACTACCCTCGGGGCGGGGGGGCGACGAACCCCCCGCGCCCCCCCCCCCACGCTACGCCGCTGGGTATCAGATGAATCCATTTATTTTAATAACTTTTTTATACGACTGTCTTGTAAAAGGGGGTTTTGCGCACGGAGAACACGATCTGAAAATGGCATTTTGCGCACGCTGTGTGCAAAACATTTTGCACACGCTTATGTCATTTTTGCGCACGCCTATGTCATTTCTGCATACGGGTCTCCTGTCATTGTGATTTTTGTTGTTGTCACCCATCAATATAAGTTGGCCTAGTTCCGTAGCAACCGTCACTGCTCGTATGTTTTGTTGATTAGATACGTCAAAAAATTGTTGAATTTTTAAAGTTTTGTTGTAAAAATGTCGGAAATAAAAAAAAGTTAAATTAAAATTTTGTTATTTAAATAACTATTATCTCCTACGCTAATAAAGCTACAAACATTTAAAAAGCCAAGACAGCAACGCATAGCTTTTAATATAAAATAAATAAGGCCACTCATTAAATAATTGCACTTATTTGATTTAAATGTGTTTTCATGACCGCACTCATTTGTAGTTAATAAATAGCTCATTTAAGGTAAGTAACATATACGTAATATTCCAATACTCCCTGTTACCTATTTACACAATGGTTGGCGTTTGATGCAAACATTCAGAAATAAAGGTACGAAAAATGCACAGATACCAAATTTACATAGATAGAGTTTTTGTCAACTGTACGCCGATGACTTGACGTAACGAATACAAGAATAAAATAATATTCATGCGTAAAAGTATAACCAATCAGGGTATTTTATCCTAAGGGCCGAAAAGAGGATAGACTTATACCCATTGATATTGCTATATCAAATATGATTGCATTTTTCATCGTAAGATACCGTAGGTATTGCAATAATACGTACTATATGGAAATAATATGCATATGTCTTTAAAAGCAACCAATCAGGTCTTTTTTGCTTAAAGACCCTAAGGCCCTCATGTTTGCATCACGAATGGGCAGTTACCGTGGGTATTGAAATATTATGTATATGGTAAGTAGTAAAACTCATTTGACTTAAATGAAAAACTCATCTGTCTTAAATTTAAATGTGTCTAATTATTTGAGCCATTTTTATCGGTGAAGTCATAAAATAACTAAATGGAGACTAAGGGCAAGCCAAAGACATCAAAACGTATTGCTTACTTGTTGACAAACCTTTTGCTTGAGTGAATCTGACAACGTTGGACTCTTCCTGTCGGTTGAGTGTTGCCGCGCGCTCTTGTAGCGTTGCAAGTCGCTCTCCGACGAAACGTTTGGGAACTGCTTATTTAAGTTTACTTGTTTGGTATTGGCTAAAAAATTAAAAAAATTTATTATTCAGTCTTCAAGTCCGTTTTTACTACAATGGCTTCAATCCAAATTTGTAACACTATCTAAAAAGCCACATGCTAAAGATTGCTCTGATCACCGCACAATAGCCCCTATGAGTCACACCCTGAAAGTTTTTTTAATAAGATTGTTCACAACCGATATTTTGCAAAATTGGACGCCGAAATAAGTGACAATCAAGTCGGAATTCGAAACGGTATGGGCACGAGAGAAGCTTTGTTTGGCGTAAATGAGAGGTGTCTTGATATGAATCAAGATGTTTAGTATGTCTGTTTCATTGATTTCGAAAAAGCATTTGATAAGGTTCAACAGGATGAACTTGTAAGGATTCTTAAAGAAAAGAACATAGATAGCAGAGACATCAATGTTATAGCGAATCTTTATTGGAATCAAACAACTAAAGTCCAAATTGAAGATCAAATATCAGAGGAAATAAATATTTTAAGAGGTGTCCGACAGGGCTGCATACTTTCTGCACTTCTTTTTAATATCTACAGTGAAGCAGGCACCGAGGCTTTGAGAGACGCTAAAGAGGGCACAAAAATTAATGGTGAGGTCTTCAACAATATAAGATATGCCGATGACACCTTTGTTGCAGCTGACAGTTTACAGGATCTCCAAGTGTTATTAGAGAGACTAAACCATGCCTAGGAAACTCAATGCAATTTGACAGGTCGTTAGGTTAAAGTTCTCACTAAGCTCAAAAGAGGCGCTGCGGTCGCGCGTTTGTTCCTTATTCTATTTTTTTTTTGAGAATTATCTGTGGTTTGGATTTTTCGTCCCCCTTTTTTTCAGGTAGAAAAACCTCTTCCACCGCATTTTATTTCGGGTTCATTTTAAATCTATCTTTTTGGCTTATGTAGGTAATCTTTGCTGCTGTGACGCATTAAAATTAAATTTTGTTAAATTTGTAACTTTTGCAATTTTAAATATAAAAGAATAAGAATTTCTAGTTCCTTTTCTGGGTGGTGTCTAAAGTTCAGACGAGTACAAAATGCATAGTTTTCCGAGACATTTTAAGGTAAGTTTTCTTATTTTCTCATTTGAGGTTAGATTGGCATTTGATAAAATGTGTATTGGTAGTATCTTTTTAACTTCTTATCGCTTACTTTACGGAACTTTGAATACAGGTTTCCAATGCCTGATAGGTGCCTTATTTGCCCATCAATTAAGCACAAATGTAGTGTTAATTTTATGTCTATCCCTTTCTTTTGATATTAAGTAAAAGGGAGACACATAGAAAATTAACACTTAATTTGTGCTTAATCGATGGGTAAACGAGGGATTACCCAACAGCGTAATGTGCTTTGAATAAATTTATTCCTTAATTTTAAATCTTTATCTTTCCATAATCTAGTACCCATTATTAATGTGGTTATAAGTTGTTTTTGTTTATTGTTTTCAGCTTTTGGATGATATGTGCGACCACTGATAAGCTATGTATATACTACTTTGAAACATAACCTACACAACTTACAACCAACCAACCAACAATTAAAGTTGTAACGACGAAACCCCAACTAGAAAGAATTTCTTAAAAGTAACCGCAACGTACTCCCGCTACGTCTCAGTATACCATACAGCGACGTTATAATTCCCTATGTGGGGAACCAATTTCTGGTTATAACTACTTGGCCAAGTGTTTAAAGTCACTGTAGTAACAACTACACTACTACGTCGTAGCCAGGTATCTACTACGTCGTAGAGGCTGTTTTTTTTCCGTAATGGCATAAAAGTTGCGATGTAGTTGCAAATAATATAATCGTTTCTTTTTGGTAGAATTGTTACACAATATGGTGGACACAACAGTAAACAGACTCGCTTAGTTTTTTTGTTTGGTTATGGTTATAATATGAACTATGTTATCCAAAAGTGTGAGAATTTACGAGCAGAGGATCAAAATTCGAGTGCGACGCAAAGTTTTTTGTATAACATCCATTATATATATTGCAAAAAACCGGTGCGCCCGTAAAATTGAGTCGTTTTCTGGTAGCTGATGGAATTTTTGTGTTGTGATTTTGGAGGTTATGTTTTCATAATCGACAGTTAACTCCAACAAATGGTGCTTAAGAAGAGCATTTTTGGTAAGCTTGAACTAATTTGTTTATAAAATAGTATGGCTCTTTAATATGAGCTCATAAAACGACAACAAAACTATTAAATTTTCTTTCTTACATAAAAACATGGCGTCCCAAACTATATTCCCTGATAGTCGAAAAGGTTACTTGAAAGTAGTTGCGGCTTTAAAGTTGATCCAAAAAGTTATTTTGTCTACATTGTTACATCAGATGTTACTATGATGACACAAACTTTTGTGGTAAAAATTAAAGTTATAATGTAGTTGTCGGATACACTTGTTTGGGACTCCAATGAAGCTTAACTTTCTAGTGGTAATTAAGTAGGATATAAAAGTCAGGGCGACTACGAAATAACGACTAAAAGGAAAGTAAAACTTTAGCAACGTCCTATTGTGGTAGAGAAGACTATCAGAATCGACTATCAAGAAACAATCATATGAAGTAGTTTAGAGGGTCGTTTTTACGAAACATCTACTATTTCCTGATACTAAATAGTAGTTAGAACTAAAAAGTAACAAATTTTGGTTGGGATCACCACATTTCTACTATAAGAAAGTAGCAAAGCCTTTAGAACATGTAGCCGCTACTATAAATGTTAGTTGGGCAAGGCGAGGAGGTACTTTTAAATCATGTCAGATTTTCGTCAAGCTGTTAAAAAGTAGACATTTAAGAAAGATTCTCTTCACGAACAACTGTTTCATTATTTATTCACTCATCACTCACCAGAAATGTTAAAAGCAAATTTAAATATGCTAGATAGTGTTTGGTTTATCATTATATTTTATTTTACCAATCAATTAGACTATGTATTATCAATAGTTAGTCGTTAATTTGTAGCTTTTTTTATAATAATAAAAACTCATTTAAAAAATGTTTTATTTATTGCACTTTATATATCATTTTCAATCTGTTTATATCTTATAAAGACAGTGTATGTCTATAAAATATTGACTGATTAAAAATTTTTAAAAAAAAACTTTAAAATTAAAGAAAATTTATTATAAAAGGCGATTCAAATTTCCCGCCTTAACTTTTAGTTCATCACTAAGCTCTGCAGTGGGCGCCACAGAGCTAACGACCTGTCAAACAGCCGGAGTTGCCTATCTAATAAAAACTCACTGAACCGCGCCGCAAATCCTTTATCTATGGACTAAACAGAGCATGCCAAAAGTGTGGTCTGACGATGAATCTTAGGAAAACCAAATACATGATAACAACAAAAAATCCGAACATCGATGGCAATCTCATAATCGATAACACACCAACAGAAAGAGTTTCACAGTATAAATATCTAGATACGTGGATAAACGAAAATGTATTATAGATCAATTCAATGTCAAGAAATTAGATCAAGATTAGAAATTGCAAGAAATGCTTTTGTAAAACTCAAAAAATTCCAGCAGAGACATAAATTTAAAACTAATAATAAGAATGCTGCGCTGCTACGTTTCCTCAACTCTTCTTGGATGGCTGGAATGGATGTGAAGCGTGGACTGTGAAAGAGAATGAAATGCACAGACTTAAAGCTTTTGAAAGATGGTGCTATCGTCGAATGCTGAGAATTTCCTGGGTTGATAGAGTAACTAATATAGAGCTAAAATATAGAATGAGAGGCCCTAAATATAAGCCAGTGGCGGCGCGTGGTAAAAAGCTTTGGGAGTGCACACCAAAAAAAAAACAGAAATTGCGGCGCCGGCGAATTTTTTTTTGCAAATAATTAAAAAATGAGATATTTAGTTAGATATTAGTTACCTATTATTACTGAAATTATAAATAAATAATAAATGTATCATACCTAGTTTACATATTTTATCTTCTAATGGCAGAGATGAAAATTTAATTGCCTTTAAATATTGCACGCTAATGCTATCAGAATTAGAAACTTCCGCCATTGTCGTAAATACCAAATTGTCGAAATCAAAACAAACCGCCAGCGCCCGACCGATAATGCCAAATTAGTGGTGTGCAAATACTATCTACTCGATAATTTAATATCTGATACATGGGCGGATACGAAGTAATCGAATCCTTCGACGCCAAATACTCGTTACTCGAATCCCGAATGGGACCGAAGCCGAAGGGTTACTTTCGTATCAATTGTATCGGCATCGGCCGTATGAGTAACGAGTTTGGAGTACTTGTAATCATTTGGACCGATATTTATTTACTTAAATTATTAAATGAAGTATTGCGTATACGTATACGATTGACAACATAGAAAATCTCGGTATTTATTGGATTTACCGATAATATAATAATTACTTAGTACCGAATACAAAAATCTGATACTCGAATTGGGGAGTATCAGTATCTACTCCATACTTAATCGTTGCACATAACTACTAAGCGCACGAAGGAAAAGTGCCGGTGATCTGCTCTAACATGCAACGCGAACCGATGACGCGGGGGTCTTCACGGGGGTGCGGGCGGCATCGAGGCTACTTTTTGTATACGCGCTGTGCCGAAGGAAGGTTCAGATTTTATGTACTGTAAAATTCTATTGGGACATATCGTCCTCTCTCTCTATATTTCGTAATTAGAAGGCGACCTAACATCTATCGTGCAAATAAAAGTGAATAATTAGATTCGAACTAACTATATAGCGCATTCGCCATGCACGCAGGTGGTTTGAACACGAATACAAACACTTACATACCGGGTATTAATTTGTAGTTAATATTCCAGTCTAGTGAATTCCGTTTCGGGTAATTATTAATTAAATTAAAGAATGATCAAATTTTAATATTTTTTTAAGTAAAATTTGCACGTGCACATGTGCACTTATGGAGAAACCGCCACTGATATAAGCTACTAGGTACAGTATATAATGGAAGGAAATATTCAAGGCAAGAGAAGCCAAGTAGAAGAAGAACATCCTGGCTTAAAAACTTGCGCGACTGGTGTGGTATGACGTCGAATCAGCTGTTTAGAGCGGTAGCGAATAAGATTAGAATGGCCATGATTATCTCCAACCTCCGCTAGGCGATGGAACTTCAAGAAGAAAAAGTCCGTTTCTAACGATTTATCTCTAATCTGATCACTATCCACTCCAGCACCAAAACTTGACATCAACGTTACACTACATGTGGATATAATGTGTCATCCACGTTGACACCACGTTTAAGGCACTCGCAAAACCAAAATTTTTGTTGAAAAACACAGTTTTTGTATCAGCAAAAATTATTGTAAACTGAACGTGTCAGACTTTAGACTATTAGGGACCTATTGCAATAGTGCCAGGCACAAATTGTGCCGGGCACTATATTGACAGTTTCGCATTAAAAACTGACAGTTGATCTTTCAAAATTGACATATCAAGGTCGAATTTATAAATCCAGTCGTTTATTTTCCATTAATAGTGGCTTCACTATTAATTCCGGCTCTTATAATACACAATGGCCTAATTTTGAAAGAAGACAGCTGTTCTTATAATGCGAAAGTGTCAATATAGTGCCCGACACAATTTGTGCCTGGCTTTATTGCAATAGCTCCCTATTATGTGTCACCAAAAGCTAGTAAGATATTATGTGAGTTGCGTTTTTACCCAACTGCAGCACGGCGAAAGGAAGGGTAATATTTTTCGATTGGTGTATATATGTAAGTCAATATTATGTATGTTTGTGTCACGCTAGAGGCTAAACGGCTGAACCGATTTTGACAAAAAAGGTGTCGTTATATTGCTACTGATCCCGAAGGTGCTATATGCTATATTTTTTTAAACAGGAATCAACATGGCGGTCCTCAGGGCTCCGGAACGAAATAGCGATGTACAAAATAGCGACGTACGAAATAGCGAGTAATGAAATAGCGACTATCAAAATAGCAATGTAATGAAACAGCGACTATCAAAATAGCGATGTATCAAAATAGCGTTTGTAACAAAACAGCGACATATCAAAATAACGATGTATCAAAATAGCGACAATCAAAATAGCGATGTATCAAAATAGCGACAATCAAAATAGCGACAATCAAAATAGCGATGTATCAAAATAGCGATGTAACAAAATAGCGATGTATAAAAATACCGAATCAAACCAAACCGAATCGATTCAAACCAATCCAAACCGAACCTTTCTAACAAATTTTAAAAAAAAACTTCCCTGACTTCTTTTCCAGGATCCTAGAGGGTGTGAATCCGAACCGAATCGCACCGAACCGAACCGAACCAAACTGAACCGAATTCGGTTCAGTTTGTTTCGGTTTAAAAGAAGTCTGGAGAGTTTTTTTTTAAATATGCTGGTTCGGTTCGGTTCGGTTCAGATTCACACCCTCTAGGATCCCGAGAAAGAAGTCAGGGAAGTGTTTTTTTTGAAAAAATTGTTAGAAAGAAACCCCTTGTCGAACTTTATGCCAAAACCGAACCAAAATATCGCTATTTTCATAATCGCTATTTTGTTACATCGCTATTTTGATAGTCGCTATTTTGTTACATCGTTATTTTGATAGTCGCTATTTTGTTACATCGCTATTTTGTTACATCGCGATTTTGATACAATCGCTATTTTGTTACATCGCTATTTTGATAGTCGCCCTTTCATTACATCGCTATTTTGATTGTCGCTATTTCGATACCGCTATTTTAATACTCGCTATTTTGTACATCGCTATTTCGTTCCAGAGCCGTTTGCCCCTTCCTCTCCCTCTCTTCTCCCCACCCTCCTTAATTAGTAATAGTTGTAGCTATACCTTTCACAAATTTGGAGCGATTTCAAAAATTCTTTCGGTACACGCTTTAAGATTTTTTTCGACACAATTTTCCTAGTTCCCTTCTCCCTCTCTCCTCCCCCACCATCACTCAATGGCAGTAACACTGTTCGCGTCTGTAGAAAATCTACACGTACTTTTTGGGTAAAGCTAAATGAATTGTAAATGCATAGTGGTTTTTATAAGGCTGAATAAGAGTTAAACCTAAAAAAATTTAAATAAAAAAACACCCAACTGCTAAATTTACTTGTAACTACTAGTCGCAGTTGGGTACAAAATTATCCAATAACCTGATTCCTGAAAATACGAAACTGTATAATTTCGTAAGTGCGCTTTGGGCATCAAAACTAAAAGTTGAAGCATGTCGTACCTTATAGGTATGCCTATTAATTTTGTACTCAACTGTTGGGTGTTTCTTTTATTTAATTTTTTTTTATTTTGCAGGTTTTAAGTAAGAAAGTACTTACAATGGCTTTGAGAAAAGTACCCTGATCGAAAACATTGTCTTCTGGCTATGGCATCCAGACTAGTAGCGTGTGAAACTTGATGGGGTGCGTTCACTGCATTTGGGGTTGAGTAATGTAAATGCCTACAAAAAAATTATATATAGGGTTAGCTAAAATAAGTATTTTCAACCTATTTTTGCTTTTGTTACGTTAAATATAAAATTATGTAAATTTTAATTTAATTTAAAGTTTTATTTATTTGAGTCGCGAAAATTTTTTTTGAAAAAATGTATTTTGAAAAAAAGTTTTTTTCCGAATGCAGCTTTAAAAAAAAACAGTTTTTTGAAAACACAAAATTCGATGGCTTTTTTTTCAAAAAATAATTTTTGAAAAATACTTTTTTTGAAAATAAAGTTTTTTTCAAAAAGCTTTTTTAAAACTCTTCATTTGATGAACTAGCTTTACTATCCTCCTTTTGAGAATTCAAAATCGGTGTTATACTCACTTTTCTTAATTGAAAGCAAACGGCAGAAAAAAATAATAAAAAAAAAATTATATGTATAGAAAAAGATTTCGATGGAAAAATGTGTTCGTTAAAATTTTTCTTGAAAAAAAAAAAGTTTTCCGGAACTTTATTTTCAATTTTTTTTAAACTTGAATTTTTCGGAAAAGGATTTTCCTAAAAAAAATTAAAATACATTTTTTCAAAAACGATTTTTTTTTTTGAAAAAATTACTATTACCCCCTTGGATTCGCCACTGACCCTAACTGAAAACTAGGTTTTTCTGTGCTTGGACAAATGATATATTCCGGTACTCACCTACTAGTAGTATTATTGTTGATTATCGGACCCCCGCCTCCATTGCTGCTCGTCCCCCGGACCCCCCTCTCCTGGCTGTCCCCCTTTTCGAAGCTGGCCTGATGAGACGCCGGCGCACTATGGCTGATTGTCAACGCGGTATAGTCTCCTACTCTACTGCAAAAAATAGTATATTACATAACGAGTGCAGAAAGTGACATATTTCACACGAGTGTGAAAGATTTCGCACAAAGCGCCAGCCGAGTAAGAAAATTACACGAGTATAAAAAACTAATAGAAGAGTACAATAAGTAGGGACTAGAGGTTAATATCAATAAGACAGAGTATATGTGTATTGGTGGAACGAAACAGGATCTAATCTTAAATACTGGCAGCGAATTCAGTCCTGTGATGATTATAAATACTTAGGTCTAAAAATTACAGCTGACGGAACACTAGACAAAGCTATAAAAGATAGAAACGTACTAGGAAGAAAAGCAATAACTTTATTAAATGGAATAATTTGGGACCAAAGTATATCAAAACATAACAAAAAGCTTGTATATAACACCATTGTAAAAAGTATTATTACATACGGCTCAGAAGTATGGCCAATCAAAGATAGGACAGAAAAAATGCTTTCCGCTACGGAGATGGACTATTGGAGAAGAGCAGCAGGAAAATCAAAAAGTGAAAGAGTTACAAATCAGAGAATAAGAGAAATTATGACAGTGGGTGAACGTACTTTAGTGGATGATATAAGAACCAAACAACTGGTGTGGTACGGACATGTACAAAGAATGGATGATGGAAGACTACCTAAACAAATACTACAATGGAAACCAACTGGCCGAAGAAAACGAGGACGGCCAAGGAGAAGCTGGAGAGAAGGAATAGACAGTGAAATAAGAATAAGAGGCCTAGATGATGAAATATGGGCAAACAGAAACGAGTGGAGATTGGGTATCGGACGACGTAGAACGTTGTGAAACTGATAAATATATAGGTTAATTTACCGAATGTTGCCCAAGCCCATATTACTCGTCTCTTGATTTCAGCTGTCTGGTTTTAATTTTTTGTATTTTTCTTGTTTTTTTTTATCGTAATATCTTCATCTGTGTTTGTTATGATTTTAGATTAAGTATTTTTCACACTCAAGCCTATATTTTTAGCTGCTATATTCAGTTCTTCCATTTTCGTCCAAGACGAAAGTATTTTCTTCTCTCGAAAGAATAACTTTGAGTGTGCAACTGCACTGTACGAAACCAGCTTAGACAAACGAAAAGCGCAAAACATGGTTTTGCAAAGATAAAAAAGTGGTTCCGCCTCCATCCACAAATGGTAAACGTGTAGCTGCAGCCTACCACACAGCAGGTGGTTGATGTGAGAAAAACTACTGAAAAGTTAAGAGTGGGAGTTGAATGGTTAAGCGAGAGGAAACCTTAAGTAGAGAGAGGGTTTTCCCTTCAACGTGATTGGCTATAGAAAAACTGTGAGATAGGAAAGTGTTGTCTATAAAATGTCATTTTATCTCTGTTTTTGTTTAGGTTTTCTTATTTTGCTTATTAGCTAGAATGTAAATTTGCCATATTGGCCTTATGAAATTCCCTACCCTAAAATTCGCTAAATGACGTTTTTCGGAATCTCACCTCAAGGTGTGAATTTTTCGCATCGTTAGGGTCCCACCATACTGCAACTCGGTGCTTTTGTTGATAAAATTTATAGTTTGTTAAATATGAATTTTTAAAGTTTTATTGGCCTTATGAGATTCCCTATCCTAAATTTCGCTAAATGACGTTTTTCGGAATCTCACCTCAAGGTGTGGGTTTTTCGCATCTTTAGGGTTCCACCATACTGCAACTCGGTGCTTTTGTTGATAAAATAAATAGTTTGTAGAATATGAATTTTCAAAGTTTTGTCATATTGGCCTTATGAGATTCCCTACCCAAAAATTCACTAAATGACGTTTTTCGGAATCTCACCTCAAGGTGTGGTTTTTTCGCATCTTTAGGGTTCCACCATACTGCAACTCGGTGCTTTTGTTGATAAAATAAATAGTTTGTAGAATATGAATTTTCAAAGTTTTGACATATTGGCCTTATGAGATTCCCTACCCAAAAATTCACTAAATGACGTTTTATGGAATCTCACCTCAAGGTGTGGTTTTTTCGCATCTTTAGAGTTCCACCATACTGCAACTCGGTGCTTTTGTTCATAAAATAAATAGTTTGTAGAATATGAATTTTCAAAATTTTGCCATATTGGCCTTATGAGATTCGCTACCCTAAAATTCGCTAAATGACGTTTCTCAGAATCTCAAGTTAAGGTGTAGTTTTTTCGCATATCTATGGTCTCACCATACTACAACTCGGTGCTTTTGTTGATAAAATAAATAGTTAGTAGAATATGAATTTTTAAAGTTTTGCCATATTGGCCTTATGAGATTCCCTACCCTAAAATTCGCTAAATGACGTTTTTCGGAATCTCACCTCAAGGTGTGGATTTTTCGCATCTTTAGGGTCCCACCATACTGCAACTCGATGCTTTTGTTGATAAAATAAATAGTTTATAGAATATGAATTGAACCCTTAAATCATTTTATTAGATTATACAGGGTGCAAACCAAATTATTTATGTGTTAAGGACATCAAGGGTTGGTCAGAAAGGTCAAAAGTAAATAAAAAGTTTGGCAAATGTTTCTGGTTTCCAAGTTATTTTTCAATTAGGTATGAAGAGTACAACGCCGTCGAATGATCCTGTCGTAAGATCCCGCAGCATCGTGAGCACCTTTTACTCACCTTATCATAGGCGGCGCCACAGGGGGTATTCCAGAGTTCCCATTGGAACTCCCTAAAACGGGAGCTTCCGAACGGGAAACCCAGGTTTGCTCCGACAGGATAGGAGTTGGCGAGTTCGATCTCAATGGACTAAAAAAATTAAACAAAAAATATTTGATTTTTTGTATTTGATAGAGGGTGTTAAATATATAAGCAAATCGTCTGCAGTCTATAAATACTTCTTTATGAATGCAATAGATCTTGAGACCTTGTGGGTTTAATAATTTTAAGCAACCCACAAAAAAACATGAAAGAGAATCTATATTTTTCTATTTGAAATACACCGAGAGGTACTAAAATTACAGTTAAAAAAATTATGCCCTGTTTATTTCTGAAGATTTGGGTCAAAAGTACTTTAACTTTTAAATGCCCCATTTTTCTCTAATCTTCTATTTGAGGCATGCGTAGTTACCTGGTTTGAACCTTATCCTTTACTAAAGGATATTGTTTGACCTTACTTGGTTTCCAATAACGCTGGCTACTAGTTCCTTTTTTTATTTAGAGACAGTGTTGCCATGCATATAACGTCATGTGAAAATGTAATGTAAATATAAAATATTTTTGATACCAGACAATTATTTCAAGAGCTATCAATGCGGGGTAATAGCAGATTTAATTTTATGCCAGTTATTGAAAATAATTTTTTTATAAAAACTGGTAGGTATGTGTTGTTTGGCGACAGTGTTCACCAACTAACCAAAAGCCATCAATGTTCTGTGAAGTGTGTAAAAAAATAAGAAGTAAACACAGACATAATTGTATATATTCCTGGCAGTTTTTCACCGGCATTGCTCTTTCAGTTTTTCCATAGTGGTTTTCGGAACTTTTTAATTAATTTTGCCTACAGAACACAAAAACGGGCTTTCGACAGATAAATAAAGGATAATTGTGTCTGCAGAAGGTCAAACTTATCAATATCACGTGACATCTGTCATTTAACAAAGTTAGATAAACTCTCTACTATACTAGATGCTATCTACTTTGGAAAGCGTTGAAAAACACAAACATAAGCGAACAACTAATTAAGGCCATCAAAGAGTTATACCGCAATAGTAAAGCAAAAGTTAAAATAAAAAAAAAAGATAAAAAAAAATAATAAAAATAAAAGCAAAACTAACCAAAGGCTTTCAAGTAAATAAAGGTCTTAAACAATGTTGCTGTATCTCGCCTACGCTCTTCAAGATATACTTGGAACAAGTCATTAAAGTATGGAAGAGAAAATGCCAAAACATGGGAATTCCGTTGGACGAAACCAACTTATATACTTTATGTTTCGCCGATGATCAGATAGTAGTGGCTCAGATTAATGACGACCTCGAATATATGACACGAAAACTAATAGAAGAGTACAATAAGTGGGGACTAGAGGTTAATCTCAATAAGACAGAGTATATGTGTATCGGTGGAATGAAACAGGATCTAATCTTAAATACCGGGCAGCGAATTCAGTCCTGTGGTGAGTATAAATACTTAGGTCTTAAAATTACAGCTGACGGAACACTAGACAAAGCTATAAAATATCGAAACGTACAAGAAAGAAAAGCAATAACCTTATTAAATGGAATAATTTGGGACCAAAGTATATCAAAACATAACAAAAATCTTATATATAACACCATTGTAAAAAGTATTATTACATACGGCTCAGAAGTATGGCCAATCAAGGATAGAACAGAAAAAATGCTTTCCGCTACGGAGATGGACTATTGGAGAAGAGCAGCAGGGAAATCAAAAAGAGAAAGAGTTACAAATCAAAGAATAAAAGAAATTATGACAGTGGGTGAACGTACTTTAGTGGATGATATAAGAACAAAACAACTGGTGTGGTACGGACATGTACAAAGAATGAATGATGAAAGACTACCTAAACAAATACTACAATGAAAACCAACTGGCCGAAGAAAACGAGGACGGCCAAGGAGAAGCTGGAGAGAAGGAATAGACAGTGAAATAAGAATAAGAGGCCTAGATGATAAATTATGGGCAAACAGAAACGAGTGGAGATTGGGTATCGGAAGACGTTGAACGTTGTGAAACCGATAAATATATATATATATATATATATATATATATATATATATATAAAGTTAGATAAAGGAGGGCGTACAAGAGGGCCCTATTATGGTGCCGTATAAAGAGGTGTTTTAAGGCTCCAAAGAATGTCAATTTGGTAATAAATACAAAAAAACTGGAATGATTTGTTTTGCACCACATTGTATCTATCTATCTTTATCTATTTTTCCTTCTTCGATCCATCTTTGGACATACGCCTCCTCTAGTATCTTCTACTCTTCTCTGTCTGTCGCCGTAGTCATCCATCTAGTTTCCGCATGTTTCTTCAAATCGTCCGCCGATCTTTCATTTGGGGTCTTCCTCTACTTCTTATATTTTCCCACGGTGTTCAGTTTACAATACATTTGTTCCATACATCGTCATTTTGTCTGATATTATGAACGACAAATTTCCTTTTTAATTTTGCTACCTCTCCTCTGACATCCCTTACTTTTGTTTTGTTTCTTATCCATTTATTCCTTTTTCTATCTGTTAACTTTAAATGTAACATTTGTCTTTCCATTGATCTTTAAGCTTTTATCACACTGTACATAAGGAAATAATAGACAAAACCGTATAATGTAGGTTGAAAATGTGTACCTATGTTCATTTGTTGGTTTGTATGACGGTGAAACATATATTTGTAGGTGAAATGCCTCTATAAAGCTTCCCATTTGGGAAACACTTTACGGGAAATGTACTGTTCAAAATAGCCTCAGTAATAGCGCATCATATGCTCGAAAACTATTTTGGCTTTAAAATACATAATATTGGAAATTTAAGCTAGTTTCAACATAGCTTTTTAAACATTCACACATACATAGGAATAATAGCAACAAAAAACAGATGTAACAAAACGGGATTTATTTCTTAGTTTTTAAACATTTTTAATTCAATATTATTTTTGACATCAACAAGCATTAATTACTTGCAAGACTAGGTTAAGAATAAGTCAAATTTATGATAACACCAGCGACTTGTTTTTGGGCATGTTTTCAGGATCGCAGTATTTTAATAAATAAATAAAAATAAAGCTAATATGTCCTTTGAGCCACTAACATCTCAATAGTTTGTATTCTGTAACTGGAAACAAATTTGCTAAACTATTTTTATTTTTTTTTGAAACACACTGTGTAATTTTAATTTTTAACGATTTTCTAAGGCCACGCATCTTTGGAGTACGCTGGTATTTTGTCTCTTTGTTTGGAACGTTTAAAGCACAGTCCATCTCTTTTTCGCCAAAGCGAGAAAGCTTAGATTTCAGACCAATCAGCGGTAAGTTAAGAATGCCTAGAGAGCAGGGTGGCTTTGGCTGAGACAAGAAAATCTTTAGAGAAAACACTCTTTAGTTGGTTTCTGTTTCGTTCACACCACTTCTTAAGGGGGTTTTTTTCAACTGGAGAGATTTATCAATTATTTTGATTTTGTATAAACAACCTTTGTTATTCATAATTATTTTGGTATTTTCTTTTAGTGTTTATTTTAATAATAAAGCTTTTGATTATTACTGTTTCCAGTGTTTTGAAATATTACTGCTATCTTTTTCTGATTTTTTAACATCAAATACAAACCTTTCGTTGCCCTAAAATCGGCATTTTTTATCAATAATACATTCCAAACTTAAACAGTAGTATTAAGTAAATTAAACAGTTGATTGAATAGCTTCACCTATTCAATCAACGTTTTCCCTAGTTGAAAAAACCCCCCTTAAGAAGTGGTGTGAACGAAACAGAAACCAACTAAAGAGTGTTTTCTCTAACGATTTTCTTGTCTCAGCCAAAGCCACCCTGCTCTCTAGGCATTCTTAACTTGCCGCTGATTGGTCTGAAATCTAAGCTTTCTCGCTTTGGCGAGAAAAAGATGGACTGTTCTTTAAACGTTTCAAACAAAGAGACAAAATACCAGCGTAATCCAAAGATGCGTGGACTTAGAAAATCGCTAGAAATTAAAATTACACAGTGTGTTTTTTAAAAATTTAAAATAGTTTAGCAAATTTGTTTCCAGTTACAGAATATAAATTATTGTGATGTTAGTGGCTCAAAGAATATTTTACCCGAATATGCTCCAAAGCTATTTTGGTTTTAAAATACATAATATGTATTGGGAATCTGAGCTAGCTGCACCATTGTTTTTTTAAACCTTCACACATAGGTATAAATAGTATCAACAAAAAACACATAATATCTTATTCTTTGACTTATAAACAGTTTTTTTTATTGTGGCAATGATTTTTATCTCTTTCCATTTTTCTCGATATCCCTATCCAGTGACGGCTGGTGACGTTATAAGTTGCGGGGGCATAAAATTATATTGCATTAACATGCTCAAAGTACTCGAATTAGCACCAGTTTCAGACTAATCATGGCCTTGTAGAGCAACCTCAAAAATCCCACAGAATTTTAAACAGTGTGCTTCTAAATATATGTCTATTTTTTGCCACATTTTCATTATGTTCGGTAATGTTTTGCCTATAGGCACTATTCAATTGCCACCTAATATCAGTCTTGCCTAGCATAGCAAATTCTATGTGGGTGGTTATTTAAATAAGTAGCACTTACTTTGTGTATTTCACTTTTCACTAAAGTGCTTGATATCACACATGCCCTTTGTCACCCACGCAAGATCAGTTCGTGGATTGTTCATAATAAGACAAATACAAAAAACAGCACTTAGTTTTTCACAACCGCACAACCAGTTTTCAGCATCGTATAATTTTTTATTACTTGCACTAAATTTTGGTTAATTTTTAGGATTTTTAGGTCCGGTCTATGTGGCCCTAAATATTTTATTTGTAATCGAAGTTAATTATATAATCGACGGTATTTATTTTCATTTTGAAAACAAACAATGGACAGGCGACCTGCAAAGCTTTTAACTACGGACCCTGACGTACCCCAAATCAAAACAAACTCATACGTCTTCACTAAGGATAGAACCGGCAACATGCAGGAAGGGAAAGTAACGGTTTGGCACGATGAATATGGCCGACGTCAACTAAAACAAACATTCCTCCCGCCCGGCGCGAGGACTTGTAATTATTTACGCAGCTAATCACGACTAAAAAAAAGAACTAGACATATCATAAGGAAAGATTTAACTTTTTTTAGTTTTGGGCAGTGGCGGATCCAGGGGGGGGAACTAGGGGCACTTGCCCCCCCCCCGAGAATTTTTTGAATATACAAAAAATGAGTAAAAAGTAATGTTTTTGCTAATAAAAATTCAAAATTTTTGCCTGCGGCGCATGAAAGTGTCTATTGTTATTATCATCGAAATTACAACCACTGACTAGTTCAATAAAATGCTGCTTAAAAAAATATATACCGTTTTTTACCAACAGAGAATGTCACCTAAAGTGCCCCCCCCCCCCGAGAAACACCTATGGATCCGCCCTTGGTTTTGGGAGGGCACTGCCCCGTTTCCCTCCCTGTAGCAGCCGCCACTGTCCCTGTCCCTATCCCTTCCAGCTATTTGCTTTTTTTGCCGGTTTTCTTTATCACTCATGCCATTTACATGAACGAAAAATGCGATAATGTCGACTTTATGATGGGAATTATGTCTGCAGAACTTATATCAGGACATGAGCGTAGCTAGCCTAATTTTCTTGGGGGGGGGGGGCCGTTGCTGAGGACTATGTTTTGCGTAATACGCATATATTGTATCTGAATTTTTACCTTCCTACCCCCGTTAATGGCTAGAGAGGTTATTATTTCGATAAAAAATATTGATAGATAACGATGAAAATGTGTTTGTTGGGTGCACAGTGAAACCTCCTATAAGCGGACACTCACGGTTTCGTCGATTTTGTCCGCTTATTGGAGGTGTCCGCTTCTAAGAGAGAACTGCGAAATTTTAATATTTATTAACAATTTCCGCTGCTTGTGTTTTTCCGATATTAAATTTTTCAGCACAAGAGACAATATAATTAGAACGATGGGATCTCCAGTACCCCACACAATCTCTGAGGTCAAAAACGTGTGCACAACCTTAAAAAGCGGTAAATCTGCCGGACCCGGAAATATCCCAGCCGAACTTATTAAATATGGCACTGAAGAACTGTTTTGGAGATTACGGAATTTTTTTCAAAAATGTTTAAATGGAACTGTAGTACCAACTGAGTGGAAAACGTCATATATATCCACAATACACAAAAAAGGAAAGAAAGATATATGTGACAATTATAGAGGTATATCTGTGACTAGTACGCTAAGCAGAGTGTACGGTAAAATAATAAGAAATAAAGTGGAGAGCGAATATAAAGACATGGAGGCAGAAGAACAAGCTGGTTTCAGGGCGGGTAGATCGACTTCAGATCATCTCATTTGTATAACCCAAGTTATTGAAAATAAAATGGCATACGGACAAGAGCTGCATCTGCTTTACGTCGATTTGCAGAAGGCATATGATAGTATACCACTAAATCTACTTTGGAAAGCGTTTGAAAACACAAACATAAGCATACAACTAATTAAGGCTATCAAAGAGTTATACCGCAATAGTAAGGCAAAAGTTAAAATAAAAGCAAAACTAACCAAAGGCTTTCAAGTAAATAAAGGTCTTAAACAGGGTTGCTGTATCTCGCCTACGCTCTTCAAGATATACTTGGAACAAGTCCTTAAAGTGTGGAAGAGAAAATGCCAAAACATGGGAATTCCGTTGGACGAACCGAACCACCTTGTATAAAAGCTTATATATAACACTATTGTAAAAAGTATTATTACATACGGCTCAGAAGTATGGCCAATCAAGGATAGAACAGAAAAAATGCTTTCCACTACGGAGATGGACTATTGGAGAAGAGTAGCAGGGAAATCAAAAAGAGAAAGAGTTACAAATCAAAGAATAAAAGAAATTATGACAGTGGGGGAACGTACTTTAGTGGATGATATAAAAACGAAGCAACTGGTGTGGTACGGACATGTACAAAGAATGAATGATGAAAGACTACCTAAACAAATACTACAATGGAAACCAACTGGCCGAAGAAAACGAGGACGGCCAAGGAGAAGCTGGAGAGAAGGAATAGACAGTGAAATAAGAATAAGAGGCCTAGATGATGAATTATGGGCAAACAGAAACGAGTGGAGATTGGGTATCGGAAGACATAGAACGTTGTGAAACCGATAAATATATAAGCATATAAATTTTTCAGCAATTTTTCGTGCTGATAGATGTTCCTTCTCCGAAACGGTAACAATTTCCATTTTTTCAGGTAAACTAAGAAGATTTTTACTAGGCGCTATTTCAAAGAGATCTATTACTACACAACTGAGCAATAAAAATAAAATACAACAGTCCCGCCGAATAAAATATGTTGTAAATCTCCGTAGTCTCCGCATTAAAACGGAAAGAGGTAACTCCCCGGCTGCAGAGTGCGTTGTTGCCAACATACTACATAATATTTATGCCCATGTCGCGCCAGATTCGCGTCCGGTTAAGGAAGGTTTCAGAATTTTTTAACCAAAAAAAAATTGTCTGCGTCCGGTTATTAGAGTGTCCGGTAATAGGAGTGAATTTTACATGCAAAGACATAGGGAAAAGCTTGGTTCCAACAAATATGTCCGCCTAAAGGGAGCGTCCGCTTAGTAGAGGTGTCCGCAAGGAGAGGTTTCACTGTATTTGGTCCAATCTTAGCAATCTTGCCGTGACGTCTGTCCATGTGTCAAGATAGCTCTAAAACCGCTGTAAAAATGTTGATGAGATATTCATAAAAAAAGTGTTCGACATTGTAACGAGCCTAAAAAAAGTCTAGCCAAAATCCATTAATGCTAATGATAGTTTTTTGACAGTTAAAAAACGCTAACTTTATAACAAAGCATTGCATCAATGTGCATAATAAACTAGAACACGTTATTATCCATTATTTATGTTACAGTCGAACCTCTATAACTCGAACCTCTCTATAACTCGAACCCTTTAAGTGGTCCCTGCACTTTTTATATATATTATAACATCTTTAATTCGAATTTCTATAACTCGAACTCTCCATAACTCGAATTGTTTTGGTTGTCCCTTTGAGTTCGAGTTATAGAGGTTGGACTGTATTACCGAAAACTTCGTAGGAGGATTCGTTTCTGAGATATTTACAAAAAACGGACTGATACAGTGTGGCGTTCACTTGGAATGTGCTAGTGTGCTAGCAATATCCGTCATGGATCCATTTATTTTTATAAGTAGATGATATGGGAGACCTGAGATACATCAAGGGGGGACAATCCCCTCTACCACCCCCACTAGCTACGCCACTGCACCAGGATTATCCGAATTTCCTACACTTCTCCAATTCTCAAAATCTTGGATAGTCTGGGAAGTGTAAGTCGTTTAAGTGAATATAATTTATGAGTTGAAATATAGAGCAGATAAAGAGTGGTATATTCTAGTGGGTTATCATTATCATTTAATCACTTATATAATTATTATAATTATCTGGAGTTACAAATTGCACCGACAAGACGCCGAAGGCGACGTGATGTCGACGGCAGTGCCAAAATGTTAGTTATTCATTTAGATTTACTTAGTAATTTAATTGTAAATTTTAGAAAGCTTTAAATCTGTCTTATAATGAAACGAAATATACAGGGTCACACAGTTTCACTTATAACAAAAAATTTTGATTATGCTTATCAAATTTAACAAATTCACCTCTTTAAAATTCAACACCAGTATTTATTAAGACCTTAAAATTTAGCATATTAGACCGGGTTTAAGTATCAAGTCTATAGACTTGATACCGACCGGTTTAAGTGTATTTTTTTAATATTCACAGGTCAAATAAATGCAAAGATTCGGTTCACCCTAATGTGCAATATGATAGCAAGCATTTCTCAGTGAGTTTTCAGTATTTATTAAGACCTTAAAACTTAGCATTTTAGACCGGGCTTAAGTATCAAGTCCATAGACTTGATACCGACCGGTTTAAGTATATTTTTTTAATACTCACAAGTCAAATAACTACAAAGATTCGGTTTACCCTAATGTGCAATATGATAGCAAGCATTTCTCAGTGAGTTTTATCTCATATAAATTCAAATTAACCCCCCCTAGAAAAACCACATAAGAAATTTATAACGAAATGTCATTTTTTGTAAATTTAGTCCGTGTATTCGTAGGATTTTCGTTAAAAATAGTCTCAAATTGTAGTACCACCCCTGAGGAATGGTTTAAAGTTCGAAAGAAAAATAGTAATTATCCATGATTGATAAAAAAACTTACATAAAAAACATTTCAAAGCTAAATAATACATAAATAACTTAAAACTATATCTGTAGATGCATTGCTTTCTTAAATACGTATCAATATTTAAATATTGTAAAAAGGACAAGACATATTAGAATCCGTTTTCAATTACATGTGCACCAAAACAATTGAACATCGGTTTAGTCATCGCTAACTTGTCTAAAAAATTAACATGTAAAATATAGCGGACAGCTGACACTGACCACCGTTTTTTTTGGGAGGTTTAAATATGACTACCATTTTTGAACCAAAATATTATATTCTTTTAATTTATTTTTAACCTTTGTGTGGAAGTAATATCTTTGATATAACGAAAAAAGATGACCCATATCGCAAGCTATTTATGAACAATTTATATAAATAGTAAAAACTATTGCATTCACTGGAAAAATACCTTCAACCGAAATCTAGACTTTTAGACCTAGCACTTAGCACTGTAGACCCTTTAGTAAATACTGGTGTAATTTTTTATTAATTGTCAGCATACATTTTTCAGAAAAAAAAAATTAGAGTAGAGAATCACCTATATTATTAGACATTAAAATGTCTCTTCCAAGACTCCAAGTATGCCAAAGACAATGCTTAAAATTAATTATTTCCATTTTTAGGGTAACAAAATCGTAAAACATATATTTAGTGTTTTATTACCAAGTTTTAAAATTCATCAAGTGTTGTTTCTTTAAGTTTGTAGAATCTAAATTTTAAATAATAAAAACTATTTCTGGGCCACCCTGTAGACCTATTTTAAATCTTACGTTAAATCTCCTTCCCCATAATCGCTTAAATCGTCCAACTCTAAAAGATCCATAAACGCCAAAAACTTTTGAACTAACTCCAAATCACCATGGAAAATACTATGTTATTATTACAATTACCTATTAAAACAATTTTGTGAATTATTCAGTTTTTCGGGAAAAACACGTAAAATAACTAGGTAGGCAGAATAATTTATTGTAAATCGTCATGATGTGGATTTGGTCTCAGATGTTTATCTAATCTCTTTCATGTTAAATCATTTAATTTTAAATATACCGGGTGGGCCAAAAAAAACCGGTCAATTTTTTTTTTATTATAACTTTTGAACTATACAATCGATTTTAATGGGTCAAACTGCATTTACCAAATAATTAATCAGAGTTTTGACTAGATATATTTTTTTGTCTGCCGTCTCAAAATTCAAGAAGAAGAATTGTACCCTTCAAAGATCCTCGTTTATTCTTGTGTTGCAAACATGTTTTAATATTTTTTTTAAATTAGTAAAAAAGCTGCATTCTTGCCACGCACAACAAGGTATGAACTAGTAAAATCGGTTCAGTGGTTCTAAAAAAATATATTTTTGTTTCAACCATTGTTTTGCATATTATACGATACTGAATCGATTTTGATGAAATGAAAAACATCCTGTTTTAAATTATTTTTTTTTTTAAGATCACGATCAAAGTTTATCGCCATCCTAAAATTAAAGATGGTGGACAGAATCATACTTGATTCTTCAAATTAGCGTGTTTATTCTTATTTTCCAAAAATGTTTTAGTATTTTTTTAATTTATAGACAAACACTACTTTTCTCCCGCATAAGGAGGTACAGATTAATAAAATCGGTGTAGTGGTTCTCACAAAATCTGATTTTGTTTTAACCATTGTTTTACAAATTATACGATTGCATTGCCAATCCTGTCTGCATTTTTTTTTTTATAAATTTATTATTACTGAACCGATTCAATCAGTTTGCACCATTATGTTTTTTATTTTACTAAAATCGGTTCATTAATAATGGATTTATAAAGAACATAATTGGCAATGCAATAGTATAATTTGCAAAACAATGGTTAAAACAAAATCAAAGTTTGTAAGAACCACTTCACCGATTTTATTATTTTGTACGTTGATAAGCGGGAGAAAAGTAGTGCTTTTCTATAAATTTAAAAAGAAACTAAAACATCTTCGTAAAATAAGAATAAACGTGTCTGTTTGAAGTATGATTCTGTGATTCTGTCCGACGTCTTAACTTTTAAGATGGCGGCAAATTTCGTTTATAATCTTTAAAGAACGATCAATTCTCACCATGATTTTTTTTTCACTAAGATCGGTTCAGTAATAATGAGTTTATAAGGAAATTAATGCAGAGTCAAACCTTTAATCAGAGGTGTCTTAATCTGCCAAGTGCAGTTTGTCCCATTAAAATCGATGGTATAATTCAAAAGTTATATTGAAAAAAAATTGTCCGGTTTTTTATGGCCCACCGGGTATATATAAAATAATAATAATTCGACTTTTATCAGGGACTTTAATGGGTTTGTCCCGTCTCTAATTTTAAAAATGTGTCATATATACAGGGCATCTACTGCTTACCATTGCTCCAACGTTTCTTCCTCCTCCTCCGCCGCAGTGACATCGCTAGGGGGGGTGAGGTAACCAGGCAAACGTAGCCCCCTGCTTCTACCCCCAAGGCGCAGACTCTGTCGAAAGGACGCCCTTGCTCTATCAACTATTAGAACATAAAATAGATTTAAGCTTCAAAGTGTCAAAATTGGTAGGAAATTGAGAAATAGGAAGGTAAAAAGAGAAAAAGGAAATAGAGAAAAATTAAACAAAAGAAGAAAAAGGAAAAGGAAAAAAATAAAGAAAAATAAAGTAAACAACTAATAATATAAAGAAAAAATAGAAAGAAGAAGAAAAATTGAAAGAACAAAATTAAACAAAAAATCGAAAACAAAAAGAAAAATAAAAAGAAAAGAAAAAAATCATTTACAAAAGAAACAAAAATTATAACGAAAAATTGAAAATGAAAAAGTGCAAAGAAAAAATTATTTTTAGGGGAAACTAACTTACATTTGCTAAGTCTATTTTTGGCTACGGGGCTGTTTTCATGGGACGGCGCCGGCGCAGTGGTTAAATCCTCGAAATTGACGATAATTAGACTGATGTCATCCACCTCGCTCCTGATTGGTGCAATCACTTCGGAACATAGGAACTTTGAGCCTGAAAAAAAAAAATTTTTTTGATGATATAACAAAAGTCTGGAGGGGGGGGGGGGGGGCAATGGTGAAATGTTGACCGTAAATAACCGAAAAGGAAATGGTCGCACACACAAAAAAAAAAGCACAGACCAAAAAAGCGCGCAAAGAAAAAACCGCACATAGTAAAACAGAGCACAGGGGGTCGAGGAAATTTGTTCGAAAATGGGTTGTTCGAAAACATTTTTTTAAAGAAAAATTATTTGAAAACATTTCCTTCCTTGAACGGAAAATTGTTTAAAAACATTTTCTTCAAATCGAAATTTTTTTAAAAACTTTTATTAAAACGGAAATTAATTTGAAAACGTTTTTTTTTTAACGGAAATTTGCTCCAAAGTATTTTCTTCGATAACATTTTCTCGGAAGATATTTTTTTCTAAAAAAATATATGTTATATACAGGGTGTCTCATAACTTAGGGGTCATAGGCCAGCAGGTGATAGAGGAGGTCACGTCTGATAAAAAAGTTCCTATAATGCATGGGTCAAAACATTTTCTTTGTCGAGATGCAGAGCATCAAAGTTGGCAATTTTTATAACTTTTTTGATAATAACTTTTTTGATAATAACTTTTTTAAAAAACACAGTAACAATATGAAATTGGGTAGAGTTGTGTATTAGAACAAGAGCAAAAAATTGAAATAAAAATTATTTAAAAAAAAATTATTAGGTAATTTTTTTTAGAAAAAAACCATTTTTTTGATATAAACTTTTATAAATGCCATATTAAACGCAATGTTTTTTTTTATGTTTTTGGTTAATAAAAACAAGTCTCTAGCAAACATAATAATAAAAATATTATTGATATTTTTTAAAAGAATAGGTAAGCAAAAAATATATATATTTTTTTAATTATTATGTTTTATACGTTTTTGGGAGGTTCTAATTTTATCAAAAAATGGAATACCATATTTTTCAATCACAATTAGCTGAGTATTTAGCTGGCTGTGACAGATTTCCTTTTTTTGTAAACCTCTTCCCCCCCCCCCCTTCGCCCTCCTCTAACTTTAAACATCCTATATCTTAAAGACAGATGTGTGTTGACCTCATGTTATATAAACTTTTCTCTCGGAAATAACCTCCTCTATCACCTGCACTATGGCCCCTAAGTTATGGGACACCCTGTATATAAAACACTATTACAGTTTCCTTCAAAGATCTTGCTTCTCTGCTATGAATACCAATATCATCCACGTAGCCAGAAAACGCACCTCTCTTATTCTTGAAGTTACACAAAACTTTTTTAATTACTAACAGTGTTAAAATATTGGGCAGATTAAAATAATAAAAAAACACAAGTTTTAAAACATGTTTGAAGACTAACCTTGACCATACTGAGATTGTTTATACAGTAGAAACTTTAAATATTTAGTTTTCCCAATTTCCTTAGCAAAAAAAATACTAAACTTTTTTATAAATCACATTAAACACAAACTTAATTTTTTTTATATAAAAACGTTTCTATTAACACGATGGTTTTCGCTGAAAGCTGAACAAGCAATTAAACTAAAGGTAAAATAGCTAGTTAGCTTTAACCTTACAGTTTCATTCAAAGATCTTTGTTCTCTACTATGAATACCAATATCATCCACGTAGCCAGAAAACGCACCTCTCTTATTCCTGAGTTACACAAAACTTTTTTAATTACTAACATAGTTAAAATATTGGGCAGATTAAAATAATAAAGAAACACAAGTTTTAAAACATGTTTGAAGACTAACCTTGACCATACTGAGATTGTTTATACAGTAGAAACTTTAAATATTTAGTTTTCCCAATTTTCTTTGCAAAAAGAACTACAAAACTTTCTCATAAATCACATTAAACACAAACTTAATTTTTTTATGTATAAAAAAGTTTCTATTAACACGATGGTTTTCGCTGAAATCTGAGTAAGCAGCTAAACTAAAGGTAAAATAGCTAGTTAGCTTTAACCTTACAGTTTCATTCAAAGATCTTTGTTCTCTACTATGAATACCAATATCATCCACGTAGCCAGAAAACGCACCTCTCTTATTGCTGAAGTTACACAAAACTTTTTTAATTACTAACAGTGTTAAAATATTGGGCAGATTAAAATAATAAAGAAACACTAGTTTTAGAACATGTTTGAAGACTAACCTTGACCATACTGAGATTGTTTATACAATAGAAACTTTAAATATTTAGTTTTCCCAATTTTTTTGAAAAGAAAACTACAAAACTTTCTTATAAATTACATTAAACAGAAACTTAATTTTTTATGTATAAAATTTTCTATTAACACGATGGTTTTTGCAAAAATCTGAGCAAGCAACTAAACTAAAGGTAAAATAGCAAGTTAGCTTTAACCTTACAGTTTCATTCAAAGATCTTTGTTCTCTACTATGAATACCAATATCATCCACGTAGCCGGAAAACGCACCTCTCTTATTCCTGAAGTTACACAAAACTTTTTCAATTACTAACAGTGTTAAAATATTGGGCAGATTAAAATAATAAAGAAACACAAGTTTTAAAACATGTTTGAAGACTAACCTTGACCATACTGAGATTGTTTATACAGTAGAAACTTTAAATATTTAGTTTTCCCAATTTTCTTTGCAAAAAAAAATACAAAACTTTCTTATAAATTACTATAAACAGAAACTTAGTTTTTTATGTATACAATTTTCTATTAACACGATGGTTTTTGCAAAAATCTGAGCAAGCAACTAAACTAAAGGTAAAATAGCAAGTTAGCTTTAACCTTACAGTTTCATTCAAAGATCTTTGTTCTCTACTATGAATACCAATATCATCCACGTAGCCGGAAAACGCACCTCTCTTATTCCTGAAGTTACACAAAACTTTTTCAATTACTAACAGTGTTAAAATATTGGGCAGATTAAAATAATAAAGAAACACAAGTTTTAGAACATGCTTGAAGACTAACCTTGACCATACTGAGATTGTTTATACAGTAGAAACTTTAAATATTTAGTTTTCCCAATTTTCTTTGCAAAAAGAACTACAAAACTTTCTCATAAATCACATTAAACACAAACTTAATTTTTTTATGTATAAAAAAGTTTCTATTAACACGATGGTTTTCGCTGAAATCTGAGTAAGCAGCTAAACTAAAGGTAAAATAGCTAGTTAGCTTTAACCTTACAGTTTCATTCAAAGATCTTTGTTCTCTACTATGAATACCAATATCATCCACGTAGCCAGAAAACGCACCTCTCTTATTGCTGAAGTTACACAAAACTTTTTTAATTACTAACAGTGTTAAAATATTGGGCAGATTAAAATAATAAAGAAACACTAGTTTTAGAACATGTTTGAAGACTAACCTTGACCATACTGAGATTGTTTATACAATAGAAACTTTAAATATTTAGTTTTCCCAATTTTTTTGAAAAGAAAACTACAAAACTTTCTTATAAATTACATTAAACAGAAACTTAATTTTTTATGTATAAAATTTTCTATTAACACGATGGTTTTTGCAAAAATCTGAGCAAGCAACTAAACTAAAGGTAAAATAGCAAGTTAGCTTTAACCTTACAGTTTCATTAAAAGATCTTTGTTCTCTACTATGAATACCAATATCATCCACGTAGCCGGAAAACGCACCTCTCTTATTCCTGAAGTTACACAAAACTTTTTCAATTACTAACAGTGTTAAAATATTGGGCAGATTAAAATAATAAAGAAACACAAGTTTTAAAACATGTTTGAAGACTATCCTTGACCATACTGAGATTGTTTATACAGTAGAAACTTTAAATATTTAGTTTTCCCAATTTTTTTTGCAAAAAAAAATACTAAACTTTTTTATAAATCACATTAAACACAAACTTAATTTTTTTTATATAAAAACGTTTCTATTAACACGATGGTTTTCGATGAAAGCTGAACAAGCAATAAAACTAAAGGTAAAATAGCTAGTTAGCTTTAACCTTACAGTTTCATTCAAAGATCTTTGTGCTCTACTATGAATACCAATATCATCCACGTAGCCAGAAAACGCACCTCTCTTATTCCTGAAATTACACAAAACTTTTTTAATTACTAACATAGTTAAAATATTGGGCAGATTAAAATAATAAAGAAACACAAGTTTTAAAACATGTTTGAAGACTAACCTTGACCATACTGAGATTGTTTATACAGTAGAAACTTTAAATATTTAGTTTTCCCAATTTTCTTTGCAAAAAGAACTACAAAACTTTCTCATAAATCACATTAAACACAAACTTAATTTTTTTATGTATAAAAAAGTTTCTATTAACACGATGGTTTTCGCTGAAATCTGAGTAAGCAGCTAAACTAAAGGTAAAATAGCTAGTTAGCTTTAACCTTACAGTTTCATTCAAAGATCTTTGTTCTCTACTATGAATACCAATATCATCCACGTAGCCAGAAAACGCACCTCTCTTATTGCTGAAGTTACACAAAACTTTTTTAATTACTAACAGTGTTAAAATATTGGGCAGATTAAAATAATAAAAAAACACAAGTTTTAAAACATGTTTGAAGACTAACCTTGACCATACTGAGATTGTTTATACAGTAGAAACTTTAAATATTTAGTTTTCCCAATTTCCTTAGCAAAAAAAATACTAAACTTTTTTATAAATCACATTAAACACAAACTTAATTTTTTTTATATAAAAACGTTTCTATTAACACGATGGTTTTCGCTGAAAGCTGAACAAGCAATTAAACTAAAGGTAAAATAGCTAGTTAGCTTTAACCTTACAGTTTCATTCAAAGATCTTTGTTCTCTACTATGAATACCAATATCATCCACGTAGCCAGAAAACGCACCTCTCTTATTCCTGAAGTTACACAAAACTTTTTTAATTACTAACATAGTTAAAATATTGGGCAGATTAAAATAATAAAGAAACACAAGTTTTAAAACATGTTTGAAGACTAACCTTGACCATACTGAGATTGTTTATACAGTAGAAACTTTAAATATTTAGTTTTCCCAATTTTCTTTGCAAAAAAAGTACAAAACTTTCTTATAAATTACATTAAACAAAAACTTAATTTTTTATGCACAAAATTTTCTATTAACACGATGGTTTTCGCAAAAATCTGAGCAAGCAACTAAACTAAAGGTAAAATAGCAAGTTAGCTTTAACCTTACAGTTTCATTCAAAGATCTTTGTTCTCTACTATGAATACCAATATCATCCACGTAGCCAGAAAACGCACCTCTCTTATTCCTGAAGTTACACAAAACTTTTTTAATTACTAACATAGTTAAAATATTGGGCAGATTAAAATAATAAAGAAACACAAGTTTTAAAACATGTTTGAAGACTAACCTTGACCATACTGAGATTGTTTATACAGTAGAAACTTTAAATATTTAGTTTTCCCAATTTTCTTTGCAAAAAGAACTACAAAACTTTCTCATAAATCACATTAAACACAAACTTAATTTTTTTATGTATAAAAAAGTTTCTATTAACACGATGGTTTTCGCTGAAATCTGAGTAAGCAGCTAAACTAAAGGTAAAATAGCTAGTTAGCTTTAACCTTACAGTTTCATTCAAAGATCTTTGTTCTCTACTATGAATACCAATATCATCCACGTAGCCAGAAAACGCACCTCTCTTATTACTGAAGTTACACAAAACTTTTTTAATTACTAACAGTGTTAAAATATTGGGCAGATTAAAATAATAAAGAAACACAAGTTTTAAAATATGTTTGAAGACTAACCTTGACCATACTAAGATTGTTTATACAGTAGAAACTTTAAATATTTAGTTTTCCCAATTTCCTTAGCAAAAAAAATACTAAACTTTTTTATAAATCACATTAAACACAAACTTAATTTTTTTTATATAAAAACGTTTCTATTAACACGATGGTTTTCGCTGAAAGCTGAACAAGCAATTAAACTAAAGGTAAAATAGCTAGTTAGCTTTAACCTTACAGTTTCATTCAAAGATCTTTGTTCTCTACTATGAATACCAATATCATCCACGTAGCCAGAAAACGCACCTCTCTTATTCCTGAAGTTACACAAAACTTTTTTAATTACTAACATAGTTAAAATATTGGGCAGATTAAAATAATAAAGAAACACAAGTTTTAAAACATGTTTGAAGACTAACCTTGACCATACTGAAATTGTTTATACAGTAGAAACTTTAAATATTTAGTTTTCCCAATTTTTTTGAAAAGAAAACTACAAAACTTTCTTATAAATCACATTAACCACAAACTTAATTTTTTTTATATAAAAATGTTTCTATTAACACGATGGTTTTCGCTAAACATTGAGTAAGCAGCTAAAGCAGCTAGTTAGCTATAACCAGCTCACAGGCTTTTAAAAACACAGCCCCTATTATGCGAAGTAAAATCTAATATTCACCGTAATCTATTCTGATTTAGGCACAACCCTTATATACAGGGTTTTAATGAATAACATGCTTATATTTTGGAAGATAATTATATTAAGAAGAAACTTTATATAAACATATATACTCGTATAACCTTCTTAACTTTTAATATCTATCTATCTTTTTATCTATTTACCACTCTTCTCTGTCTGTCATCGTGTTTATTTATCTAGCTCCTGTATATTTCTTCAAATCGTCTGCGCATCTCATTTGGGGTCTTCCCATACTTCTTTTATTTTCCCAAGGTCTCCAGTTTATTTGTTCCATCGATCGTCTTTCTGTTTGATATTATGACCGGCAAATTTTCATTTTAATTTTGCTACTTCTCTCCTGACATCCCTCACTTTTGTTTTACATCTTATCCATTAATTTCTTTCTTCTATCAGTCTTTCTATTAATCTTTGGGCTTTTGTTACCTTATCCATGTTTAATTTTGTAAGTGTGCAGGTCTGGGATAAGTACAGGAAGGATACATTGGTTATACACTTTCGTTTTGAGGTACTGAGGATATTTTTTATTTTTTAGTATGTTTGTTTGCTTAATTTACCGAATGCTGCCCAGGCCAATCTTACTCGTGTCTTGATTTCAGCCGTTTGGCTTTCTTTTTTTAGTTTAATAATTTATCCCAAGTATATATATTCCTCTACTTGTTCTATTTTTTCTTGGTTTATTCTGATCGTGATATCTTCATTTGTGTTTGTTCTGATTTTAGTTTTAGTGCAGTTCACACTCAAGCCTATATTTTTAGCTGCTTATCCAGTTCTCCCTTCCAGCATTTTTATCAGTTCTTCACTCTTATCTGTTATTAAGGCGATATCATCAGCCTATCTTAGGTGGCTCAAGTATTGTCCGTTTACTATGATGCCTATTTCTTACTAATCTAAGTTTTTAAAAACATCTTCTAGGGCCTGGTTAAATAGTTTAGGGGAGATTGTGTCACCCTGTCTAACACCTATTCTTATGCGGATTGGCTTGGTTCCTTCATGGATTTTGATTGATGTTGTTGCTTCGCTATATTATATATTGGCTATTAAATCTGTGTATCTGTGATCTATTCGGCTATTAATGAAAGAAGCTTTTTCTTCCTAGTGTTCAATGCTATCGAAACCTTTTTCAAAGTCTATTATGTGTAATAGGTGGTCAACTGTACTGAAACGTTTTCTAAAGACTGCTTGTTCTTTTGATTGATATCCATCAAATTTTGTTGTTAGTCTGCTCTATCGCCTTTCTTGCGTAGAATAATGGTTATGGATTATTTCCTGTTGTTTGGGATTATTATTTCTGTTAATCCGCATTTTCCGGGTGATTTGTTATTTTTTATTTGCTTTAATGCTCTTTTTATTTCCGCTTTGCTTATTTCAGGTTGTAGCTCTGAGTTTATATTCTTTATTTTGTTTGGAGTTTCATCAGGGTTTCTGGAGATGGTTCCCTTTTTGTTTGGTATAATTCTGTATGAAATAGTTGTGTGATATTTAAAATATCCTCTTTAACGTTATGCAGTTCGTATCCTTTATTTTAATTACTTCATATTTACATAAAGTCGGCCTTAGACATTTCATATTTCTGTTATTTTCAATAACTTCAACTTTTATTTCTTGTCTTTTTCTTTTAGATTCTTTTATCGTTTTTCTTATAGCTTTATTTATTTCTGTGTATTCTATCGTGGATGTGATGTTCAAAAAAACAATATCTTTTAGAAACAAACTCCTTTTTTAATAAGATATTTTTTTGAAACGTTGTACTCACTTCCTGCTCAACAAGGAGCATTTTTTGATGTGTTGAACTGTTTTCTTGCTTAAAATATTAGAATGTTATTCAATAACACCCTTATTTATAAGTAATCGTACGGGGAAGTTTTTAGGCCAGACATTCAAAAATCCAGTTTTCTAAGCAACAAAATTATCTGTCTGTGATTAGGTACAGGATGTCTCCTATAAATGCCATCATTATATAAACGTTTTATACAAGGTGTCCCCGAAGGGTGGCTCGGTATTTCCTTTTGGTGTACAGGTTAGGGGAAATACCAGGAAATACTTGGGAAGTACTGGGAAATATACTAGGAAATACCGAGAAATGCTTAGGAAATACTAGGAAATACCATTAAAATTTGAGGAAATACTAGGAAATACCAGGAAATACCTCAGGAAATACCGTAGGTATTTCATTTTGGTGTACAAACATCGGCGATCGAGCCACCCCTCGGGTGTCCCAGATAAAAGAAACTACCTACAAGGGGATTTTGTAAACGGTTTCCAAAAAAATACAAGACTCAGAAAAAAATCATTAACATCATTCGATTTGCCGTGGGCGCTAATACAAAACTAATTAATATTTCGATATTTAGAAAAAAAATCGTTTTTGCACGATATTTTAAAAGCCTGATTAGGCTCGGAATAGCGCCACTTTTTGCCTTTTTTAACGCAAATTGTATGTCTTACCGTTTCCAATGCCCCATCTAATTACTTTTATCTGTTACCTTGTATAATTACTTGCTTACTGTTTATTACTTGTTTATTCGCGTCTGATTGCGGGTAAAAACGCTAATCAGCGTTGCTCTGGCCTGAAAGACAGAAGAGCTGTCGTCTTTTCATTGATCGATATGTATAGCAAGTTATTTTCGCCTGCTCTTGTTCTAGTTTCTCTCGTATCTCGGTAGATGACGCTTCTTGCGATGGTTTTCTCACTATATACATAGGATTAGAGACAAAACCGTCTAAGTAACTTCGTAAGGGTGTCATATTGACCAAGCAGTGTTCTGAGGAGTCTCATAAGGACGAAACAGTTAACTGTCAACACTTATTAGGTGTCCATTAGATCTTGGACCCCCGTGAAGTTAAGCTTTCAAGCTAGTAAGCTACCCACAGAAAAATATGAGAGAAACAAAAACTTATCTTTCCCGATTAGCAAGTTTTCGTTTGATTATTACCTACTGTGTCAATTTTTGTTTGGTGTAGGAGAAAGAGGACAAAAAAAAGTAAAATTCAGTGTCAAAAAAAAGGTATGTTGTTTGTTGAGCTCTTCAAATTTTGGCTCGAACACATTATTTTGTACTGGACTAAGATGGTAAATAGGAAACCTTAGGCCCAACAACCAAGAGGGGTGGAATTCATTTTGTGTCGACAAAATAAACTACTGTCAACGATATAAAAACTAGAGACGTTAGAGTGGACAACCCTTGGAAAAAGCAAAAATTAATGTGTTTAATTTTACACAATTTTCTTTTTTACCAAACGTGGAATTTCGTACCCGTGATTTAAAGTTTCGTGGCTAATCGGGCAAAAAGGAGTTTTTGTTTCTCTCATATTTTTCCGTGGGTAGCTAAGCTTAACCTCACGGGGGTCCAAGATCTAATGGACACCTAATAAGTGTTGATAGTTAACTGTTTCGTCCTTATGGGACTGCTCAGAACACTGCTTGGTAAGTTTGACAATTCAACTTCGCATGAATTGCCGGTACCTAATTTTTCCTCCTTTTCGCTTATTTCAGAAGCTTTTTTATGTTTTATTTTCTTTTAGCTCACACATATACTATACTATAGTAGTGTGAGCTATGGTGATCCTAATTTTTTCGAGAAAAAAAAAGTTGCTCCGATTTAAAAAAAATTTATATATCTTTGCGTTTCAGATGATTTTGAAACTTTTTTGTTGCGCCGTCTGTCTGTCTGTCTGTCTGTCTGTCTGTATGTCTGTCTGTCTGTCTGTCTGTCTGTCTGTCTGTCTGTCTGTGTGTCTGTATGTCTGTCTGTAACGACCAACGCGCATAACTCAAAAACGGCTTGCCCGATTTTAATGAAATTTGGTACCCAGGCTGGGTTTGGGGTCGAGATGGTCCCATTTCAAAATGAACAAAATCCACTGAACACAAGCCAAGTAAAAGGGTGGGGGTAGATTTCAAAAATTAGAGTTTATGTGAAAATAGGGCGTGTGAGATATCAAACGAAAGGTAATTGAGTCTGGAGTTAAACAAAATAAATTTTAGTTTATTTTTAAAAAAAGGGTGGGGGTAAATTTCAAAAATTAGTGTTTAGGTGGAAATATGGCGTGTGTGATATCAAACGAAAGGTAATTGAGTCTGGAGTTAAACAAAATACATTTTAGTTTTTAAAAAAAGGGTGGGGGTAGATTTGAAAAATTAGAGTTTAAGTCAAAACATGGCTTGTGTGGTATCAAACGAAAGGTAATTGAGTCTGGAGTTCAATAAAATATGCTTCAGTTTTTAGTTATATTAGCTTTCATGTAGATACACTATAACTATAGTATCCAGTGTGAGCTTAGGTGCACATAGATTGGCAGAGTATTTTTTTGAAGCTTGCTTTTCGCGAAGAGCTTCTTTAATGGGCGTATCGGTTAATATAGCCGTAGTTCGTCTTTTTCGCCCTTTGGTAATATTTTTTCTTGCTTCCGCTTTAGGTAAGGGCCGTATTTGAGATGAAACTATTTCGTTTTTTTTCTGGGGTTATTTCGCCCAAAATTTTACGAGACGGCCCTGGACGAATATCCTCGATTTGATTTTCGTCAACTTCTAAAGCTTGTTGTAAAAGATCAGGTTCTTGATACAGCTTCTGCAGCTTGGGGAACATTTTTCTCACCATTTTCTTTCACTTGATCATCATCCAAGTCAATATTAATAGGGTTAGGTCGGTCCGTAGAATATATATGTAAAAACTCCTCTTCGGAAAAGATATCCCGATTAAAAGGATAAATTCCTGAAACTTCAAAACCGGCAGTAATATTTATGTTATTTCTGTACCAAAAATACTGCTTGGGGTAAGTTGGCACACGTGCCAAATTGCCCCCGAAAAAATGAATCAACTAACCCCAATCGTATTCTTTTGTTTCTTGAATTTTTTTTCGTCCAACACTAGGATATAAACAAAAATTTTAGCTTGTTTTTGAAACTAGAAATTCCAGTCTTTAAACTACCCTATCTAGTAAGTACCTACAATTATTGTATGAAAAGTTATGGCAAATATATTAAATGAATAAAAATTTACTTAGCAACTGCACTCTGAATACTGGAACTGTTTACAAGCAGACACTAGGTCATGTACATCAAAATTGTCTATTCGCACAACGTTACCAGACTTAGTTGGAAATAGCCGTGCGCCAACTTGCCCCTGCGCCAACTAGCCCCGGTCTCCCCTATGCCCCATATTTATGCTCTAACGTATTTGGTTAAAGTATATTTCTTGACATTTATGTCCCATCTGTAGGTTTAGGTGTTAAGGCGATGACTACCGTGGTATCGATTATTTTTAGCCCCAAAAAAGGGGGGAAAGTATAAAGGTTGATTTGTCAAAATTAGGTTAGCCCTTTCGCTAAAAATTGACCGCTAAAATCCACCAAGCAGGCGAGTGTGGGGAAATTCCTGCGGCAGGGAAACATGAAACGAAATGTAGGCCAGGAAAACACCAAATGATAATGGGTTTTGTTTTGGGCCATTTTAACGGAAGTTTGGTTTATTTTTTTATGGTTAGGGACTAATTAAAGTTATATTTAGGTGAAACAAATTAAAAACGGAGAAAAATAATAAGAGAAATTGAAAGTTTTGAAATTTTGGATTTTAGAGTGCACAGGGCCATAAAAAAATTCAGGGGGGGGGATTAAGAAATTTAGATGTATTATGAAATTCTTTTGTCTAATTTGTGTTGCAGAGAAATTTCTTCTAACACAGTTAATCGACTTTTTTTTGGGGGGGGAATGTTCCTTCTTGATCCCCCCCTAGGTATGGCGTTGAGGGTGTATTTAAGAGACAAGAACACTAAGAAGAGTAATGAAATGTGACCTGCAGGAAGCAGAATAAGAGGAAGACCACAGGTGGCTATATAGACGATGTCGAAGATGACGAAGAATATGGAAATAAGAAGGTGGAGAAAAATCGTGTCAGAGGGAGCAGAATGGGAGGCTCTATCAGGATATACAGTAAAACCTCCTATAAGCGGACACTCTAGGTTTCGTCGATTTTGTCCGTTTATTGGAGGTGTCCGCTTATGAGAGAGAACTGCGAAATTTTAATATATATATATATATATATATATATATATATATATATATATTTATTAACAATTTCCGCTACCTGAGTTGTTCCGATATTAAATTTTTCAGCGATCTTTCGTGCTGATGGATGTTCCTTCTCCGAAGCGTTAACAACTTCCATTTTTTCACGTAAACTAAGAAGTTTTTTACTAGGCGCCATTTTAAAGAGATCTATTATTACCCAACTGAACAATAAAAATAAAACACAGCAGGCCCGCCGAATAAAATATGTTTTAAATACGACAGAAGTATTTAGTCTCCGCATTAAAACGGAAAAAGGTAATTCCCCGGCAGCACAGTGCGTTATTGCCAACATACTACATACTACTTATGATCATGTCGTGCAGCGCTTCATCCCGTTGTCAGAGATTCGCGTCCAATTAAGGAAAATTTCAGAATTTTTTAAACAAAAAAAATAGGGAAAAGCTTGGTTCCAACAAATTTGTCCGCGTAAAGAGAGTGTCCGCTTAATAGAGGTGTCCGCAAGGAGAGGTTTCACTGCCAATTAATGAGGAAGAGTAGTAAATTTGACGATAAATTACTTTTAACTTAAAAAAGTAGGGGAAGCCTGCGCTCCCTTCCCCCACCAGGCCCCTTCGTAGAGCCGCCCTTTTCTAAAATACAAGTTTGGTTTATTGACAAAAGATCAGAAGTTATTTAAATTAATTTAGACAAACTAAGGTAATAAAAAGTGTGAATTTTATGGGTTAAAATTATGTTTTCATTATTGAAATTTCTTTTATGAAACTATGAGTGCTTTTTTATCTGATTTCGGGTGTTACGTAATACTCCTTGTAATCATTTGCATTTGCTGCAATGCGAATTTTGAATATGTTATTCCGACTGATTATATTGCATTTAAGTAATATATAGGGTGTTCTAAGTTAAGTGTCCACCATTGCTAACTTTGTTATTATTAAAGATAGAAAAAAGTTTAAATTTGCAAACTGGTAGAATTTTTGACGATCTTTAAGATTCTTAAATCAGAAACAAAATAAAAATCACTTCTCGGAGTTTTCCAGTTTTTAAAAAAAAATTAAAAATATTGAACACCCTGTATTTTATAATTTTTTCTGATAGGCCTTTCAGTTCTAAATAAAAATTGTCTTCTAATTTTTTAAGATATTTTAAATTCAATTTTTTTGGTAGAAAGATTTCTAGGCGTAATTTTGAATATCTTTGTTCATTTTAACTTTGGAAGAAAAAAATCAAAAGACAATTTATGTTCAGAATTAAAAGACCTATCAGAAAAAATTATACAATACAGGGTGTTCAATTAAATTTTTTTTATGTTTTTTGAAAAAACTCGAAAACTCAAAAACTCAATTTTGTATTTTTTTGTTTTTGATTTAGCAACTTAAAGAGCTTTAAACTTTTTTCTATCTTTAATAATAAAATAGTTGGCAATGGTGAAAGAAAAAAAAATTAAGAGGAGGGGTGAAAAGTTTCCAAAACTACAAAACAAAATATATAATCCATACAAAATATGAAAACTGATTTTTCCTTTTATGATTTTTAATGCGTTTTTTTGTGGTCTACAACCGCGAAGTAAAAGAAAAAATATTAAACGAATTAAATAAAATCAAAATACGCAGAACTGGTAGTGGAGTATAAAAAAAGCACATTTATTCAATAAAATATTAAAAAGTAGGAAAATAAGTATTTTTAACATAATATTTTACTGGTTCTTGGGGAGGGCTGGGGCGCATAATCCTCCCCTTGTATACACCCATGAGTAAAGGTACGCATAATATGATAACTAAACCAAATTATTTAAGTAGGTATATAATGAATTCAATTAATCACCTGGAAAATGGAAAATGTCGCCATTTTGGGGATTTTCACTAAGCCGCTTTTCCCCATTATATACTTTCTTCTCGAATAAGTTACGACATCGTGTAAAATGTAAGTTTTGGAGGGAAAATGGAGGTCATAAAAGTAAAACATAACATTGTGGCATTATGAGTTTTATCGATAAATTAATAAAGATACTTGAATTCAAAAAAGATACATGAGTCTTCAATTTTTCTTACAGGACTTTTTGAGCAAATGATTTAGCGTAACCTAGAGACCCTGTATATATGACATATTTTATAAAAAGAGAGACGCATAAGACGCAACTTATCAAAGTCAAATTTAACATCAAAGAAGGGAAATATCGGTCCTCTATACTCTGGCCTTGTTTAGAGAGAGATACACCTTTCATCCTTGTTAATTCATAAGCGTAAGAAAATATATATAAACGATTTTTGACAAACATTTACACGGGGCGACGGACAAACGTGTTTGCTTATATGTTGCATGATCAGATGATTGATGTCACTCACCTCTGACAACATATATTATTTTAATGAAACGCCAATGAATTTGGCAAGAAAATAATATAACCAAAAAATGTGAGTTTAAGTGATGTTGATGGGTTTGTCGCGTCTCTATGTCTTTAAAATATGTTATAAAGTCCTTGCAATACCCCAAGTCCCTTTGCTATCCTTTTTTATTTTTCTGCTATAAAGAAGACAGAAAATAGCTTCGAAAATCATTGTTGGCCCCAGATTGCAGTTGGCAGTTGCAAGCCTGTCTGTCTGTCAAAGCTTAAATTGACAATGAAAGTAAACTTTCAAAACAAAAAATTTTTGTCAAGTAGTCAAAATATTTTGTAAAGTAGATATTTAGAAGTATTCACATATTCTCAGAAAAATAGTCAAGAAAATTGGCGACAAAGATAAACTGTTCATTCGAAAATTCCACGCTTTTTTCGATCTTCAGTCCCATCCGTGATAACTATAGAGCAGAATTTCAAGAAACACAGTAATGACAAAAAGTATGAAGACTCTTTGATGCCCTTCAAAACAACGCCTTTAAAAAACTAATTCAAAAAGTTTGTAAAACTACTGTTAAAAAAGATTTATAAAACAAGAAGACTGAGAAAATGAGCTAAATTGGTGTTGTTCCTCTCGTCATAACTGAAGATGGCAGTTCACGAGATGGAGTTTTTTGGACGATGAGAATAAATTATTTTTGCCTAGTTAGTTTTTTAGTTAGATTTTTAGTTTTTCGATTGGTTTTATTTTATTTTAAGAAAATAAGTTTACAAAACCATACAAATAAAGCTTAGTATAATAATTTCAATCTTTTGATTTGAACTTAATCAATCCTATGAGCAGTTCTACTGCAACATTTTAAACTTAGTAATTAGTAATACCCTCAATATAGCTATTTCTAGTTTAAATATTGTGTCTAAAATATATTTTTTAATTCACTCACAAAGAGTCTGTCTCAATACTGTTTTTGTTGAAATTCCCAAAGCCTCTGCGGTTAAATCAGTTAGGAACTTTATATTTTTTAAAAGATCTATGTGTCCACCATAAAAAAGGTGAGATTTTCATATGAATGAACAACTTTTTTATTAAAAAGTATAATATAATACTGTTTTAATTTCAAAAAATATTAATGCTTATATACTTATTGTAACAAAGGAATGAATATGTACTACATTAACAGTGGCGCACCCAGGAATGTGTCTTCGGGGGGGCCCGACAGCTACAAAGCGCGCCCTGAAAAATCTTGCGACCAAAAAAAAAAAAAAGGTCATCATGTGTGGGGGGCCCGACAGCTACAAAGCGCGCCTTCAAAAAAAAAAGGTCATCATGTCTTTTCGCAACTACGCCACTGCTTGGGGTTGGGGGGGCCCGAAGCGTCCTGATGTCAAATTTTAAGGTATTTTTCATGTTTTATTATCAATTATGTAGAAAATATATTAAAAAATCTAAGGCTTGGGGGGGCCCGGGCCCCGGGCCCCCCCCTGGGTGCGCCCATGACATTAATATGAGTCGAGCTAAAGTTCATTTGTGGAAACTATAAATAATATTAATTTAACTTTTATTAAGTCATTTTGCTTAGGTAATTTAAAAACTTCAATTTACAAAAAATATAATATAAACAGGGCCTAATCCTATTTTTAAATAATAAAACAAAACAAAACAAATTGCAAAGCTTAGCTCAAATCCAACTCAAAATACATTGTAGAAAATAACATTTTGGAAAAAATTAAATAATCACTAATTTATTGTTTGTTCATGGTTTGTAGTTCTATGGTCAGTCACACTGAAAATCTTCCAATGTAGAAACTTTGGCGGCAGGGCATCCCAATTGTTCATAAATTTTTCACTACATAAAATCATTTTGGGACAGAAATTTTTCTCAAAAAACTATTTCAAATCAGAATCAGAATTTAAATATAAAATAAGCGATAATGTTTCAAAGTCAGAAATTTCAAAACAATTGACAGTTTAAACACCGATCCATCACCCTTATTATAAAGGGTGGTGACCGATTATATTAACCTTAAGGTAACTGATAATTAGTTTTGCAGCGTCCATTATCAGTTACCTTAGGAACCTATGGTTTAAAACTGAATTAAGAATACACGTGCGCTTTGTTACCAGAATTACGGGGTGATTAAACAAAAGGACTAGCCTTATTGCAAAGAGTATACATACAGGGTCTCTAGCGTACTCTATATGAAATGTTTGAAACAAAAATATTAAAATGAACAATATCGAAATAACGGTAATTTTAAAAATGTTGTTTTCTATACTAATTTTACTCAATGTCACATTAAATGTTTTGATTCGCGTTTAAATTAATTTATTTTCACAATTGTCCCGTACAATTTTAAAACCTAGTAACTCAAGTTACTAGGTTTTATCGTTGTAGCGTTTAATCGACGTTGTCTGTGTATGTTATTTCCTGTTTTTAATTTAATAATAGAAATTGTATTACCAAAACTTAGGAGAAACGCAGGTTCCATTTAAAAAATAAATATATCTTAAATCAGTGGGGGACAATAGAGTTTTAAACTATCTATCTATCTATCTATTTAGCTTTCTTCGATCCATCTTTGGGCATAGTCCTCCCCCAATATTTTCCAATCTTCACTGTCTGTCGCCGTGTTCATCCATCTATCTCCCGCGTGTTTCTTTAAATCGTTCGGCCATCTCATACCCAAGGTATCCAGTTTACAATATATTTGTTCCATCGATCGTCTTTCTGTCTGATATTATGACCGGCAAATTTCCATTTTAGTTTTGCTACTTCTCCTCTGCCATCCCTTACTTTTGTTTTATTTCTTATCTATTTATTCCTTTTGCTATATTTTAGCTTTGTAACATTTGTCTGTCCATTGATGTTTGACGTTTTGTTACTTTACCCATGTTTGATTTTGTAAGTGTCCATGGGATTCATAGGTAAGTACAGGAAGGATAGACTTTAATATCTCACATAAAAATCTAGTAACTAGGTTAATAAGGCTATTTTAAGGAGTTAGACAAAAAATAATAAATAATATAAATGAATTTTTCTTTGTCAAAGAGCTTTCTAAGGTTAATTGAAAACGTTTAATCACATATTTTTCAAAACACCTAAAATTGAGTTACTAGGTTTTACCATTATACGGGAGAATTTCAACTAGAAATTACTCATCACTTGACTATTTAACTCAAAATTTGCCAAGAAGTTAATCGTTTAAAATAAAGTTTGGCACCAAACCCAGTTTTATTGTCTTTCATTCTTAAAAAATCTGAAATCATTTAGTAAATCTATAATGCAGTAAAACATCAGAAGCATATGCCACGCTATAGAGATTTTAAAATGCTCTGCCAAAATTTATAGACAAAATGATTTTTTTCAAGAAGCCAAAAAAAATAAAATAAAAAGTGTGAACGGAAGAAAAATTGAAATTATATGGGTAACAATTTTTTTTAAATATTTTTAAACTAGTTTATTTTTACCTTCCTAACCCGCGTAGCAATGGCTAGAGAAGGTATTATTTTCGAAGAAAAATTTTTTTTTTGAGATAACGCCAAAAATATGTTATTTGGATATATAATATCATCGTGATGTCTGTCTGTGTGTGTGTATATTATTTCTGTCCGTAACACGATAGCTCCTAAACCACTAAACCGATTTTTATAAAATTTTCAGGTGAAACAGTGTTCGACACTCTTACGAGCTGATTAGATTTTGGTCAAAATCTTTTAATGCTAATGACAGTTTTTTGACAATTAAAAATCCTAACTTTTTAACAGAGCATCGTATCAAGACACTGTTTCCGGGACATAATAGACTATATTTTGCTCAGTAATTCGTGTTATAACCAAAAACTTCGTAGGAGCTTTAGTTTCTGAGATATTTACAAAAAACTGTTTTTGTGTGTGTGGATCATATAAATAATGTTATAACAAAAGCGTTCAAAATGTCAGGGTTTGTTATTCGGTCAAGTAGTGAATTTAAGAATATTGAGGTTTTAAAAATATTACATTTCTCATTAATTAGAAGCCAGCTTGAATATTGCTGCATGATCTGGTCACCTTATTATGACATTCACAGTAATAGGTTAGAAAGAGTACAACGTAAGTTTGTCAACTTTTTGCTGTTTAAATTAGGCATAGACAAAAAACTGTACAATTATGAAGAACGCTTAAAAATCATTGGAATAGATAGTCTAAGCAATCGAAGAGACAAGCTTGCGTTAAGATTTGGTCATAAAATTTTAGCTAACGAAATTAACTGTCCCAAATTACTATCGCTTCTAAACTTGTTTGCACCCTTACGTCAAAACAGAGGTACCAGATTATTTTACTTGAACTCTTATAAAACAGATATAGGGAAAAATAGTATCGATAATAAAATAATGTCACTTTTTAATAAATACATACAGTATACAGTCATTTATCGATATTGATATATTTACCTGCAGCAATTCATCCCTTAAGCATAAGATTAGATATTTTAAGTTGTGCTACGTATTTTTACGTAAGCATGAGATTTAACAGTTACGCAAACGCACTTCGTCACACCGTCGTCAAGGTCACGTTAGGAGCTTACGTATTTACGTTAGCTTACAGCAGTCTGCGGGCACCTTAACGTTACCAAAGAATAGAATTGGTTGATTGACTGATCGAAAAATGAGGCCTAGACGATAATTTCCGCTTCCAGTACAAACGTTTCTTTGCAAATATATTCCTACTGTAGTTGAAAAGACAAAAAACCAAATTGGAACATCAAAAAAACACAGTGCCGAATTCCATATTCTCTGCTATTAGTAGACTTGTTATGGAACGTAAAATCATTCAACTTAAACTCAAATTTGGAACAAAACGTAGAACGCTTAACGTGCAGTTTTACGTAAAAATACGTAGCACAACTTAAACTATCTACTGATAAAATTATGTAATAAATGCCACTAACCGATATTGATATGTTATTTTGATATAGTGAATATGTTATTTTTGTGTAACGTCTTTTGACAACTTATTTTTTTGTTATTTTTACTTTAGATCTTAGCTTTTTAGAGTAATTAAGAAATGTACTACTTAGGGAAATATCCCAGCCGAACTTATTAAATATGGCACTGAAGAACTGTTTTGGAGATTACGGAATCTTTTCCAAAAATATTTAAATGGAACTGTAGTACCAACTGAGTGGAAAACGTCTTATATATCCACAATACACAAAAATGGAAGGAAAGGTATATGTGACAATTATAGAGGTATATCTGTGACTAGTACGCTAAGCAGAATATACGGTAAAATAATAAGAAATAAAGTGGAGAACGAATAAAAAGACATGAAGGCAGAAGAACAAGCTGGTTTCAGGGCGGGTAGATCGACTTCAGATCATCTCTTTTATATAACCCAAGTTATTGAAAAGAAAATGGCATACGGACAAGAGCTGCATCTGCTTTACGTCGATTTGCATAGTATACCACTAAATCTACTATGGAAAGCGTTGGAAAACACAAACGTAAGCATACAACTAATTAAGGCCATCAAAGATTTATACCGCAATAGTAAGGCAAAAGTTAAAATAAAAGCAAAACTAACCAAAGGCTTTCAAGTAAATAAAGGTCTTAAATAAGGTTGCTGTATCTCGCGTACGCTCTTCAAGATATACTTGGAACAAGTCCTTAAAGTATGTAAGAGAAAATGCCAAAACATGGGAATTCCGTTGGACTAAACCACCTTGTATACTTTATGTTTCGCCGATGATCAGATAGTAGTGGCTCAGGATTATGACGACCTCGAATATATGACACGAAAACTAATAGAAGAGTACAATAAGTGGGACTAGAGGTTAATCTCAATAAGACAGAGTATATGTGTATCGGTGGAATGAAACAGGATCTAATCTTAAATACCGGGCAGCGAATTCAGTCCTGTGATGAGTGTAAATACTTAGGTCTAAAAATTACAGCTGGCGGAACACTAGACAAAGCTATAAAAGATCGAAACGTACAAGGAAGAAAAACAATAACTTTATTAAATGGAATAATTTGGGACCAAAGTATATCAAAACATAACAAAGAGCTTATATATAATACCATTGTAAAAAGTATTATTACATACGGCTCAGAAGTATGGCCAATCAAGGATAGAACAGAAAAAATGCTTTCCGCTACGGAGATGGACCATTGGAGAAGAGCAGCAGTGGATGATTAAGAACAAAACAATTAGTGTGGTACGGACATGTACAAAGAATGAATGATGAAAGACTACCTAAACAAATACTACAATGGAAACCAACTGGCCGAAGAAAACGAGGACGGCCAAGGAGAAGCTTTAGAGAAGGAATAGACAGTGAAATAAGAAAAAGAGGCCTAGATGATGAATTATGGGCAAACAGAAACGAGTGGAGATTGGGTATCGGAAGACGTAGAACGTTGTGAAACCGATAAATATATATACTACTTGGGGGCAACCCTGTTATTGTACCTAATAAATAAAATTAAAAAAAAAGTGTGATAATAGACTAGCTAGGAAGGTGTCAGATCCGTCATGGATCCATTTATTTTACAAAAAATTACTTTGCTTTTCAAAAATTTACTAATTAAACGTCGAGAAGAGAATAAACACTAGAATATCTAAAATTCTAAAATTCTAAAACAAATCTTAATTAGCGAAAACGCTGTGTTCAAACAGTGGCGCACCCAGGAATATGTCTTGGGGGGGCCGAGGCCTCTTGGGGGGGGGGTGAAGCCTCATGATGTGGAATTAAGCTATTTTTTGTGTTTTTTTCTGAAATATGTCGAAAATATGTAAAAAAATCTAAGGCTTGGGGAGGGGAAACCGCCCCCCCCTGGGTGCGCCCATGGTTTAAACGAAATTAGCATTTTAAGGTCAACTAAATGTTCTCCAAATTTTTACTGTGTATAGAGGACACTACAAAAAGCTTATCTTAATGCAAAAATCGGGGAAAATCACTAGAAATATAGTTGTATATTTGCATAACCAAAAGGTTTTCATGTCGCAGTCGCAGTGCATTGTTTATTAGAGATGTTGCAGTTGATAATGCCAACTTCCTGCAACATAAATTTTATTGAGTTGATTGAGTGGGCAGCCGGTAGGGGAGAATGGGGCGTAAGACCCCAATTACGGGTTGGTTGTTACATCGGCGAAACCACCATAAAACTTCCTCTGTCTCTCTCTCTCCGCACGTGAATTCCATCATCTTAGACCAACTTAAATATCGCAGATAAATAACGACCTGGAGATAATAGAGCACTGGGGCAACAAAAACATTGTTCAGTTCAACGCGCAGAAAACCCAAGCAGCCCTGTTTTCAAAAAAGACCAGCACCGGTGAGCCAAACATCATGCTATCTGGAAGTGCTGTCACATTGCAGAGCCAGTTGAGCATCTTAGGAGTCACTGCAAAGACCAACATGTCTTGGCACAGTCACGTGGCAGACATAGCTAAAAGGGCTTCCCAAAAGCTTGGGGTGCTATTTCGCACCGGACATCTGTATACACCAAGCCAACTGCTGACACTCTACAAAGCCCAGATTCGACCAACTATGGAGTACTACTCACATATATGGAGTGCGGCATCCAAACATACCTTAATGCTTTTGAACACCGTTCAAAAACGGGTTATCAAGCTGATCAATGACCCCGCACTTACCCGTAGCTTGGATAGTCTCGAACATCGAAGAACTGTGGGTGATCTATCTCTCTTCTACAGGTATTATCACGGAAAATGCTCTGAAGAGCTGGCACGTATGATCCCCGCGGGAGTAGCACCTACTAGGCGAACACGTCAGACGGTAACCATCAATTTACTGTCAAAATAGAGGCACCAAGAACTTCATTATATCAGAATTCATATCTCTGGAGAACAGCATCGCTGTGGAATGGACTCCCTGCGACAGTTTTCCCTACAGATTACAACCTGAACCGTTTCAAAACCAACATACACCAACATTTCCGCGCACTTGCCGCTTCTCGAGCGTGATAGAGATCTCCAGCAAAAGTAAATTTTCGTGCATCTGGGTTTGGTGTCGGGGAACTCTAGATCGCTTTAAGGCAGAAAACTCGAAAAACGTGTACAGCATTGTCAACGATTTCTATACTTTTCCGAAAATCAAGAATGCAGTGCGTAGTCAAAGATTTTAGTCGCCAGAAGAAGCATTCAACGCCTTCAAGAATGCAAATTTGACAGTGCCAACAAACGAGTGGAATTTCAGCTCTGACAACTGGTTTGAGCGCATGCAAAAGTGCATTAATTTTCGTGGAGAATACTTTGAGAAACAATAAAGCTTTTAAAAGTTATCTACTGTTTTATGCAACTTAATTAAAAAAAAACTTTCGTATTTGAAAATTTTAAAGATAAACAATTTATTTTTTTTATAATCTAAAATATTCGATATATAAATATTATTGCTAAACTAAAACCATGACTATCAAAAAAGATTATTGAATAAAAGTGTGAAAACCAGCCCCGATCTCCCCTACAATGATTGTTTAAAAAACGCTATCGATGGATCAATGGAAAAATTATTTTTAAAAAATGATGTGGGCTTGGGAATCTTTTTAAAATTATAACTTTCGATCGACATTTTGTGTCGTTGATCTAAGAGCAGTTTTTTATGTTTTGGCACTGTGCCTAAATCCATTGATTTGTGTTTTGATAAACTAGCTCTATAATGGGCGTATACACGGGGGTGCTTGTGGGCTTAAGCCCCTATTCTATCCATATTCTAATGTTACTACTTTTACTATGTCGGTTTAGAACATTTTTCTACGTTGTCCGACGCCCATTGCCCACCTCCTTCGATCCTGACAATCATTTTCTGCCAGGTTCTTTTGACTCATTGATCTATAGATTGACTGCTGCGATTCCAGCTTAAGACGCCCTCTTTTTCTGCGCCGTATTGGTTGCCATTGTGGGCTTAAGCCCCTATTCTATCCATATTCTAATGTTACTACTTTTACTATGTCTGTTTAGAACATTTTTCTACGTTGTCTGACGCACATTCCCCACCTTCTTCGATCCTGACAATCATTTTCTGCCAGGTTCTTTTGACTCATTGATCTTTGGATTGACTGTAATCATTCCAGTTTAAGACGCCCTCTTTTTCTGCGTCGTATTGGTTGCCATTCGTTGTACATGTGCGTACCATATCAGTTGTCTTTTAGTGATGTCATTTGTTATGCTTCCCTCGATTCCCATTCTTTTTTTATGATCTTATTTCTTATATGATCTGTTCTAGACATTCTCATTGATTTTATCGCATCCATTTCAACACTTTCCATTTATCTATCTATTCATATAAAAAATCGCCTTCAGGGGGGCTTAGGCATTTTAGCCCTTTTATGGATTTATTTAACCACTATTTTGTTTATCACATCGAAAGATTTTGTACCTCCACATTATTCAACTATATTAACAATATATACAGGGTGTTCGACACATGAACCGTCAAAATTTTTTGGGATATTGTTGGGGTCATTCGCTACCTTTTCAACCTTGGAACTTGGGTCCTTAGAGTCACGGCTAAAGAGATATGAATATTTTAATTTTTTTTCTCAAATTACCCAAAATCCCACCTTTAAACCATCGTAAACTTTTTATTAATGTCTGGAAAAGCACCATTTTTTTAAATAATTCTGTAATCTTATGCTATCCCAACAAACAATTAAAGTTGTAACGACGAAACCCCAACTAGAAAGAATTTCTTAAAAGTAACCGCAACGTACTCCCGCTACGTCTCAGTATACCATACAGCGACGTTATAATTCCCTAAGTGGGGAACCAATTTCTGGTTATAACTACTTGGCCAAGTGTTTAAAGTCACTGTAGTAACAACTACACTACTACGTCGTAGCCAGGTATCTACTACGTCGTAGAGGCTGTTTTTTTTCCGTAATGGCATAAAAGTTGCGATGTAGTTGCAAATAATATAATCGTTTCTTTTTGGTAGAATTGTTACACAATATGGTGGACACAACAGTAAACAGACTCGCTTAGTTTTTTTGTTTGGTTATGGTTATAATATGAACTATGTTATCCAAAAGTGTGAGAATTTACGAGCAGAGGATCAAAATTCGAGTGCGACGCAAAGTTTTTTGTATAACATGCATTATATATATTGCAAAAAACCGGTGCGCCCGTAAAATTGAGCCGTTTTCTGGTAGCTGATGGAATTTTTGTGTTGTGATTTTGGAGGTTATGTTTTCATAATCGACAGTTAACTCCAACAAATGGTGCTTAAGAAGAGCATTTTTGGTAAGCTTCAACTAATTTGTTTATAAAATAGTATGGCTCTTTAATATGAGCTCATAAAACGACAACAAAAATATTAAATTTTCGTTCTTACATAAAAACATGGCGTCCCAAACTATATTCCCTGATAGTCGAAAAGGTTACTTGAAAGTAGTTGCGGCTTTAAAGTTGATCCAAAAAGTTATTTTGTCTACATTGTTACATCAGATGTTACTATGATGACACAAACTTTTGTGGTAAAAATTAAAGTTATAATGTAGTTGTCGGATACACTTGTTTGGGACTCCAATGAAGCTTAACTTTCTAGTGGTAATTAAGTAGGATATAAAAGTCAGGGCGACTACGAAATAACGACTAAAAAGAAAGTAAAACTTTAGCAACGTCCTATTGTGGTAGAGAAGACTATCAGAATCGACTATCAAGAAACAATCCTATGAAGTAGTTTAGAGGGTCATTTTTACGAAACATCTACTATTTCCTGATACTAAATAGTAGTTAGAACTAAAAAGTAACAAATTTTGGTTGGGATCACCACATTTCTACTATAAGAAAGTAGCAAAGCCTTTAGAACATGTAGCCGCTACTATAAATGTTAGTTGGGTACTTCAACTAATTAATAGATTTGTTAAAATGTATGTACCAAAGGGACATACGAGGTTTTTTATTGAACATTAATGATTTTGTGAAAGAAAATCAATTTCAAAATTAAAAATTAGGAAAAGTATCGACACCTTGAGAACTTAATTTTCCTTTAAAAACTTCTCTAGTTGATTACCTTTCTAACGGTATGCTACACATTAATTAAAAAAAACAATTCAACTTTAAAATACGGATATTCTGTGAGACGGGCAATAATCGTTCGGACCTGATAAGAAAAACAATTTGATGTTTAGGATCGTTTGGAATAAAATGTATAAATAAAGAACACAATACATTATTGTTAAAAGTTTAACTTTTGTTTAAGTAGGTAAACGATCATAAACATCAAATTGTTTATCTTACCAATTCCGAACGAGTCTCGCCCTTCTGATGACGGAAAGCAGAAATGTTTTTTTTATCAATGTGTAAGCATACCGTTAGAAAGGTAATCAACTAAAGAAGTTTTTAAAAGAAAATGAAGTTCTCAATTCTCGATACTTTTTTTGATTTTTAATTTTGAAATTGATTTTCTTTCACAAAATCACTAATGTTCTTGAATAAAAAACCTCCTATGTCCCTTTGGTACATCAATTTTAACAAATCTATTAATTAGTTGAAGAAGCATAAGATTACAGAATTATTTTTAAAAAATGGTGCTTTTCCAGACATTAATAAAAAGCTTACGAGGGTTTAAAGCTGGGATTTTGGATAATTTGGGAAAAAAAAACTAAAAATTCATATCTCTTTAGCCGTGACTCTTAGGACCCAAGTTCCAAGGTTGAAAAGGTAGCAAATGACCCCAACAATATCCCAAAAAATTTTGACGGTTCATGTGCCGACCACCCTGTATTTTCTTTTTTTAATATAGATATATTAAAATGTCCATTACCCCTCCCCAAAGCGATTTTTTGTACACGCCACTGGCTTTATGTGTTCCAAAAGTAAAAGAAATTAAGAAAAATGTTGGTTTAAAAGTTTCAAACTTTGACCTTTGACCCATTTTGTCTTTAGGAATGTGTCCAGTTGCGGCTGCTGACGTTATAAATTGGGGGGGGCGGATATTTATCAGCGGCGTAGCGTGCCCGAAGGGGCGGGAGGGTCGACGGACAAAAAAGGCGCCCAAAAATCTTGTGACCAAAAAAAAAATACAAAAAATAAGTCATCAGTCACCATGTCTTTACTTTTGCGGCCAAAAAAATCCATATCTTTAGTTTCCTAGCGACAGCTTTGCCGCCCTCTCAATTTGCCGTTGCCGGCCCTGCTACTTAATAAAGCTTAGGGCGCTTAATGCACTCATGGGGCGCCAGGACCGTCGGGGCGGGGGCGCCACTGATACTTATTTTGCATAAAGAAGGAGACAAAAAAAACTTACATAAACAATTTTATTTTAGCATTTTACAAACAAGCAGCTACTTGGTATAGTTTTTAGTTTATTTGTTTATAGATAAAATCCATTCGCCTTTCTTTCTTATGGCCCCGTAGAGCAACCGCAAAAACCCCACAGAATTTTAAACAGCCTATTAACCTACCAATATGTCTAGTCACATTTTCACTATGTAATGTTTTCCCAATAGGCACTATTCAATTGGCTCCTAATATCAGTCTTGCCTAGCATAGAAAATTCTATGTGGTTATTTAAATGAGTAGCACACCCACGCAGGATCCCTTCGTGGATTGTTCATAATAAGGCAAATAAAGCAAAAAAAAGCATGTCGTTTTTTACAAACGCACAACCAGTTTCCAGAATCGTATAATTTTTTATTACATTTTCTAGTACCTATAAGCTATAAGTTTTTTTCAAACACCCCTCTTACTTGCACTAAAATTTTGGTTAATTTTTAGGACTAGTCTATGTGGCCCTAAAGATTTTATTTGTAATGGACATATGTCGACGTATTTAAATTTGCACAGTTAATTATATATTCGACGGTATTTATTTCCATTTTGAAAACAAACAAAAACAAAAACAAACAATGGACACGCGACCAGTAAGGCTTTTAACTAGCAACCTATCCCAAATCAAAACAAATTCATACGTCTTCACTAAGGATAGAATCGACAACACGTAGGAAGGGCAACGAACGTTTTCGCACGAGAACAACCACCCATACACCGCTGAAAAACGGGTGAAATTGAAACCTTGTCCCGCGCGGTACTGCTAGGGTTACCAGATGAAAACGTCTCTAACCAGGACCAGCCGTCAAGAAAATCCGGACAAAATCCGGATGTCAAAATTTTTTCGATGCCACACACAAAAAATCAACTTTTTTTTATTGAAACAATAACTAATAAATAACATAATATACCTACTATTTTATAGGTACTATTCACTGCTTTGTATTTTATTCAACAGCGTTGAATTTTTAGGCAGAAGAACAAAATCGTAAAATTCTGAGCTGCTCATTTTTCTTAAATTGTATGAAATGAGTATTCCTTTTACAGAAGATAAAAGCAGCCTATTTCTTTTTTTGGTCCACTGGGTAGAAATACTTGCATTAAAATATTTTGCCCATTTTTCGTGGGTAGGCAGATTGTGGTCATCAGAAGTAAAATTGTCTGATATGTACATTTTTAGATTACAAACTTCATTAAAAAATTGTGTGTGCTTAAGACCACACGGCAGAAGTGTAATTCAACAAGGCGAAATTAATAATACTACTTTAAGCGGGCTCTTAACATAACGTTTTACCTTACGTCTTGCCTGTCAGTCAAAAGGGTCAAGTATGACGGTTGAAAGACTAGCGTAGACACTTGATAGTTTTAACGTACGTTTTTAGATCAGTTTTTGATACAAAACGATGGTTTTATTGGAAAACAATGCGTGATCCGGTCAGTTCTCTAGGCGGTCTTCCGTCTTAAATCAGTTCAAGTAAAACGTCCGTTTTTCCGTCTACACACAAAGTTTTACTTGATGCGTTTTGACTGAACAGGCAAGATGTAAGGTAAAACGGTATGTGAAGACCCCGCTTAAAGGTGAATTCACACTGCTAAATTTATCGACGGTTATTGTTTAATTAAATTTTTTGAAACTAGTTCATTTTGCATTATTTGATGTTTTTAAAGGCGGCTACTTTAAAATCCGGACGTTTATGAAAAATCCGCCCGGACCCACCCGGACGTAGTAAAAATCCGGACCTGTCCGGATTAATCCGGACATCTGGTAACCCTAGGTACTGCCGGCTTATAATTATTTACGCTAAAAAAGTTTAGCTTTTTTTAAATAATTCAATTAAATTACTGTTTGTTGTCTAGTTTTGGGAGGGCACTGCCCCGTTGCACTCCCTGTAGCAGACGCCACTGAATGTGTCACCAAACGACCTACATGCACAGTGGGAACATTTGCAAATTAGGTAACGCAAAAATTTATGATTTGTTTCCCCCCTCCCACAATAAAAAGCCTTAGGGTACACAAAAAAGAACATATTTCGAATCAAATGAAAATTTTTTAGTTTAATAAAATTTATTTTGAAAAGGCAGGCCTCAAATGAAGGGTGAAGGGAAAAAACAGGGAATGTCACAATTTTTAAGAAATGGAAATAATAACGCCATCTAAAAGGTATAATTCATATCTACCATTTACAGTACAGGGTGTCCCAAATTGGGCACTTTTAAGGGGTTTAAGGTACTTTTGAAAAACTGACCACGCATTGCGAGGCTCAAATTTCAAGAGAAGACTTATAGTAAAAACCGCATTTTGAAATATCGTCTCGTCTTTGAGCTACGGGGGCTTCTTAAAAAGTCTGCATTTTGGAAGGGGGTCTATAACTTCGTTATTAGTGAAAATTTTGATTTAGAGTAAATTGCAATTTTATAGACTTTGTCACGAGGAATTCACGCGCTAAATTAAATTTTAACTATCACTTTTAGTTTTTGAGATATGACATAAAGTTGCATTTTTTCTTATGGAATGGCCTATATTTTAATTAATGTTTGAATTCGCCATTGAATTCTTTTCAAAATGATGTATGATATGTCATAGTTTGATTGACCGGTTTAGGAGAAATTCAGCTTTTTCACTTATTTCTAGTGCGCTATGATTTCCTGCTGAGGCAGGTCAAGGCACTCCAGTATTTTTATTATTTTACAGAGTCAAAAATATAGTAAGCCAGTTTTGGAAAATTTATAATTCAGCTGACGGACCTCAAAGCCTATAATTCTTCCTTTTAAGTGTTCGGTGGATTAAAGTTCTCGGTATGCCTGTGGCAGCTTCTAATTGTCTCAATGATCGCGAATTATTTAACTCACGGTCCCTCCTAACGTCATATATTTTGGCCCGCGGTTTTGAAAAAGAGCCATACTGAACAAGGTTCCTTTTCAACTTTGGAAGTATATCCATATACGGTTGTCTTCGTTCGGGATACTTTTGAAGATATAAGTTTCCAGCGCCCTGTCGATTATCATTACTTTCCTAGTAACATTTTAACATGTCATACTTTTCATCGTTTTGATACATATTTCAAAATAAAATTAAAAACGCTTTTGTACAAAACAATTTCATATCAACGCGTAATGTCAAATTGTTTAAACAATTGAAAACAATGACAAAGCGCCAAGATGCAAGGCCAACTTGATTTGCATAGTATTAGACAACAAATATATAGGAGTATTGAAGTAGGATTTGACCGCAAGGCTTTCATGTCAATGGCGCATGACGTGATTCAACGTATACTAGACAAAAATAAAAAACTTTAATTATCTCCGAAACCGCTCAATAAAACTATGACATATGACACATCATTTTAATAAGAATTCAATGACGAATTCGAAAATTAATTAAAATATACGCCATTCCATAAGAAAAAAAGCAACTTTATGTCATATCTCAAAAAATAAAAGTGACAGTTAAAATTTAATTTTGCGGGTGAATTCCTCGTGACAAAGTCTATAAAATTGCAATTTACTCTAGATCAAAATTTCCACTAATAACGAAGTTATAGACACCCTTCCAAAATGCAGACTTTTCAAAAAGCCCCCGTAGCTCAACGACGAGACGATATTTCAAAATGCGGTTTTCACTATAAGTCTTGTCTTAAAATTTGAGCCTCGCAATGCGTGGTCAGTTTTTCTCTGTCTCTCCTGGAAGTACCTTAAATCCCCTAAAAGTGCCCAATTTGGGACACCCTATACGCTGGTGGCTAAAAACTAGGACCGTCTCATAAATATGCCTATTTAAAATATCAGTTCAAAGGTTAAAAACAAGGAATGTCCACGCGTAAAAGGTAAGAACAAGGAGGGTCCACTGGAACATCAATCACAACCACGGAACTGTAACATTCACAACATAAAAAGAAATAAACGATTGTTAATCGTTTAGTTTATTTGTTTATACGTGTCAGAAGGGAAGTTTAAACTTCCATCACCCGCATATACCGGTAAGTTATAATGTGTGTGTTTTTTACGGTATAACCCAGGTAGCAAGGTCACGTTTTTTAAACGTCAAAAACAGGTCATTTTTAATGACGATTGACGTCTCTAATCTGACGTGTAAATTACCCTTAAATGACGTTCAAAAGACACACCCAAAATGACGTCATTTTTAGACGCTTTAAAGACGTCAGCAATATGACGTACTTGACACAAACCTATTTATGACTTTTTTTAAACTCGTCTGAATATATGAAATATTCCCTGCAGTTGAGAACACTGAAGGAAACTTAGACACAGAAGGTGACTCTACTGTGACTTAGACCTGAAAGTACTGGAACAGGTACAGCGGTGTTCGTCTGTAAGGTACAAATCAAAATAGACCTATACCTAGACCTACACATCTCCATCTTGAAGCGAAAGAAGCCTCGAAGTTTGTCTTAATTTAATATTTAATTTATTTTACATACGTACCCACACATTGCGTATAAATCCGGTCAAGTACTGATTGGGGCACCATCTATGTAAGTATGAGTGTATGTCCCTTGGACAAAATGTGCAGTGTGGGTAGTGACCAATATATGACGTTTTTCAGACGTCAAAAACTACTCTACGAAAAGACGTCAAATAACTGACGCCTTAAAGACATTTTTTGGTAGATGACCTGCTGGTCATCCAAATGACCACTTTTCGACGAAAAAAAGACGTCATTTGATGACCCCTTGCTACCTGGGAATATTTCAGATTAAAGTATTTTCCGAATATTAAAAATGTTTGCACTTGGAAACTGTTTGTCATATTGGCAATTTGATTCTTTGTGTCTGCAAAACAAGTACAGCCTATAACACATTAAAATAAGACACATTTTTGACAAGTTTGTTTAATGTGAGTCTGTCAAAAAATATTATCATTTTGATTTTAAATTTTCAGATCTATTACCAATTCCTGCTGCAAAATACAAAAATCTGATGACACTGATGAGTTTTTGTAAACGTGATGCTCAGGCCTATTACACTGCCTTACCTTAAAAATAATAGGATTTACTTTACCAGTAAGGGCAAGCAAACCTTTTTTTTTTCTTTTTTTTTATTAGCAGTGATATTTTTTCGCTTTGCTGGAAGTGTGTGCATCCAGAGCTCCACAATGTGACATTCATTGTTTTTTTGGTTTTTTTCGTGTAGTTAAGATTCTTTTTTATTTCTTTTATCTGTTCTCGAAAAATTTTAATAAAATGTGTATTTATTAGATCATACTTTTTCTTTAACAAATATAAATTTATATCATTTCCTTAATACCTTGGTTTAAAGATATTCACTCCCAAATGCTAAATTTTTAATTATCTCAAAACACAGTCAATGTGACATTCCTTGTTTTTCCCTTAACCCTTCAAATATGATTGATCTGTTTTGCATTATTATGTGGTTTAATTTCTTCTCATTTCAATAAAGAATACAGTGAAACCTCTCCTTGCTGACACCTGTATTAAGCGGACACTCCCTTTAGGCGGACAAATTTGTTGAAACCAAGCTCTTTCCTATTTCTTTACATGTAAAATTCACTCCTATAACCGGACACTCTAATAACCGGACGCAGAAAATTTTTTTGGGTTAAAAATTTTTGAAACTTTCCTTAACCATACGCGAACCTCTGACAATGCGACGGATCGCTGCACGACATGGGCATAAATATTATTTAATATGTTGGCAACAACACACTCTGCAGCCGGGGAATTGCCTCTTTCCGTTTTAATGCGGAGACTAAATACCTCTGTCGTATTTACAACATATTTTATTCGGCGGGACTGCTGTGTTTTATTTTTATTGTTCAGTTGGGTAGTAATAGATCTCTTTGAAATGGCGCCTAGTAAAAAACTTCTTAGTTTACGTAAAAAAATGGAAGTTGTTAACGTTTCGGAGAAGGAACATCTATCAGCACGAAGATCGCTGAAAAATATAACATCGGAAAAACTCAACCAGCGGAAATTGATAATAAATATATATTAAAATTTCGCAGTTCTCTCTCATAACCGGACACCTCCAATAAGCGGACAAAATCGACGAAACCGTGAGTGTCCGCTTATAGGAGGTTTCACTGTCTATTCGTAAGTAGAAATATTTAGTGTAATACCCTATAAGTAATGTATAAATAGATGGCCTGGTTACGTCCCTGGCTTGTTAAAACTGTTTATCAAAATTTTCCTTTGGTTTTGTGAAAAGGTTAATAATTTTTTATTAGTTTTTAAACATCGCAATAAAATTCGGCTCGCACTGTTATATACATCGTATCATAAATAAAACAATGGCGTATACAAAAAATAGTCTTGAGGGGGGGTTAGACGTTTTAACACTTTGATTTAAAAGCATGTTAAAAGTAGAAAAATTAATATTTTTAACAAAATCTATTTTTACGTTAAACCACCAACCCCCTCCCCCCCTTCTTCATACGTCCATGCATAAAATATCGTAAAATTTTAGCCATTCGTGTTTTTATTTCTTGATTTATTTTTGATTCGATTATAATTTTTATGCGGGCCGGTCCGTATTGATTTTGATAATTGGGTTTTTGTGCATTTTTCAGAAACAGCAAATTCTGAATTAAATAAAACTCAAATAAACTGACCAATAAAACTAATTTTTGCACATAAAAAATCTAATATTCATATCCTTTGGTCTTTGGTTACATTCTGATATAAAAAGGAAAAAAATCTGTACTCTTTGGGTAATAGTTTTCGAATAAATGTTGAAATTTAAAAAAAATAAATGCTAGCCTATTAGCACACTTCAAGTATAGCCAGGATATATCAGCCTTGAAAAAGTTTTTTGTAAATATCTCAGAACATTGATACAATGCTCCGTTAAAAATTAGCTATTTTAAAAAAAATTTAATGTCAAAAAACTGTCATTAGCATAAATGAATTTTGACCAAAATCTAATCAGCTCGTTAGAGTGTCAAACACTATTTTACCTGACAATTTTATGAAAATCGTTTCATCAGTTTAGGAGCTATCGTGTTGCGCACAGAAATAATATACAGTAATAAAGTGAAGTGGGACTTGTAATGGTTAAGCGTGGGGATACATCAAGTAAAGAGAGTGTTTCTCCTTCAAAGTGATTGGCTATGGAAAAACTGTGAGATTGGAAAGTGTTGTCTATAAAATGTTATTTTATCTCTGTTTTCGTTTAGGTGTACTTGTTTAGCTCATTAGCTAGAATGTAAAGTAAACTTTAGGATTATCAGCAACGCCACTGACTTAGTTTTTCCAAGCTCTTCAAAGAGGGGATAATGGATTATTTAGGTCAAACCCATATATGTATTTATCGGTTTCACAAACTTCTACGTCTTCCGATACCCAATCTCCACTCGTTTCTGTTTGCCCATAATTCATCATCTAGGCCTCTTATTCTTATTTCACTGTCTATTTCTTCTCTCCAGCTTCTCCTTGGCCGTCCTCGTTTTCTTCGGCCAGTTGGTTTCCATTGTAGTATTTGTTTAGGTAGTCTTTCATCATTTATTCTTTGTACATGTCCGTACCAAACCAGTTGTTTTGTTCTTATATCATCCACTAAAGTACGTTCAATCACTGTCAAAATTTCTCTTATTTTTTGATTTGTAACTTTTTCTCTTTTTGATTTCCCTGCTGCTCTTCTCCAATAGTCCATCTCCGTAGCGGAAAGCATTTTTTCTGTTCTATATTTGATTGGCCATACTTCTGAGCTGTATGTAATAATACTTTTTACAATGGTGTTATATATAAGCTTTTTGTTATGTTTCGATATACTTTGGTCCCAAATTATTCCATTTATTAAAGTAATTGCTTTTCTTCCTTGTACGTTTCGATCTTTTATAGCTTTGTCTAGTGTTCCGTCAGCTGTAATTTTTAGACCTAAGTATTTATACTCATCACATAGGTCCAGCCTACCGTTCATAAAAACCCAAACTTTGTGGAAAAAAGTCGGTAGTCACATTCTAAGTTTTGTTGATCTTACACTAAAACCTCTAAAATAAATAGTCAAATTTGTCTATTTGAAGATCATTTAGTAGTTTGTTATTTTGGTAAGTTTTTATTTTAATATTTTGGGTTTTGTTTGTTTTATAGGTCATAAAAAAAGTCTTGTAACAATTTGTAAATTGCGACAGAGTTTTATTTTGTATTCATTAAAGTTTGTAACGTTTTTAAAACTGTTTTATATTTATTTTATATACACAAACTACGATACCCTCGTTTAAGGGCTCGAAATAAATAAAAAACCGTACCCGATAACTTTGCTAAGATTAGTCAAAAAAACCCAAATAAAAAATTTTCGGCGATACCTGAAAAAAAAAATTCGTCGAAAATAATACCTTCTCTAGCCATTGCTACGCGGACTGGGAAGGTAAAAATTCAAATCAAGACATAACAAAGCTATTTTTCTTGCTATTGCATTTAGGCCAAAACAATTATTATATTCTAATTATTATTGTTTGGAAAATAAACTCTATGCAAAACCCTGGCAAGACAAGACTCTTAAATCTCAGATATACATACCATCTTTCCTGTAATATAGTACTTCGGCATGTTTCTCCACTCCCTTTTGGAGAGCCTCCTTTAGGCCGTTGACGGCTTGTTGGGAGGTTAGAGGTCCACACAAGAAAGAACAAGATGCAGACCTTTGCATCACTTCGGCCCTGGAGTAACCCGCCAAACGGCAAAAACCGTCGGAACAATAAATTATGTTGCATTGTCCTGGACGTGAGTAGTTGGCCACCAAAAATGAACGATCTGAAAAAAAAACAAAAAAATATAAGGAAGAGTATATGATAACAAAAACATTTCATGTAAAAAAAAAGCCAAGTACGCGAAAATGGCATTCCGTAAAAAGAATTGAGATAAAAGTAAAGCCAAGTTCTCCAATACAAATTTCAAAATGAAAGGTTCTTACTAGCCTGGAAATGTTTTTTTTTAAACTTTGCTATTACAGCCAAACTTCTTTATGTTCAATTTAGCACTGTGCCTAAGAGTCATTTACAGCCGTAATAGCCAAGTTTAGAAAAATATTTCCAAACTAGTAAGAACCTTTCATTTTGAAATTTGTATTGGAGAAATTGGCTTTACTTTTATCTCAATTCTTTTTACGGAATGCCATTTTCGCGTACTTGGCTTTTTTTTACATGAAATGTTTTTGTTATGATTTCACTTCTTTTTTAAAGAATTGGATAATAATTAATTTTTAAAGTAGTAAAATATGCGGAATATTGTTCAAAACTTTTGCAATGCCTTACTTAAATTTTTGAGGTTTTTTAATTTTTTTCCATGGTTTTAGCGTAGTTCCTATCAGCCTTCCAAAGCTCAGCTCTCTAGCGTTTCTGAAAGTGCACAATGTTACTTTTACATAACTATACATGTATAGGGGAGGGAAATAAATTAAAATTGTCGTGTTTTTAAATTTTGTCCTATAGTTTTATGACAGTTCCTATCAGCATTCCAATGCTCAGCTCTCTAGCGTTTCTGGAAATGGGTAATGTTACTTTTACATAACTTTACATTTATAGGAGAGAGAAGTAAATTAAAATATTGGACTTTTTAAAATTTTTCCCATGGTTTTATCATATTGTTTTTCTTTCTTAAAAAGTTCAGCTCTCTAGCGTTTCTGGAAGTGGGCAGTGTTACTTTTACATAACTTTACATTTATAGGGGAAGGAAGTAAATTAGAATTTTGGGGTGTTTTAATTTTTTCCTATAGTTTTACCATAGTTCCTATAGTTTTACCATAGTTCCTCTCAGTCTGCCAATGCTCAACTCTCTAGCATTTCTGGAAGTGGGCAATGCTACTTTTACATAACTTTAAATGTATAGGGGAGGGGAGTAAATTAAAATTTTGGGGTTTTTTGATTTTTTCCTATAGTTGTATCATAGTTCCTATCAGTCTGCCAAAGCTCAACTCTCTAGCATTTCTGGAAGTGGGCGATGCTACTTTTACATAACTTTAAATGTAAAGGGGAGGGGAGTAAATCAAAATTTTGTGGTTTTTTGATTTTTTCCAGGGGTTTGGTCATAATTTCTATTAGTCTGCCAAATTTCAACTTTGTAGCATGTCTGGAAGTACAGTAGAATATTGATGATCTATACATGAGTGAGTGAGTGAGTCAGTTAGTGAGTGGCAATTTCAACGTTTTTTGAAATTTCGTAACTACTTCACTACTTTATGGAATTCCATGAAACTTGGAGGGGTTGTTAACTCCATGTAGATCTACGACTGTGCCAAGTTTGAGATTCGTAGCTCATTCCGACGTAGAGTTTTAGGTAGGTCAAATATCGGCTGAAATGTTTCCAGAAAAGATGGTTACGGCGCGCGAACTTGGCGAGGCACTGCCGTGCCCTCAGATTATGAAAATCATACACCCAACTAGCAGCCAGTGATCTCTATACACGGTGTTTCACGAACATCGAAACAGAGGCCTTTTTGGGTATTTAGAGTGCGAATTTGGAGAAACGCTCGGACACGTCGATTTTGTTTACGAGGGAGACACTTTTTGGCTTTCTTAAAATTTTTGTAGCACGAACCCCCTTCGAAGGGTATATTTTACCCCTATATTTTGAATAGGGCAAGTGGGTCTAGTGACTTTGTTTTGAAGCTCTGAAATATATTCACTTTTCAACCGGGTAAAAATTTAAAAATCCATCGATTCATCTTACTCAATCTAGAATTTTTATAATATTTTTAAAAAATAACAAAATCTTTTTTATTTTTTGAGACATTAACCTTGCTAGAACGACAATTAAATTGCTTTTATTGCGAACAATTCATAACTAATTTCTCTATAGTTAGTTAGTCACAAAAGTCAAAAGCAAAAATTTGTGAAAAGCAATTTCCCAACCGAACCGAACCAGTTCCTTGAACTTCGTGATACAGTGACCTTAACAAAAATTCGGTTTTTAGATAAGCCTACCAACCCACACAATCACGTGTTTAACACGTAAAAAAGGCGTGAGAAAAAAAAACGTTGATTTTAAAAGCTGCTAGAAAAAAACGTTTATTTCATATATGAAAACAAGCTTAATAGGTCATTTATTAACGTTATAAAAAATAACGTTGCTAAAAACTGCGTTGTAATAACGCCATTATAAAATTAAAACAGCAATATTTTTACGTTAGTTTCAAGTGATTTTTACGTTAAAATCACATTAGATTCACGCCTTTTCTACACGAATTTTAAAACGCGACTTGCATGACTTTTCTACGGAATATTTTTGAGATTTTACTAGCAGCAGCGCCACCTATTGTCGGGATTTTTCACTTTGACAAAATCTATCAGGCAGTGCTTTGGCCTCTAAACTCCAAAAATCTTTTAAGGAACTGATCCCTGATCCTTCACGATCACGACGCATCTGTTATTAACCTGATAAAGACACAATAATATTCTGCGAAAGTGTTTACTGTTAAAAAATCTTGTTTAGCTTTTATAAAAAACATAATGTATAGATAGATATATAGATATTTTGTCTTGCCTTGAGTGCCATCTTTAAAATTGTCTTGAAGTGTTGTAGTCTTAAACTAGTGAACTTTTATAACTTCCTTTCGCGTCTCTTTTAAGTTAAAAAAATGTTATAAAAAAAACGTGACCAAAAAAGACGCAGAAAGTTAGTAGGTTTGAGAAGTCTTAATCTAGTGGCGTTTTAGAACATGTTGTGGAGGACTTTTTAAGTGTGAATTTGGTACATGAAAATAACGAGGGTAAAAAACACGTTATATACACTGCACCAGAAAATTCTTCAAAAAGTATATTTTTATAGCTTGATTTCTTCATGTTTTTAAGTTATCTTTGAGCATGTAGATTTAACAAAATAAATATTACATGTTATGAGGTTGTTTTCAAGTAAAAAAAAAACTTTGTTATTTTTGTTCACGTTAATTTAATGTTGATGTGATTTTTGTGCTATGTGGGAACATACATAAAAAAACTCGCACTACAAATCCACGAAGGGGCTTAACTAATTTCCAAGTAGTATAGAAGCCTTTACCATATTTAAATTTATTTTGACAGCTGTCAGAGCTGCTATGTGAAAATAAAAAAAAAATTCAACGCTCTCCTCTAAAATAGTAAAAAATCAGTAACGCAACTTCGTGGTGTTGACGACGCATTCTTTCCCCAAAAATCATGTTTTAAAAATGTAACTATTTTTACTTTTTTTGTGTTTCCTCTAAATATTAACCCCCCCTTGGTAATCGCAAAAAGGGTAAGGTTTGAAGGGGGCGTTGCGTGTTAGGGTAACGTGATGCGTGATAAAAAAAATGGATCGGCAACTTTATCTAGATGCATGTCCACATAAACTTTTTTTTAGCTTGACTATTTATATTCTGTTTAGATTGAGTGGGACAAATCAAATAAAATGTTCAAGCTTGTTCAAGTTAGGTACCTATATTAAGTTCAATTTTTTTTTTTATGCGGATTAGTTTTAAAATATATAACAAAATAATAAGAAATAAAGTGGAGAGCGAATATAAAGATATGGAGGCAGAAGAACAAGCCGGTTTCAGGGCGGGTAGATCGACTTCAGATCATCTCTTTTGTATAACCCAAGTTATTGAAAAGAAAATGGCATACGGACAAGAGCTGCATCTGCTTTACGTAGATTTGCAGAAGGCGTATGATAGTATACCACTAAATCTACTTTGGAAAGTGTTGAAAAAGACAAACATAAGCGTACAACTAATTAAGGCCATCAAAGAGCTATACCGCAATAGTAAGGCAAAAGTTTAAATAAAAGCAGAACTAACTAAAGGCTTTCAAGTAAATAAAGGTCTTAAAGAAGGTTGCTGTATCTCGCCTACGCTCTTCAAGATATATTTGGAACAAGTCCTTAAAGTCTGGAAGAGAAAATGCTAAAACATGGGAATTCCGTTCAATGAAACCACCTTGTATACTTTATGTTTCGCCGATGATCAGATAGTGGTGGCTCAGAATTATGACGTCCTCGAATATATGACACGAAAACTAATAGCAGAGTACAATAAGTGGGGACTAGTGGTTAATATCAATAAGTCAGAGTATATGTGTATTGGTGGAACGAAACAGGATCTAATCTTAAATACTGGGCAGCTAATTCAGTACTGTGATAAATACTTAGGTCTAAAAATTACAGCTGACGGAACACTAGACAAAGCTATAAAAGATAGAAATGTACAAGGAAGAAAAGCAATAACTTTATTAAATGGAATAATTTGGGACCAAAGTATATCAAAACTTAACAAAAAGCTTATATATAACACCATTGTAAAAAGTATTATTACATACGGCTCAGAAGTATGGCCAATCAAATATAGAACAGAAAAAATGCTTTCCGCTATGGAGATGGACTATTGCAGAAGAGTAGCAGGGAAATCAAAAAGAGAAAGAGTTACAAATCAAAGAATAAGAGAAATTATGACAGTGGGTGAACGTACTTTAGTGGATGATATAAGAACAAAACAACCGGTGTGGTACGGACATGTACAAAGAATGGATGATGGAAGACTACCTAAACAAATATTACAATGGAAACCAACTGGCCGAAGAAAACGAGGAAGGCCGAGAAAAAGCTGGAGAGAAGGAATAGACAGTGAAATAAGAATAAGAGGCCTAGATGATGAATTATGGGCAAACAGAAACGAGTGGAGATTGGGTATCGGAAGACGTTAAACTTTGTGAAACCGATAAATATATATAGTTTTAAAATAGATAGAGGTTCTAATACCTAATGTCTCATTTACTTCTGAGTCAATTATATCCCACTTTTTTTTAATTTAAATTTTCAGAAAACGCCTAGTGATTGCTCCATTATATTTGTTTTTCACCAAATTTTAAAACCAAATGGTAACTTTTTTTGTTATTCTTAGTTTTTTGATCAGTAAATTAAATATAGTTTCGTGTGTTACATAATTGTTTTTAATACCACAATTAAAGGTAATTAATAAATTATTATAAGTACTAAAGTATACAGGTAGATTAAATTATAGGGACCATAGACTATATATTTCACCCTTAACCGTCTTAAACATTTTGAAACGACATGATTCCCAGAAATCAGTTTCCAAGAATGGAGTTTTGTGAAACCATGATTAAAAAAGCGAATCAGGATGAAAATTTTATAAGAAATATTTGTTTTACAGACGAAAGTTCGTTTTCAATTTGGTCCTTTTTTCTTTAATGGTAATTTACAAGGGATAAATTATTTAGCTCTGTTGCAGGACCATATCATTCCTGCGATCTGACAGGTGCCAAATGTTGATTTTAAGCAAAGTTGGTTTATGTAAGATGGTTGCCCAGCTCATGACACCTTGCCTGTGCGAGTGCTTTCAAATGAAACGTTTCCGAGACAAGGGCGGATCCAGAGGTGCTTCTCGGGGGGGGGGGGGCACTTTAGGTGACATTCTCTGTTGGTAAAAAACGGTATATATTTTTTTAAGCGGCATTTTATTGAATTAGTCAATGGTTGTAATTTTGATGATATTAACAATAGACACTTTCATGCACCGCAAGCAAAAATGTTGAATATTTATTAGCAAAAACATTACTTTTTACTCATTTTTTGTATATTCAAAAAATTCTCGGGGGGGGCAAGTGCCCCTAGTGCCCCCCCTGAATCCGCCACCGTTCCGAGACGGGTTATTACAAGCAGGCAAGGTACTATCAGCTGGCCTCCGAGATCACCAAATTTGGCACCCAATGATTTTTTTGTGGGGCTATGCAAAAAGCCAAATTTATTTTGTTTGGTTTGGATATCTATGGTAAAAGGGAGAAAAACACCAATTTTGGCACATAAATAAAGATAAGAATTAAACAAACCTGGATCGCTTGGATTATGTTTTTCCTCAAACTTTTCAATAAACTTCAAGAGGTCCTCTCCCACATGGGAACTCATTTCACTACTATTATTATCTTCAAGTTTTTTCGCGGGTTTTTTGAAATTGAAAACCATTAAAGACAGGAATTTCGCACTGATTGACCGGTTTCCGCACTTTTTGCGTTTTTTGAACACGTTACATTGCTTACTCACTAACATTCAGGAAAGTACTTTGTCCACGACGCGACAGAGGCACTTTTTTTGATGAAGTTGGAATACAGGACCTTATATATCCTGTCATCAAAACAATCAAATTTTAATTATGGGATTATTGAAAAAAAATATTATACCTACAAGGATTAATGTGTTTAAACTATAAAGAATACAGTAAAACCTCCTATAAGCGGACACTTACGGTTACGTCGATTTTGTCCGCTTATTGGAGGTGTCCGCTTAAGAGAGAGAACTGCGAAGTTTTAATATATATTTTAGCTCACACATATACTATACTATAGTAGTGTGAGCTATGGTGATCCTAATTTTTTCGAGAAAAAAAAAGTTGCTCCGATTTCAAAATTTTTTATATATCTTTGCGTTTCAGATCATTTTGAAACTTTTTTGTTGCGCCGTCTGTCTGTCTGTCTGTCTGTCTGTCTGTATGTCTGTCTGTCTGTCTGTCTGTCTGTCTGTCTGTCTGTCTGTCTGTCTGTCTGTCTGTCTGTCTGTCTGTATGTCTGTCTGTAACGACCAACGCGCATAACTCAAAAACCGCTAAGCCGATTTTAATGAAATTTGGTACCTAGGCTGGGTTTTGGGTCGAGATGGTCCCGTTTAAAAATGATCAAAATCCACCGAACACAAACCAAATAAAAGGGTGGGGGTAGATTTAAAAAATTAGAGTTTATGTGAAAATATGGCGTGTGTGATATCAAACGAAAGGTAATTGAGTCTGCAGTTAAACAAAATATATTTTAATTTATTTAAAGAAAAAGGGTGGGGGTATATTTTAAAAATTAGAGTTTAAGCGAAAATATGGCGTGTGTGATATCAAACGAAAGGTAATTGAGTCCGGAGTTTAACAAAATACATTTTAGTTTTTTGTTTTTTTTTAAGGGTGGGGGTAGATTTCAAAAATTTGAGTTTAAGTCAAAACATGGCTTGTGTGGTATCAAACAAAAGGTAATTTAGTCTGGAGTTAAATAAAATATATTTCAGTTTTTAGTTATATTAGCTCACACGTACACTATAACTATAGTACCTAGTGTGAGCTTAGGGGCCCATATATTGGCAGAGTATTTTATTAAGGAATCAGCAGTCCCGCCCAAAGAGAAATGTCTTTGGTCCCGCCGAATAAAATATGTTGTAAATACGACAGAAGTATTTAGTCTCCGCATTAAAACGGATGGATCTGATCTGATCTGAACACCATCTGGTAAAAGCAAAAATATTATTCCCTTTAAGAAAAACAAATAAGGACGAAAATATTTGAGATAATGAAAACCTAGAATGCATGGAGGACAATCAAAAATACAATTTTAGATGTCTAGAAATCGAAAGTACTTAAAGATTGTATCAGAACCGATTAGATAAAAAATTAATAAACACAGAACACACATTTGAAGAGATATATACAAACATAATAAAAAGCTTGAAGGACGCAAGCAACGAAGCTGCTGGATACCAAGATAATAGAAATAACAAGAAGATGTGGTGGACGAAGAAAATGGTCAAAGAGAAAATACTCTGCCAATATATGGGCCCCTAAGCTCACACTAGGTACTATAGTTATGTGAGCTAATATAACTAAAAACTGAAATATATTTTATTCAACTCCACACTAAATTACCTTTTGTTTGATACCACACAAGCCATGTTTTGACTTAAACTCAAATTTTTGAAATCCACCCCCACCCTTAAAAAAAACAAAAACTAAAATGTATTTTGTTGAACTCCGGACTTAATTACCTTTCGTTTGATATCACACACGCCATATTTTCACTTAAACTCTAATTTTTGAAATATACCCCCACCCTTTTTTTTTAAATAAATTAAAATGTATTTTGTTTAACTCCAGACTCAATTACCTTTCGTTTGATATCACACACGCCATATTTTCACATAAACTCTTATTTTTGAAATCTATCCCCACCCTTTTATTTGGTTTGTGTTCGGTGGATTTTGTTCATTTTTAAATGGGACCATCTCGACCCAAGATCCAGCCCAGGTACCAAATTTCATTAAAATCGGCCAAGCGGTTTTTGAGTTATGCGCGTTGGTCGTTACAGACAGACATACAGACACACAGACAGACAGACAGACAGACAGACAGACAGACAGACATACAGACAGACAGACAGACAGACAGACAGACAGACGGCGCAACAAAAAAGTTTCAAAATCATCTGAAACGCAAAGATATATAAAAATTTTTGAAATCGGAGCAACTTTTTTTTTCTCGAAAAAATTAGGATCACCATAGCTCACACTACTATAGTATAGTATATATGTGAGCTAAAACGCACATACTTGAAATGGCTCACTACTAAAAAGCAAAGAGGCATAGAAATCTACAGGGAAACCAGAAGACAGCAAAAAACTTGATACGCACCGAAAAAAATGAAATGTTCGAGCGCAAATGCCACGATATAAATACACACGTAGGAGGCATAGTTCTGCAGTATGGAAATTAATTCTACTGTAAAAAACCCAACAAAAGAAAAAGATCATTAGATTATCAAACCAGAGCAATGGACAGAACACTACAAGGGACTACTGCAGGAGACGAGACCCGAACAACTTAAATCCGAAAAAGCTAGCGGACCTGGAGGAATATAATATGCTGAAATGGTCAAATATGGATCAGAGAAACTACTCAAAAATCTCACATATATTATCAATCAATGCATAATCGGACATCCAATACCTGATGATTGGAAAATTACATTCAAATCCTCAATACATAATAAAGGAAACAAGCTGGATTGCAACAATTTAAGAGGAATTTCAGTAACCAGTACTCTAAGTAGATTGTACGGTAGGATTCTTAGAGATCTAAAAGAAAATGTTGTTTATGAACAAGAAGAAGAAGAGCAAACTGGGTTTCGTACAGGCAGATCTTGTAGTGATAATGTTTTTTGTCTTAAACAAGTAATTGATAAAAGGAGCGCCAGAAATATAGAGATTCATGTTACCTTTGTGGACCTACAAAAAGCATATGATACCGCTCCAGTAGAAAAATTATGGACAGTGTTAGAGCAGACTAATATCAATCATACATACATAAAAGCGATAAAAGAACTATAAAAAGGGTCAAAATCTAAAATTAAAATTGGAAATCGACTTTCAAAAGAATTCCTGATAACAAAAGGCTTAAGCCAGAGATGTTGTATCTCTCCAAGTCTTTAAAATATATATCGCAGTAGCTTTAAAAACTGGACATATACACAATACAGTTTGCTGACGACCAAGTAACTGTGGCTAATGGTAAAGAAGACATGGAGTATATGATGGGAAAGTTAACGGAAGAATACCAGCAGTGGGGGTTAACAGTGAACGTGGACAAGAGACAGTACTTATGTATTGGAAACAAATCAAGTGAGTTAGAAGTAGACAATGGACACATAATATCTCCATGCAATGAGTATGTATACTTGGGTGTCACATTTGATAAGACAGGAACAGACTGTAAAGAACTGGAAAAAAGAATAGTAAAAGCATAAAAGGTTATTGAATGTCTTAACAGTATTTTATGGAGCAGAGAGAAATGTAAAATTTAACATATATGAAATAATGGTGAAAAGCACGCTGTTGTGTGGAACAGAAAAATACAAAACAAAAATGGAAAGTGTCAAAATGGATGCTATAAGAAGATCAATGAGAATATCTAGAACAGATCACATGAGAAATGAGATCATAAAAGGGAATCAAGTGAAGCCTAACGGATGACATCACTAAAAAACATCTGATATGGTACGGCCATCTACAACGGATGAACCACGAAAGATTACCAAAAGATGTCCTAGAATGGCAACCAATAGGGCGCAGAAAAAGAGGGCATCCTAAACTAGAATGGCAACAGTCAATGCAAAGATCAAAAAAATCAGATAAAATATGATCAGTCAGGATCGAAGGAGGTGGAGAATAGGCGTCGGACAACGTAGAAAACCGTTCTAAACCGACATAGTAGTAGTAAATAAAAGGCTTAATCTCAAATTATAAAAATTCTTTGAAAATAACACCTTTTCTAGCCATTGCTGTGCGGCCTAGAAAGACAAAAAAAAACGATTTTTTTAAACGCAGTGCATTGGAATTAAAAGTAAGGCAATCAAAGACAATTTTACACAAGAAACTTTGTTTGTGCTCTGTTGGAAAAGCGAGGAATTCTGGCAAACAAAATCATAAAGCATGTGGAATCATAAAATCTATTCTTTGCAGATGTGACCCCATTTTTTGGTGTCTTATTTTCCGGGAGAACTTCAAACAAAATGCGAAAATTAGAAGATTTTTAAATATACAAGTTTCTTAAACTGTTTATGCCTAATTTTAATATGCAATATGAAAGAAAAACAATTGGTATTATAAAATAATAATAATAAAGGAAACGAATGAAAAAAGCTAAGGTTAAGATTGAGAAATAAGTTTATGGCAAGAACTTGTACGTTTAAAAATCAAAATGCTTATTTCAAAGATATTTAACTTAATTTATGTACTTGTTTTTTAAACCGTTATGCTTTATTTTAATATATCTACAAGATAAAAAAAAACATTGATATTTAAAACAAAATTAAAAATAAGGCTAAAGTTAGAGAGAGAAGAAGAAAAACATAAAAACTTTTTATAAAATTATAAATTGTGTCTACTGTGTAATTTAAAAAAAATAGACTTTGTATTATTGTTATTTTTGGCTCAAAACTCAGGTGATCCAGTGCCTAGTGATTTATTAAACTTCGTCTAAAAATAAAGTTGTTTTTTGTTCACGTTTTATACATATTAATGTCAAATGTCACCCATCGATCCAATGTCAAAAGCTTTTATTCACAATTAAAAAAAATAAGAGTTGTTTTTTGGCAAAAAGAAACTACGTTCTTAAAACTCACAATTTTGTTATTTTTTGTAGTATCTGCTTTGAAATTAAATCCAAGGACTCGTAGGTTTAAAAACCAAAACGTTTGTTTTAAAAATATTTAATTTAACTTTTTTTACCACGTGTTTCCCGCACGTAAATTCAGATTTTTTATTCGTATTTAAAAATTTCTGGGAAAGCAATAGGCTAACCAATTTCTGACTGACTTGCGTTGGAAGTTTAAGAAGTTTTGTATTAGACTAAGCATTCCAAGAAGTCCAGTACAACTACAATCTTTTTTTCGCCAATAAAAAGAAATGATTCCCTAATAATTTTTTGTAGTATCTTTTTTAAAATTGATTTTAATAACTCGAATGTTTAAAAACCAAAACGCTCATTTTACTAATAATTTAGCTTAATTTATATACAAGTTTGGTAAATTGTTTATTTTTTATTTTAATATACAAGATGAAAACAAAAAATTTTATATTTAAAACAAAAATAAAAATAAGGAAAACGATGAAAAAACTTTAGGTTAAAATTAGAGAGAGGGGTTGTAAGCCTAGAAAAAGAACATAAAAACTTCTTATGAAATTATAAAATGTGTCCACTGAGTAATTAAAAAAAAAGACTTTGTATTATTGTTATTTTTGGCCCAAAACTCAGGTGATCCAGTGCCTAATGATTTATTAAACTTTGTCTAAAAATAAAGTTGTTTTTTAGTTCACATTTTATACATATTAATGTCATATGTTACCGATCAATCTACTATCAAAGGCTTTTATTCACAATTAAAAAAAAAATAAGTGTTGTTTTTTGGCAAAAAGAAACTAGGTTTTTGAAACTCACAACTCTGTTATTTTTTGAAGTATCTGTTTTGAAATTGAATTCAAGAACTCGTAGGTTTAAAAACCAAAACGTTTATTTTAAAAATATTTAATTTAACTTTTTTTTAGCACGTGTTTCCCGCACGTAAATCCAGATTTTTAAAAAATTTTCTGGGAAAGCTATAGGCTAACCAATTTCTGACTGACTTGCGTTGGAAGTTTAAGAAGTTTTGTATCAGACTAAACATTCTAAGAAGTCCAGTACTACTACAATTTTTTTTCGTCAATAAAAAGGAATGATTTTTTGTAGTATCTTTTTTGAAATTGATTTAATAAGTCGTAGATTTAAAAACCAAAACGCTAATTTTAAAAATAATTTAGCTTAATTTATATACAAGTTTGTTAAATTGTTTGTTTTATTTTAATATACAAGATGAAAACAAAATATTTTATATTTAAAACAAAAATAAAAATAACGAAAACGAATGAAAAAACTTTAGGTTAAAGTTAGAGGAGGGGTTGTTAGCCTAGAAGAAGAACATAAAAAAACTTCTTATAAAATTATAAAATGTGTCCACTGTGTAATTAAAAAAAAATAGACTTTGTATTCTTGTTATTTTTGGCTCAAAACTCAGGTGATCCAGTGCCTAGTGATTTATTAAACTTCGTCTAAAAATAAAGTTGTTTTTAGTTCTCGTTTTATACATATTAATGTCATATGTCACCCATCGATCTACTGTCAAAAGCTTTTATTCACAATTAAAAAGAAAGTAAGTGTTGTTTTTTGGCAAAAAGAAACTACGTTCTTAAAACTCACAATTTTGTTATTTTTTGTAGTATCTGCTTTGAGATTAAATCCAAGGACTCGTAGGTTTAAAAACCAAAACGTTTGTTTTAAAAATATTTAATTTAACTTTTTTTACCACGTGTTTCCCGCACGTAAATTCAGATTTTTTATTCGTATTTAAAAATTTCTGGGAAAGCAATAGGCTAACCAATTTCTGACTGACTTGCGTTGGAAGTTTAAGAAGTTTTGTATTAGACTAAGCATTCCAAGAAGTCCAGTACAACTACAATATTTTTTTCGCCAATAAAAAGAAATGATTCCCTAATAATTTTTTGTAGTATCTTTTTTAAAATTGATTTTAATAACTCGAATGTTTAAAAACCAAAACGCTCATTTTACTAATAATTTAGCTTAATTTATATACAAGTTTGGTAAATTGTTTATTTTTTATTTTAATATACAAGATGAAAACAAAAAATTTTATATTTAAAACAAAAATAAAAATAAGGAAAACGATGAAAAAACTTTAGGTTAAAATTAGAGAGAGGGGTTGTAAGCCTAGAAAAAGAACATAAAAACTTCTTATGAAATTATAAAAGGTGTCCACTGAGTAATTAAAAAAAAAGACTTTGTATTATTGTTATTTTTGGCCCAAAACTCAGGTGATCCAGTGCCTAATGATTTATTAAACTTTGTCTAAAAATAAAGTTGTTTTTTAGTTCACATTTTATACATATTAATGTCATATGTTACCGATCAATCTACTATCAAAGGCTTTTATTCACAATTAAAAAAAAAATAAGTGTTGTTTTTGGCAAAAAGAAACTAGGTTTTTGAAACTCACAACTCTGTTATTTTTTGAAGTATCTGTTTTGAAATTGAATTCAAGAACTCGTAGGTTTAAAAACCAAAACGTTTATTTTAAAAATATTTAATTTAACTTTTTTTTAGCACGTGTTTCCCGCACGTAAATCCAGATTTTTAAAAAATTTTCTGGGAAAGCTATAGGCTAACCAATTTCTGACTGACTTGCGTTGGAAGTTTAAGAAGTTTTGTATCAGACTAAACATTCTAAGAAGTCCAGTACTACTACAATTTTTTTTCGTCAATAAAAAGGAATGATTTTTTGTAGTATCTTTTTTGAAATTGATTTAATAAGTCGTAGATTTAAAAACCAAAACGCTAATTTTAAAAATAATTTAGCTTAATTTATATACAAGTTTGTTAAATTGTTTGTTTTATTTTAATATACAAGATGAAAACAAAATATTTTATATTTAAAACAAAAATAAAAATAACGAAAACGAATGAAAAAACTTTAGGTTAATGTTAGAGGAGGGGTTGTTAGCCTAGAAGAAGAACATAAAAAAACTTCTTATAAAATTATAAAATGTGTCCACTGTGTAATTAAAAAAAAATAGACTTTGTATTCCTGTTATTTTTGGCTCAAAACTCAGGTGATCCAGTGCCTAGTGATTTATTAAACTTCGTCTAAAAATAAAGTTGTTTTTAGTTCACGTTTTATACATATTAATGTCAAATGTCACCCATCGATCTACTGTCAAAAGCTTTTATTCACAATTAAAAAGAAAGTAAGTGTTGTTTTTTGGCAAAAAGAAACTAGGTTTTTAAAACTCACAATTTTGTTATTTTTTGTGGTATCTGTTTTGAAATTGAATCCAAGAAAACCAAAACGTTTATTTTAAAAATATTTAATTTAACTTTTTTTACCACGTGTTTCCCGCACGTAAATTCAGATTTTTTATTCGTATTTAAAAATTTCTGGGAAAGCAATAGGCTAACCAATTTCTGACTGACTTGCGTTGGAAGTTTAAGAAGTTTTGTATTAGACTAAGCATTCCAAGAAGTCCAGTACGACTACAATCTTTTTTTTGTCAATAAAAAGGAATGATTCCCTATTAATTGTTTGTAGTATCTTTCTTAAAATTGATTTTAATAACTCGTATGTTTAAAAACCAAAACGCTGATTTTACAAATAATTTAGCTTAATTTATATACAAGTTTGTTAAATTGTTTATTTTTTACTTTAATATACAAGATGAAAACAAAACATTGATATTTAAAATAAAAATAAGGAAAACGAATGAAAAAACTTTGGGTTGAAGTTAGAGAGTGGGGTTTTAAGTCTAGAAAAAGAACATAAAAACTTCTAATAAAATTATAAAATGTTTCCACTGTATAATTAAAAAAAATTGACGTTGTAATTATTGTTATTTTTGGCTCAAAACTTAGGTGATCTAGTGCCTACTGATTTATTAACTTGGTCTAAAAATAAAGTTGTTTTTTAGTTCACATTTTATACATATTAATGTCAGATGTCACCCATCGATCTACTGTCAAAAGCTTTTATTCACAACTAAAAAAAAATAAGTGTTGTTTTTTGGCAAAAAGAAACTAGGTTTTTCAAACTCACAATTTTGTTATTTTTTGTAGTATCTGTTTTGAAATTGAATCCAAGAAAACCAAAACGTTTATTTTAAAAATATTTAATTTAACTTTTTTTTAGCACGTGTTTCCCGCACGTAAATCCAGATTTTTTATTCGTATTTAAACATTTCTGGGAAAGCTATAGGCTAACCAATTTCTGACTGACTTGCGTTGGAAGTTTAAGAAGTTTTGTATCAGACTAAACATTCTAAGAAGTCCAGTACGACCACATCCTTTTTACTACTATGTCGGTTAGAACGTTTTTCTACGTTCTTCGACGTTCTCTCTGTCAGGCTTTTTTGACTCATTGATCTTTGATTGACTGTTGCCATTCCAGTTTAGGAAGCCCTCTTTTTTCCCCCCTATTGGTTGCCATTCTAGGACCTGTTTTCGTCGTTCATCCGTTATACATGGCCATACCATATATTTTTAGTTGTCTTTTAGTGATGTCATCCATTATGATTTCCTCGATTCTCATTCTTTCATTTATGGTCTCATTTCTAATATGATCTGTTCTAGATATTCTCATTGATCTTCTTATTACATCCATTTTTGTTTTGTATTTTTCTGTTATGCGACAAGTCTTTATTCCATACAACATCGTACTTTTCACGATTGTTTCATGTATGTGCTCCATAAAATACTGTTTAGACATTCAATAACCTTTTTTGCTTTTACTATTCTTTTTTCCAGTTCTTTACGGTCTGTTCTTGTCTTATCAAATGTGACACCCACGTATACATACCCATTGCATGGAAATATTGGATTCGTTTCCAATACATACGAGGGGTGACAATAAAATTATAGGACTGGACCTCGTACTAACAGGTTTTAAATCTCCACGCCTCGGGAGGTCGGAGTTATTCACCTTGATGTGCGTTCTACTACCGTCGTCTTTCTTCTGTTAGTTTGGCTTACCCAGTGGTTTGAAGCGTATCGCGCATAGCTCATTTGCCAGAATTAGGAGAAACAAAAAATTGAGCAACGTATTAATTTAAAGTAAAACTCAAAAAACGGCTACTGAATGCTTTCGAATGCTAAAGGATGTCTACGGGTAGCAGTGTATGTCTCGTGCAATGATTTTTATGTGGTATAAAAGCTTTTTCGAGGATAGTGAAGAAGTTAAAGATGATGAACGAGAAGGGCGCTCCAACATATCTAAAGCAGCGATGCTCAATGTTTTTCTTTTCGATATTAGGGGTGTTATTCTTATTGAATGGGCGCGTGAGGGTCAAGCAGTTAACCAAGATTTATATCTGGAAGTATTGACGTAGCTCAAGAAACGTCCAAGGAAAAAACATCCAGATGTGTGGAAGAACAACGCGTGGCCTCTCTACCAGGACAATGCACGGGCCAACAATGCCCTATCCATTAAGCAGTTTTTAGTTAATAAGAAGATCCCCGCCGCTGACCACCCACCATATTCACCAGACTTGGCCCCTTGCGACTTCCACCTGTTTCCGAAAGTGAAGAAATCGTTAAAAGGAACCCGTTTTGAAATATTAGAACATGTCAAGGAAAAAACGGCAAGACTTCTTAACAGCTTCTCTTCTAATAATTTCCAAAATTGCTTCCAGCATTGGAAAAAAATGCATGCAAGGCTGCGTCGATAGAGAAGGGGACAAGTATTTAAATAAAATAGATTTTTTACACCAGTCTTATAATTTTATTGTCACACCTCGTAAGTACTTTGTCTTGTCCATGTACACTGTTAACCCCCCCTTTTGGTATTCTTCCGTTAACTTTCATCATATACTCCATGTCTTCTTTATCATAAGCTACAATTACTTGGTCGTCAGAAAACTGTAGTGTATATATAATATGGTAAATCGATCGAAGTCTTTTTGTGTCTTAGCCTAACCTCTTGGTCAATCAATCAGAAAAGAATCCTAACCTACGGTCCAAGAGACCTCGCATGACCTTTTTTTACAATTGAATCGGTCATTTCAAAAACGACATGAGTCCACTTTTTTCAGAAACTGAGGTTTTTTCAGTGGAATCGACTCCTCTAAGGTAAATGCACGTTCTGAGCAAAAACGACAACAGTCCACACTTAATCTATTGATATATGCAATAACCGTGAAAAAATAACACTAGTCCATCCAGGTTTACAGGTAGTTTTTTCCCTCTCCTGTAAAATTAGAGAAATGTGACTCGTGACTTGCTAATATATTGTACGTAGAGTGGTCTTACTCGACTTATTTTATACTGTTTCGGACTGTGCAATGATATAAATAAACCGCTAGTTTGTTCAAGCAGTAACCCAAAAGACTAAAGATAAGTCAACTCAAAAAATCACGCAAAGATACCTATTTATTATCACTCAATACACTTGCAAAAAAATGATCACAAAAGTCAAAGGTTTGTCATTTTTTTGATAACTAAACCTTTTATATGGATCGCCGAAATATTTTCAAAAACAATAGTTTCCAACATTTTTTTCCAAAATTTTTTTTCAAAAAATCGGTTTTGTATTTTCACACAAGTTTTCAAAAATATTTTAGCCAAACTTTCTCAAAAAACATTAAAAACGTAAAAAACTAATTTTCAAAAAAAAACATGTTTTTTGAAAAGTTGAATCTTAAAAAATTGTTTTGGAAAAAAATTGTTAAAAACTTTTTTTGGAATGCAACTTTTTTTGTCGACAGAAAAAAATTTCTAAAAAAATTTTTTGATTTTTTTTTAGAAAAACGAATTTTATTTCGAAAACATTTTTTCAAAATTTGCTCTTTAGAAACTCAACTTTTTCGAAAAACATTTTTTTTAAACCTAACTTTATTTTTTATTTTTCAAAAATCAATTTGTTTGAGGAACGTTTTCAAAGAAAATTAATTTTTTTGCACAAAAATTTTTTTAAAAACTTTTTTGCTGCAAAACCAAAACAATTTTTTGAAAAATATAAATAAATAAGATGTTTTTTCGAAATAAATTTTTGGAATGCACATTTTTTCAAAAAAAATAAATTTCAAAAAATAAATGTTTTTACCAAAATAAATTTTTCAAGAAATTTTATTTCGTAACCATTTTTTCGAAATTTGCTTTTTTAAAACTCATCTTTCAACATTTTGTTTAAAACTCAAATTTATTTTTTTAAATCAATTTGTTTGAAAAACGTTTTTTATGAAAAAAAACTTTGGATAACTTTCGACAGGATAATGTATTTTTATTTTTTTTTCTATTTTTATTGTTAGTTTTTCTATGTTTTTATCCCATATGATCCCACGGGGTCCACTAAATATTACTTACTATATCGACTGTCAGTCGGGAAAGTGCTATTTTTAGCACTCCCTGAGTCCCTCACTGACTTTCACAATTTACTGTGCAAACATAAAAAGATGTGTGTAGGCAGGATTTTTATTTATTTGATTTTCGAAATAAAAATGTTTGATCGGTTATTGGAGATAAAGGCTCGGATAAAAGCCCAGGTGGAGTTTTTTGGTTTTTATTTTAGTTAAAAAGGTTTTTATAAAGAAATAATAGAGAATGATTTTCATGACCAAGAAGAAGAAGAGCAAAGTGGGTTTCGTGCAGGCAGATCTTGTAGTTATAACGTTTTTTGTCTTAAACAAGTAATTGACAAAAGGAGTGCCAGAAATATAGAGACTCATTTGACCTTTGTAGACCTACAAAAAGCATATGATACCGATGCAGGAGAAAAATTATGGACAGTGTTAGAACAAACTAATATTAATCATACATATATAAAAGCGATAAAACAACTTTACAAAGGGTCAAAATCTAAAATTAAAATTAGAAATCGACTTTTAAAAGAATTCCAGGTAACGAAAGGCTTAAGACAGGAATGTTGTATCTCTCCAACTCTTTTTAAAATATATATCGCAGTAGCTCTAAAAAACTGGAAACGTAAAGTACACGACATGGGAATAAAATTTAACGACCTATTTACCATATACACACTACAGTTTGCTGACAATAAAGTAATTAATTGTAGCCAATGATAAAGAAGACATGGAGTATATGATGAGAAAGTTAACGGAAGAATACCAAAAGTGGGGGATAACAGTGAACGTGGACAAGACACAGTACTTATGTATTGGAAACGAATCAAGTGAGTTAGAACTAGACAATGGACAAACAATATCTCCATGCAATGAGAATGTATACTTGGGTATCACACTTGATAAGACAGGAACAGACTGTAATGAACTGGAAAAAAAATAGTAAAAGCAAAAAAGGTTATTGGTTGTCTTAACAGTATTTTATGGAGCAGAGAGATAAAAAATAATGTAAAATTTAACATATATGAAACAAAAGTGAAAAGCACGCTGTTGTATGGAATAGAGACTTCGCGTAACAGAAAAATACAAACCAAAAATTGAAAGTGTCGAAATGGATGCAAAAGAACATCAATGAGAATATCTAGAACAGATCATATAAGAAATGAGATCATAAAAGAAAGAATGGGAATCGAGGGAAGCATAGTGGATAACATTACTAAAAGAAAACTGGTATGCTACGGCCATGTACAATGGATGAACGACGAAAGATTATCAAAGCAGGTCCTAGAATGGCAACCAATAGGGCGAAGAAAAAGAGGGCGTCCTAAACTGGAATGGCAATAGTCAATCCAAAGATCAATGAGTCAAAAAAACTTGACGAAACATGACTGTCAGGATCGAAGGAGGTGGAGAATAGGCGTCGGACAACGTAGAAAAACGTTCTAAACCGACATAGTAGTAATAGGTTTTTAAATTCAAAGTCAACCTCCAGTGGCGGATCCAGGGGGGTAGGGGGGCAGCATTACTTATTTAACATTTGTCATAAATTCTACCTAATTTTTTAAAAAATGCCAAAAATCTCCTTGAGATCCTAAATTTTACACCTCAGATCTATCAAAAACCGCTATTAAAAAATATTTTGATGTTTGCTGCCACTTTGGTCCCTCCCTCCCGGAAATCCTGGATCATCCTCCATAAGTAATTAAAGAATTATAGTTGAATTTAAAATATAAATAAAAGACAAAAAGGACAAAGGATAAATAGAAATAACATTTGTTTCTTTATTACTTTTTCCAGACATTTTTAAGATGTCTTTGTAATGCTTCTAATTATGTAGAACCCCACAAGAAAACCTAAGCGAACCGAACCAAGGTCCAGTTTAAAATACGTTTGTTCTATCGATCGTCTCTTTGTCTAATATTAAGACCGGCAAATTTCCATTTTAATTTTGCTTTGGTTTTAATTCTTATCCATTAATTCTTTTCTATCTGTTAGCTTTACATGTAATCTAACATTTGTCTTTTATTTGCAATGATCTTTGGGCTTTTGTCACCTTATCCATGTTTGATTTTGAAGTGTCCAGATCTGGGATTCATAGGTGAGTACAGGAAGGATACATTGGTTATACACTTTTGTTTTAAGGTGAGGATATTTTTTTTAGTTTTCAATTTGTTGTTTAATTTACCGAATGCTGCCCAGGCCAATCTTACTTGTCTCTTGATTTCAGCTGTTCGGTTTTTTTTTAATTTTATTAATAATTTGTACCAGATATATTTTTTTTTAGTTTATTCTGATCCTTGTTTGTTATGATTAATGTTTTAGGATATTTCACACTTTACCCTACATTTTTAGCTGCTGTATCCAGGTTCTTCCAGCATTTTTATCAGTTCTTCCTTCCCATCTGTTATTAAGGCGATATAACAAATAGTGTACAAAATATGTATATGTATAAATAATTTTAAAATTTAAATTTTGCCGCCACTGTAGTAAAATGCGTTCATGTCTAGAGAAACTCCAGTTTTTATTATAAAAACATACAGAAACCTTGATGTATTGGAACTGGAAAATTGCAGAAAGTTTTTCTTTGCATGTGTAAGCCGTTTTTCCAGCCACGGTGGATGATGTTTTCGATTTTTCCATGGGTTTCCACGTCCGCCTTTTGTTCTGCTACACGTGATATCGAAATTTGCGCATAAATCATTCTCGACATCAGGCAGAAACACGGGAGAAAATTTTCATTAAAGTTGAAAACATACGTTTCGATAAACGGCTCGCCAGTGGTGTGTCCTCTGATCATTCAAAATATTTTGTCTTTTAAAAACAAACATCTTAAAAACATTCCGTGTGCAAAACCTTGGAACAAGTAAGATTAACATTGCGTAGAAATAAAATTTCGGACTTCCATTGTCTTTATTTATTTTAAACCACGACGTTTCGGTTAGTAAGTATCTCTAACCGTTATCAAGTGTAAACTAAACAATCTAGTCTCTAGGCTACTACTTATACTACTTGGTGTGCAGTCAGGTGTGACGGCAGGCTGACAAAGCAATCAAGATTCTACCGGCCGACAAAGGAAACGCAACGGTGATCATGGATGTCGAGACTTACGACAAAAAGATCCAAGAAGTTCTGGAGAAAGGAGACTACAAGCAACTACCCAAAGACCCAACCACCACCATAGAAGGACGCATCTACAGGACTTTGAAGAAGTATGCTGAAAATATCCCGGACGCTGCTAGATCCCGCCTGACTCCACACCACAGTAAGGCACCACATTTTTATGGATTACCAAAGATCCATAAGAAGGATATACCACTGCGACCAATTACCAGCTCCAGGGACTCACCGACCAGCACTTTGTCGAGGTTTTTGTTGGACATAATTCAACCACTACAGGGTAAGTCCGAATCTTTTGTCAAAAACTCGGAACATTTTGTGGAGGTTTTAAAAGGTATCGAATTAGATCCCGGCGATAGATTTGTAAGTTTTGATGTAGAAAGTCTCTACACCAACGTGCCAATAAATGAGTCACTCAGTATCATTAAAAACAAATTACAAACTGATGATACACTTCACGAGAGAACAACGCTATCGGTGGAGGGGGTGATGGATCTTTTGGAGCTCTGTCTCCGTAACTCTTACTTTCAAGTGAAAGATAAGTTTGACGCGCAAAATGATGGACTCCCAATGGGTTCATCTCTTTCGCCAGTGGTAGCAAACATCTACATGGAGTGGTTCGAGGGCCATGCGATCAACACAGCAAGAGTCAAACCAAAACTACGGCTACGATACATGGATGCATAGACGAATGACAGAGATAGACCAGACACTTACACGGTGGGAGTTGTATTACTAAGTCGGCCCAGTATACCGGGGTGTCGTGCACGAATCAGCGCCTCTCCAACTTCGTGCACCGTACTATACATTTACAGGGGGATTTGAAACAATATAACGCTTGCGCAGTTTGTCTCTAAGCTACAGGATGGCTTTTCAAATTATTGTATACCGGATGCTCATATCCATCAATGAAATCGTTCTCCAATCAAGCTACATCTTTTAATATAGTGCTTTGAACAGTTTTTATCAAATTAAATTTTAACACTAAAAAACTCATTCTACTCGTCAATTACATAGATTTATATTTAAACGATGCGCGCTGCTAAAAATGAGTTATTTTGTGTCAAAGCTCAATTTGCTTAAAAAGACTCTATAAACACCAATCAATAAGGAAGCTTAATCAAAGAATGTTTAAATTAATGACTACTAGCAATAAAAAAAAGGAAAGTTAAATTTTTATTCAATCTATAAGGTTTAAAAGTTTGTTTCCCATTCATTTAGGTAAATAAATTTCCTTGAGAGGCTAATTTTCTAGTTAAAAAAAGGCTTTTTGACGAATATTCTTCCTTTTTATTAGTGCATAGAAAATATTTACACATTCTACATTAACTTAAATTAATAATGTATACTTTTACAATGCTTTATACATAATAATGTTGCAAATATAGGTTTCTATAAACGGAAACATTTTTAATTGTTTTTTCATGAAAAATAAAAAAATGTAACGTAGGCCTTTTAAAGTAAAGTGAATATTGCCGGTTATTCATTTAATTAAACAGGGTCCGGCATAACGATCTCCCACATTTTGCACTGCCACTGTGCCTGAATCACTGAAGAGAGGGGAAGCTTAGCGTAGTTGGTTGGTAGCTCGCGGCTTGCCATTACCTTGCCATCGTGCCTCCGTTATCGAGACATTAAGCAAAAGTAGGTAACGAATCTGTGATTACGACACAAAAAACTTTTCGTACTCACTTCGCACTTGGTAGACATGTTTTAGTTCCAGATACTTTGGGAATATCTGAACAGGAATATCGCTTTAGAGTTACTGCACAATGGCGTTTTTATTGTGGGAGATCATTCTGCTGGACCCTGTATATAAGTATAGTGAAATAATCTATGTTTTTCCAAATATTAACATTTAAAACTAAACATTTAAAACTCCGTCCAGGTTCAACGTGTCCATCACACACTATATATTTGTGAATTTCATCTTTCGTCAATGTTAGTTTTTTTGCCGAAGTATTTTTTTTAGGTTCCGTTTGGAAATGGCGCTTGCTAACATAGTCTTCGCACCCACGAACACAAAATTGTTTTCTTTTAAATTTCTTAATTACCGATAGACCACAATTTAGCAAAAAACACTTTTAAAAATAAGGTAAAAAGTCGAAAAATCACGAAAAACTGCAACCACAAATGAAAAATGCCGCATTACATTTACGTCATATTTTTATCTGTTTTGCCAATGTCAGTCATAATCAAAAACATATACCGAGAGTAGCGGTTAATGTCCATGGCGGAAGCACAGGAGTCTGTACATAATATTTTTATACCAGGGGTGACGGTCTGTAATAAGCGCCTCTCGAACTTTGTATTCCGAACTAATGTATACAGGGGGTATGTATAACAGTATTGTGACAAGACCGGGGTGCTTTCCTTACTATAAATAATTAGTATACTGTGCATGGATGACACATTTATTATATGGCCGGAAAATGATGACGAACTACAAAATTTTCTACACCATTTAAACGGTATTCGACCAACAATCAAGTGTACCATGGAAATTGAAAAAGATTCGGCCTTACCTTTTTTGGATGTTCTTGTCAAACGATTAGACAGAAACATTCAAACCACTGTATATAGGAAACCTACACACACGGGACAGTACCTAAATTTTAAGTCTAATCATTCTGTTGCAACAAAACAAGGAGTTATAAGAAGTTTGTATTTAAGAGCCGTAAATATTTGTAGTAATAATGAAGAATTAACCACAGAAATTAACAACATTAAAAAGGACTTACAACAGAATGGTTATTCCGAGAAATTAATAAACTCAACGATATTTAAAATTAAAAACAAACTAAATGTACCAAATTCTCAAAATAATAATCCGTTAGGTATTATTAACATTCCATATGTTCAAGGGATTTCAGAAAACATAAGACGAATAGCTAAACACTATAATATAAAAACAGTATGTTCTTCGGGAAATACGATAAGAAGTTTTGTAACTAAAACAAAACCAGACAATCCCTCAAATAATAAGGAATGTATTTACCAAATCCCGTGTGAGTGTGGTAAATCATATGTAGGTGAAACGAAACGCCCTCTTCAGGTTAGAGTAAATGAACATCTAAAAAGTACCCAATTAGGGAATATTGAAAAATCCGGTTTAGCAGATCATGCATGGTCAAATGATCACAGGATTCAGTGGTCAGAAGCTAAAGCTTTACATAAGGAGTCGCATTGGCGAAAACGAAAGTTTATTGAAGCTGCGTATATAATGCAGAATAAAGAAGTTTTCAGTCAACCAAGCACGGACATACCAAACATATGGAAACCACTCCTTAAGGAAAGCAGGCGTCTTAGGATTAAAAAGGGGGCGGGCCGTCACACCTGACTGCACACCAAGTAGTATAAGTAGTAGCATAGAGACTAGATTGTTTAGTTTACACTTGATAACGGTTAGAGATACTTACTAACCGAAACGTCGTGGTTTAAAATAAATAAAGACAATGGAAGTCCGAAATTTTATTTCTACACAATCATTGTCTACGAGTTTCAAACAAAGGATTAACATTGCGTTTACAGATTTCTGTTACTTTGGTAGGTAACCAACTTAGTAACATATGGGTGAGGAAAAAGTACCGGGACCCCTAAATATCTCGATAACTAAGAGTTATTTGCAAAAATGGTCTAAATAAAAGTTTTAGGATTGAATTTGTTCTATTTGGTCGTGACATTGACATTGACGTATCTGTCAGCATTAGGAGTTTTTCGGAAGTCAAGTTTAAAAATTTAAATGAAAACCATATTTTTTTCTTTTACCATTCGATGGAGAAAAAAAATCTACGTTTAAAATGACATTGTAATTTTGTGTCAGAATGACATTTCGAAGAATATAAATTAAATAATTGTTCGATTAACTTAACACTTTAAGAAACTCGTAGATTATTTAATTACCCCTGTATTTTAATATGCGTGTAGCTGTGACAATGACATTATATCTTAATATTGTGTCAAAACAAATCGCAAATTGTTTCTTGTTTGAAGGATATTTGTTTAAAAGTTTTCTTTTTACCAAAATGTTTCATCTTACAGAACAGGAAAGAATTTCTCTCCTGATAATGAGAGGATGGGGAGAGAGGCTAAGATCATACAGCGATGTAAAATTACTTTTTAACTCCAGTTTTCGAAATCATAACAACGCAACTTTAATATCAAAATCCACTGTAGAAAGGACGATCAGGAGGTTTTCGGAAACGGGAGCCGTTAAATCCAGGCCCAAATCAGGAAGACCAAAAACTGCAACCAATCCTGAAACATCCTTTACCGTGGTGATGTCATTTGTAGATGATCCTCACACTTCAACAAGAAAAGTGTCTTTAGAACACGAAATAGATCAAAAATCCGTTTTGAAGATATTAAAACAATCAAAGTTTCACCCCTATAAGCTCCATTTACTTCAAGAATTAAATGAAGATGATTTTGACAGACGCTTAGAATTTTGTGAGTTGACGAAAAAATAAATGACAACAATTTTATATCAAAAATCCTTTTTACGGATGAAGCAACATTTTGCTTAAATGGGCATGTTAATAGACATAATTGACGCTATTGGAATAACGAAAATCCTCACTGGATTTATGAGGCTCATACACAGCATCCACAAAAATTAAATGTTTGGATAGGGATTATTGATAATAGGATAATTGGTCCATTCTTTATCGAAGGAAATTTGAATTCAGAAAAGTATGAAACAATGTTAAGAAATCAGATTATTCCAGCTGCACGTAATACTGTAGGGGACAATTTTGAAAACATATGGTTTCAGCAAGATGGGGCTCCCCCTCACTATGCTCGGGACGTTCGCCAGTACCTAAATTTAGTGTTCCCTCATCGGTGGATCGGTAGAAGAGGTTCTGTAGAGTGGCCTCCTAGATCCCCGGATCTTATACCAATGGACTACTTCTTATGGGGATATTTAAAAGTATACAAAACTAATCCACGGGATCTCAATGAATTAAGAAACAGTATAATTCAGGTAGCAGCATTCATTCCTTTAGATTTCATCAGAAATGCCGTTCAAAGTTTTTACCACAGAATAGCCATTTGCCAAACAGTGAACGGAGGACAATTTGAGCAGTTGATTTAATTTTAATTTTTTACACTTAAATTTGAATTTGGAAAATCTTGTTAATTTTTTTAATTAAATTTATTTAAAAAATGACTAATATTATGTTATTCGTTATTAATAACAAAACTTTTAATTATTACTGTTATGATTTTAAAACAGTAGGTACATGTTTTTAAAAGAAATGTCTGGTTTTATCAAGTATATAACACAAAAGTAACACATTATGTGTTACATGTTGCTCCCAACAACATGTTTTAATAACGTAACACAATTTACAATAAAGCAATGTAACAGTTAATACCATTTGTTACATATTACTCTTACACAACATAAATGATTAGCATAACACATTTTACAACACGGCAATGTAACAGTTAATAACATTTGTTACATGTTACTCTCACACAAGATGGATGATTAAAGTAATCAAATTTACAACGAGGCAATTTAACAAATGCTAATTATTACGAAATTGTGCACACTGCTTCGTTACATGTAGCTTTAAAAAACATGTTTGATTAATGGAACACGATACACACCCAAGTGATGTTTTAGACTGTTAATTTTACGTTACCAAATTTACAACGAGGCAATTTACCAAATGTTAATTTTTACGATATCGTGCATACTGCTTTGTTACATGTAGCTTTAAAAAACATGTTTGATTGATGTAACACAACACACATTCAGGTGATGTTTTAGATTGTTCATTTTTGGTATCAAGTAATACCACTGGTTACATGTTACTCTAAAACCGCATGAGTGATTAACGTAACAAAATTTACAACGAGACAATGTAACAAAAGTTAATTGTTACATATCATACACCCTGGGGCATTTTATTGTGCTCAGACAAGACTCGAATCCCGAACTTCTGACTATGTTTCATCAGGTCCGGCTGTCAATTCCAGATCATGGACGACGTGATCTATGTGAACAGAGGCACTATTCTGGGTCTTGAATGATTGAATGAGAAGAGCTTTCGCTGAATGATGTGACCATCAACATTTTACGTGTTTGAAGTGAAATCTGTTCTCCTGTCCTGTACCGACTGAACTGGCTTGGAGCTAATTTATAGCTTGCCATTGGCCAAAGTATGTAATAGGAACTATCACATCGTTCGAGACCCAGAAGCAAGACCTGAATCATATGCGAGTCGTCACGTGATATGCATTAATATATATCGCAGCCCACGAAAAAGACTGTAGTGGGCTGCGTTAAAATAATTAATGGCTAATGAGTAAATTATAAAGAAAATACCTACAAGATAAACAATGCCGCGAACGTGTAATTAGTGTTGTTCCTTGTCGGTCCAACTATAAAACTGAAACTTAATATGTTGCAAACGGGAAAGAAGTGGTAAAAGATAAGATCTTGGATAAGATTGATCAAGTAATAGACATCCTTAGTGACATTTTAGATAGTGAGAGTGAAAAATGTGTTCAGTTGTCATTTCTTATTGAACAATTAGGTCTCTTGAAAAGGTAACCTGAGAATCGAAGATATGGTAGACACACTTTAATGTTGGCTTCATTTTTGTTTATCCAATCCCAGTGCATACACGTCAATTTACAATTCTAAGGTAATATGTCTTCCGCCCCTCGCAATATTAAAAAACTGATTTGTAAAATACTGTTAACAGATAGTAATCTCTCTGGTAGTGTGAAATATTTAAAAAGTAAGATACAGCTTTTAAAAGAACATGAGTTGGTAGTTAACTTACACTTTAACGAAATATATATTAAAATTTGTGTTGGATAATTTTTCAAAAAATTATTGACAGCCACTGAATGTGTTCATTGAATGTGAAAACCATCTCACTTATTCACAAAATCACTTGTTTCTATTTAATAAATTATTGTGAAATGTTTTATGTTGAAAATTTTTCTTCAGATAACTCTAGCGAGTGTTTTTGTGGAGAAAAACTATTGTCAAATCTTGAAAAAATTAGTTTAAGGGCATGTAAAGTTTTTTTAAATAATTTTATTAAAAAGCACAATGATTTAGTGTCTGCTAATAAATCTTTGAATAAGAACTCAGACAAAGATGATGACACTCAAAGAAAAATTAAAAAACTAAAAGCTTAGGTTTGATATGTCCAATTTTAAAAGACTTGTATAGATTTGAAGTTACTAACGATATTATGTACCTAATATGTGTACCTGAAGATATAGATATAGAGTGCAAATTTTGTATAATTTTTTATTTTATAGAATCAGTTCTTTTATCCATAATAAACACATATATCAGCAAAATATTTTTTTCAATTTTTGCCTATAAAAGAACAAAAATTTTTTGTTAATTTATTTATAAATTGTAAAAACATATAATATATTAAGCAATACAATAAGAATCCTGGGACTCCTAAGATCACGTGACCGCCGACTTGTTTATAACGCGCCATGGCCGGTCTTTATCGTTGGCTGCGATATATATCCTTGCTTGTGATTAGTTAAGACAAAGCAGTTCACACGATGTGAATAATTTCATCGTACGATTACGAGAAATCAACCCCTGGTAGGGGGTAGGACTGAATTACATTTTCGCACTCTTGGCATATAAAGTTCACTTCTTATCCAAATTTTTAGGGATAGAGGTGTGACGTTTTACTTTCGGGATGAAAAGTGACAAAGAAACAAAAAATCTTGATAAAAATAATGAAGAATAAAATGTGAAAATCGAGATGCAGAAGTGACTAATCAGACATAAAGAGTAAAAATACAAAATAATACGTCAAAACTCTCAAAACACCAAAAAAATAGAAAACAAACTCGGGAATAAACTAAAAAAAGCAAAAATAGCGTATAAACCTCGTGATAAAAGTGTATTTTTATCCCTCGACGATTTCTAACAAATTTTTTGAATCGGAATGACAAGTGCCACTTTTATCCCTTGGTATATCATATACTAATTTCAGTCGCCCTAGAAATGGAAAATTTCATAAATGATATATTTTACTACAATTTATAAGCCTCTTAAGATGTTCATACATTAGTATCTGGGAAGGAATTTTATTACTTTTTTATTGACTGTTACGTCAGTTTCGATGCCAATGCCAATGCTATTAAATATTTTATTTTTATCTGTGGATAATGATTTTTCACATTATAATATCAAATTGTCTATGCCTCTCTTCTTTAATGAATTCGCTGTTTCTTTTTATAAAGTTACCGTCAGTTTTCTAGAGTAAAATTTCAAGAGACAAAAAGAAAATACTCTGCCAATATATGGGCCCCTAAGCTCACACTAGGTACTATAGTTATAGTGTACGTGTGACCTAATAGAACTAAAAACTGAAACATATTTTATTCAACTCCAGACTACATTACCTTTTGTTTGATACCACACAAGCCATGTTTTGACTTAAACTCAAATTTTTGAAATCTACCCCCACCCTTAACAAAAAACAAAAACTAAAATGTATTTTGTTAAACTCTGGACTCAATTACCTTTCGTTTGATATAACATACGCCATATTTTCACTTAAACTCTAATTTTTAAAATATACCCCCACCCTTTTATTTTAAATAAATTAAAATGTATTTTGTTTAACTGCAGACTCAATTACCTTTCATTTGATATCACACACGCCATATTTTCACATAAACTCTAATTTTTTAAATCTACCCTCACCCTTTTATTTGGTTTGTGTTCGGTGGATTTTGTTCATTTTATTTAATGGGACCATCTCGACCCAAGACCATTGGCGTAGCTAGCCTTGCTTTTCAGGGGGGGCCGTGGCCCCGGTCTATCTTGAACAAAAAGCAAACATAGGTTTTAAAGAGTCGTGCAAAGTGTGCAATGAATAAAAAAAAATACGCGCATTAAATGTTCTAATATTTTAATATAACAAATTTAATAATACATTTACCAACTTATTTATATGTATACACAGGAAGTATGTGATTCAGCAATTCTACAAAGAAAGTTTTCTACGTCGCTGACTGAAAGCGTCTACCACACTGTCTAAGTCGACCTCAACATCTTTTTCTATGAATAACAATGACAAACCTGAGTGTCTCTCTTGAGTCATAGTTGTTCTAAGCCAATTAAAAAATCTCCTCATGGCAGAGAAAGACCTCTCGCAAGTTGCACTTGAAATTGGAAGAATACTCGTAACTTTAAAAAGTTGGTAGAGGTTTGGATAGGTGTTTTCTGCTATATGTTGTTTGATAGAATCATGACCAACAGTTTGATTTAACCGAAAAATACAATTCTTTAAAACGGTCATTTCTGCTCTTAGAGCAGAAGTATTAATATTAAAAATTTCCCGGTATTGCTCGACGAATTTATTCCATTTAACGACGTGGGAAATCTTAATATGAAAATGGTTATGAAATTGTCACCAAAATCGGAAAATTTTCATAAGACACTAAACGCTAACCTCAAAAAAACTAAAAAGATAATTATATTTATTTTAGAAAAACAGTTTAAAAAGGTCTTTTATAACCTTACGACATCTACAACCCGATTTCGGAAACAGAGGGGCAAAGGTCGCAGTCTTTATTAAATGCGAAATTTAACTTACACTTCTATAATATTTTACAAGATGTCGCCAATATGTATGAAATATTCAATATGCATAATTATGTTTAAATTTAAAAAATATTTTCGGGAAATTGCATAAGTGCAGAAAAGTTACCGATAATTTAAAGAGAAAAAGCCTAATTCCGCAAGACAAGGGCTTTTTCCTGAAATGTAAACATTATCTGAATGCTTTTAAATTTTAATGCACCTATTTTATTTGAATATTTCCCGAATAATAATAGAAAAGTATGTATTTTCAGCGTCATGTTCTTTTACTAGTAGTCGGTAGGGGAGGCCTAAAATATCTTAGGGGGGGCCTGAGGGACTTCAGGGGGGGCCAGGCCCCCCTGGCCCCCCCTAGCTACGCCAATGCCCAAGACCCAGCCTAGATACCAAATTTCATTAAAATCGGCCAAGCGGTTTTTGAGTTATGCGCGTTGGTCGTTACAGACAGACATACAGACACACAGACAGACAGACAGACAGAAATCATTTTCTTCTTGGAAAATATGCGCCTTAGACATTTATGGTTATGTACCAAATTTAAATAAAATATCCCTAATGATTTCGAAATTATTAATAAATTTCAATTTTTTTTTGAAAACTTTAACAATTCGCAAACCTTTAAGGAACACCCTGTATAAACCTACCAAAGTACAAGCTACAAAATGTGATTTTCCTAACTTCTTAGAAGTATCACGATCTATATTTTCTAAAAATGAATAAAATCACAAAAACCTTGTGAATATTATGGCTCTTTATAATATGTAGGTAATTTCAGAAATATTTTGTAAAAATTAAATTACAAAATACAAATAAATAAATATATAAATTTCACATAAAACTTGTGATATTAAAAAAAAGTCTCGCCCAAAAATATGTGCTAATGCAAGTTCGTTTTAATTTTCGGTATATTTAGTTTATTAGGCAGTCTGTAGTGGTTTATAGTTTGTGAATATAAATTAAATTAATATAATTTTATCTGCATTTCTAAGAACTAAAATTAAAAATATATTATGGTAATCCTATGTAATTGTGTAATCCTTTCGGTGTGCAACTTTAATTTCGTGGTCTCGAATTCATACGTTGCCTTCGATCTATCTTTACGCGAGACGAGGAAACCTTCCCTTTCTTTTAGTCACGTGACGTTGAATTTAACCTTCGCATATGATCACATGCCTGAAGTAAATCGATCACTGCCAACAGCATTCGTTTTTTGGACAGTTATTTGGTCGTTCCATCTAACCAAAACCGTTTTAAAACAGTCCTCGTACTGCATTGCGCGCGCTTTGGGATTTTTTGGACGATTTTACGACTGTCGCACTGCCAGATGGAACAGGTCCAATATGTAACGTGGGCATTTTTACTAAAAAGTGCCAAATTGCAGTGTTACAGTCATTTTTTACAATAGTTTTTTTCTTATCTTTGTTAAAACTTAAAAAAAAAGTAAATAAATCTAACTAAAATGTCGCTTTGTATTCCTACTTTGTTGCCCCATAAAAAAGTTACCTTGTCGTGGGTGTTTTGACCTGTATAAAAATAATGAAAAACTATCTACGCTCATTTGCATATTGACGTAAAATTACCACCTCTAGTCGAGTAAATCATAAAAAAATTAACCCCTCAAGGACTGGAGGCTACAAATGTAAAGTAAATATATTTTTTTGATGAAATGACATAGGTCTCCCCACTTCCACTTTTCTCTGTCTGTCGCTGTATTATAATGAACCATCTAGTTCCCGCATGTTTCTTCAAATCGTCCACCTATCTCATTTGAAGTCTTCCCCTACTTCCTTTATTTTCCCAAGGTCTTCAGTTTACAATACCTTTGTTCCATCGATCGTCTTTATGTCTGATTTTATGACCGGCAAGTTTCCATTTTAATTTTGCTACTTCTCTAACATTCCTTACTTTCGTTTTAATTCTTATCCATTAATTCCCTTTTCTATCTGTTAGCTTTACATGTAACATTTGTCTTTCCATTGATCTTTGGGCTTTTGTTACCTTATACATGTTTGATTTTGTAAGTGTCCAGGTCTGGGATCCATAGGTAAGTACAGGAAGGATACATTGGTTATACACGCTCGTTTTGTGGTACTGAGGATATTTTTGATTTTTTTAATATCTTAATTTACCGAATGTTGCCCAGGCCAATCTTACTCATCTCTTGATTTCAGCTGTTTTCTTTTTTTAATTTAGTAATACGTCCCAGGTATATACAATATTCCTCTACTTGTTCTGTTTTTTCTTGCTTTATTCTGATCGTGATATCTTAATCTGTGTTTATTATGATTTTAGTTTTAGTGTAGTTCATTCTTAAGCCTATATTTTTAGCTGCTATATCCAGTTCTTCCAGCATTTTTATCAGTCCTTCTTTCTTATCTGTAATTAGGGCGATATCATCAGCATATCTTAGGTGGTTCAAGTATTGTCCGCTTATTTGATCAGTGGCGTAGCGTGGGGGGGAGGGGGCGCGGGTGGTTTGTCGCCCCCCCCGCTCCGAAGGTACTGGCGCCCCATGGGTGGCCGAAGCGCCCTATGATTCTATGCTTCATTAAGTATCAGGGTTGAGAGAGCGGCAAAGGAAACTCATGATGACCTTGTTTTTTTTTTTCAAGATTTTTGATTGGCGTCGTTTTTAGCTGTCAGTCCCCCCGCCCCTTCAGGCACGCTACACCGCTGTATTTAATACCTATTTCTTTTCAATCTAAGTTTTTAAAAACATGTTCTGGGATCTGGATAAATAGTTTGTGTCACCCTGTCTGACACCTCTTCTTATGATTGAGTTGGTTCCTTCGCGGATTTTGATTGATGTTGTCGCTTTACTATATTATACAGGGTGTTCGGCACATGAACCGTCAAAATTTTTTGGAATATTGTTGGGGTCATTTGCTACCTTTTCAACCTTGGAACTTGGGTCCTAAGAGTCACGGCTAAAGAGATATGAATTTTTAATTTTTTTTTCAAATTATCCAAAATCCCATCTTTAAACCCTCGTAAGCTTTTTATTAATGTCTGGAAAAGCACCATTTTTTTATAATTCTGTAATCTTATGCTTCTTCAACTAATTAATAGATTTGTTAAAATTGATATACCAAAGGGACATACGAGGTTTTTTATTGAAGAACATTAATGATTTTGTGAAAAAAAATCCAGTTCAAAATTAAAAATCAAAAAAAGTATCGACAATTGAGAACTTCATTTTCTTTTAAAAACTTCTTTAGTTGATTACCTTTCTAACGGTATGCTACAAATTGTTAAAAAAAAACATGTCTGCTTTAAAATACCGATATTCCGTCAGAAGGGCGAGAGTCGTTCGGAATTGGTAAGAAAATAATTTGATGTTTATGATCGTTTACCTATTTAAACAAAAGTTAAACTTTTAACAATAATGTATTGTGTTATTTATTTATAAATTTTGTTCGAAACGATCATAAACATCAAATTGTTTTTCTTATCAAGTCCGAACGATTATTGCCCGTCTCACGGAATATCCGTATTTTAAAGCAGAATTGTTTTTTATGTGTACCATACCGTTGGAAAGGTAATCAACTAGAGAAGTTTTTAAAATAAAATGAAGTTCTCAAGTGTCGATACTTTTTTTTAATTTTTAATGTTGAAATTGATTTTCTTTCACAAAATCACTAATGTTCTTCAATAAAAAACCTTTGCTACATAAATTTTAACAAATCTATTAATTAGTTAAAGTAGCATAAGATTACAGAATTATAAAAAAAAATTGTGCTTTTCCAGACATTAATAAAACGCTTACGAGGGTTTAAAGGTGGGATTTTTGGTAATTTAAGAAAAAAAATTAAAAAATTCATATCTCTTTAGCCATGACTCTAAGGATCCAAGTTCCAAGGTTGAAAAGGTAGCAAATAACCCCCACAATATCCCAAAAAATTTTGATGGATCATGTGTTCGGCACACCCTGTATATTAGTTATAAAGTCTGAGTATCTGTGATCTATACTGCCCATATATTGGAATGTTGTATTCATTGGCTTGTTCTATTAGGATTTTCATGAAAAGTTGAGGAGATACATGCCGTCAAAGTTGGTAAAAAATTTAAAAAGTCAATTAAAATGTAAAACTTTATATCTGATTATTACATTTCAGTAACTTAAACACGACTAGGAATTCCTAATGTCTTTAAGTAAAAGTATCGAACGCACCTAATCTGGTTATACGTAACGAATCCCTTCTTGTAAGGCTTAACAGAGGGTCTCGACAAACAATTAGTTTGAATGACTTTTTTTATGCGACTAATTTTAATAAGGCAAGTATACTCTTTTGTGTTTGATTTTTTCTTCCATAATTAGGTGGTTTGTTGTTGTTTTTGTTGTTGTTCAAAGTACCGTTTTCTCATTATATTGCGATTTTTTCATTATTATGGTTGGGATTGTTTTTTACTCTTTTAAAGTACGTGAGCTCATTAAAACGAGGGGCTTGTTAACATTGAAAGAGGGTGGCTTGTTGAAAAAAAAAAACTAGGCAGATTATTGTGTACAAAATGTGTGACGCAAATGTCATTTTGTAAATTTTAATGGAGCTTTTAATCAACAATTTATTTCGAAAACCTATTTAAAGTAATATACATGTACGGATAGTCGACATTACTAAAGACTATTTCTAAATAAATTGAAAATTAAAGGAAAAATTATAAGAGATAAAAAAGATAGACACGTATAAAAACTTTCATATTTTTTAAGATTTTAGACTCCTCTGTACGACTCGAATTTTTTTTAGAATATAAGCGATAATCAGAAAAATATTGTGAACGTAAAAACATACAAATTTGACCTATAATATGAAAAAAAAAATTAAAATTATGTCTCATAATTTACTTTGAAAAAGTTCAAAAATGAGACAGGTGAGGCGAAATATGAGACAGTGATAAAATTCACGTATAAACAGCATATATGTAATATTCCAATACTCCCTGTTACCTATTTACACAATGGTTGGTGTTTGATGCAAAGATTCAGAAATAAAGGTACGAAAAATGCACAGATGTCAAATTTACATACATAGAGTTTTTGTCAACTGTACGCCGATGATTTGACCTAACGAATACAAGAATAAAATAATATTCATGCGTAAAAGTATAACCGATCAGGACATTTTATCTTAAGGACCGCAAAAAGGATAGACTTATACCCATTGATATTGCCATTTCAAATATGTTTGCATTCTGCGTCGTAAGGTACCGTAGGTATTGCAATAATACGTACTATATGGAAATAATATGCATATGTCTTTGAAAGCCACCAATCAGGTCTTTTTTGCTTAAAGACCCCAAGGGGGAAAATACGCCATTTTCATTTTTTTAAATTTAAGTCAAAAATTGTATTAAGTTACCCTAAGCGCCGTGATGTTTCAAGTTTGAGGCAAATCGTTTCATATATAGGAAAATTCGTTATTTTATTTATTTATCTAATAGAAAAAATTGTTGAATTGTATACTAACCCCGAATACCTAGTTGGAAAAGTTTCAAAAAAGTTATGATCAAACAAATAAACAAATATATTATATGAAGTCAAGCTAAATAGAACTGTTTAAACAATTGCCAATGGTAACATCATAAAATAAAAAATCTGGCGGCGAATTGTCCCCGCGGCGAATCGGCCGGCGGCGAATTGTCCCGCGGAGAATCGGCCGCGGCGAATCGGCTGCGGCGAATCGGCCGCGGCGAATTGTCCCCTACCCCAAATAATATGGGAGTTTACTGTTCACTTATACGAAGTTTATAATGAATGATATTATAATTTGTATAAAATGGACTACTTTTCATAACTGACTTGTTCTATTTACTTCCGAAATGACTGCGGCTTTCCATTCCTTTTCTAATTTTCCACGGAATTTCCATTTTAAGGTGACCAAATATGATCTAGACCATATCGTATTAATGTTTTTTAAATGCCTATTTTAAAATCTCTTTATTAAGGTTCGGTTCGGTTCGGTCAGTCTTCAGTTCTAGTAAAAAAAATAACAAATACATAAACCGCAATTTCTTACAAAATTTAAATTAAAAACCGGATTTTTTTTTGTTTTTTTTTGTTGTCTCCTTGACTCCTATTCCCCGGACATCCCCGATCGGCTACTGATATTTATTTTAATAAAATTTAATAAATTAAAAAAGGGAAAACCTTTTTTAATCTTAATAAAGAACAAAAGGTTTCTAAACTGAGCACGATTTTTTTGTAGTTTGGAATTAATGTAAAGAAAAATGTCAAAATATATTCAGAGCGTCTAGAATTAACCAGACAGGGACTAACCGCAAAAATTTTTGGGGGCAAGACAAAACAAACCCTTATTGTAGTTTCTCTCATACCTCGGTAGATGGCGATTATAGACAAAACCGAGTCTTTAGATAAAATGTCCCTAAGGACGAAACAGTTAAGTGTCAACACTTATTAGGTGACTATTACATCTTGGACCCCCGTTAAGCTTTCGAGCTACCCACGGAAAAATATGAGAGAAACAAAAAATTCATTTTATCCGATCAGCCACGCAAACTTGTTTGATTTTTAAATTCATGGGTACAATTCACGTTTCTTATTAACGCTATTTACTTTTCGATAAAGAAAGAGGGAAATATGGTCTCCTTAAAGCACTTCCAGGTTGACATGGATAGTCACGTGAGCTGGATAGTCACGATTAATGACTGCATCGTTTTGCGGGGCTTTTTATAATTGTCATTATCGTTACGAAGTCCGTGATTTTGGCCCAGGTAGCGCTATTTTTAATTTCTTCCGTCTACCGAGTCACTCAAAAAAATGTTGAATGAACCCCCAGAAATGCTATCGTAAAACTATGCAACCTAATTAATGCGTCTTTTAAGCTTAGGTATGTACCTAAACTGTGGAAAGTTGCAGAAGTTATCATGATTCCAAAACCGGGAAAACCACTCCATGACGTGTCATCTTACAGGCCAATATCTTTGCTGCCAATTATACCCAAGCTCTATGAACAATTATTGCTTAAAAGAATAAAACCCATCATAGAGACAAGAAATTATTCCGTCTCATCAATTTGGTTTTCGAGACAAGCATTCCACGATAGATCAAGTACACAGAATTACTAATATAATAGAAAAAGCATTAGAAGAGGGAAAAGTTTGTTCTGCAGTTTTTCTAGATGTAGCACAAGCATTTGACAAAGTGTGGAATAAAGGCCTTAATTTTAAACTAAAACGGTTTCTGCCAAAACAATATTCGGATATTTTGGAATCATACATATCTGATAGACATTTTAGAGTAAAACAGGAAGACTCATACTCAAATTTAAGAGAAATTCAAGCAGGCGTGCCCCAGGGTCGCGTACTCGGCCCATATCTATACTTATTATTCACTTGTGATATCCCAAAGTCAGAAAATTGCCACTTAGCAACATTTGCCGATGATACTGGTTTATTGACGGTAGAAAAATCTATTGAAAAATGCATAGAAAAACTTCAGGATGCAGTCACCCAAGTTTACAGTTGGACCACAAAGTGCCGAATAAAATTAAATGAAACCAAATCAATTCATGTTGATTTTACAAACAAAAATATAAATCACATACAAATTACAATTAACAACATTCCCGTACCATATTCAAATCAGGCAAAATATCTAGGTATGACACTTGATGCCAAATTGCGCTGGAAAACACATGTTAAGAAAGAAAAAGAAGAACTTGAGATAAGGTATAGAAAAATGAACTGGCTAATTGGAAGGAAGTCCAATTTAACAATTCATAATAAGTTACTGCTTTATAGACAAATACTGAAACCAGTATGGACATATGATATTCAACTATGGGGTTGTTCTAAAGAGAGTAACATTCTAGTTGTACAGAGATTTCAAAATAAAGTATTAAGAAACATTGTGAATGCACCTTGGTACGTTCGAAATAGTGACCTTCATCGAGATCTAAAAATCGAAACTGTAGCAGAGACTATAAAAAAGTACGTAAAAAGCCATGAAGATAGACTCCATCGGCATGTGAATGTGGAAGCAATTCAGCTTCTAGACAATACTATGCTAGTTCGAAGACTAAAAAGAATGAAGCCGTTTGAGCTAGTAAACGAAGGGAATTACACATAAAACAAAATAATGCAATAAACACAACACAATTGTGAGTTACAGACTAAACAAAGCGGGGAGAACTGTTGAGTGAACCCTAAGCTTAAATCTGATTTTTCTAGTAAATTAAGTTAAAACAAAATTGCTAATTAGTCTTACTGACTAGATTGTAATACAATAAACACAGTGTGTTTGACAAAAAAAAAATGTTGTCTGGTGTTCGAAGGTTCGGTTCGGTTCGGTTCGGTTCGGTAAGGAGCAACTAACGTGGCAATTACCCTCCTACAAAAAAATATATGCACTTTTTGCTAACAATTAAAGGCAAATAGGAGAATGACCCCCCCCCCCCTAAAAAAATTGTATTACTAACAATAATAACATTACTAATACACACATGCGTTCAAGAGAAGCAACATACTTGGTTTGGATATACATTATACTCCCCCAAAAATATCACGAGGGGGATCCACCCGCCTACTCTTGGCGGAGGGGTGGTTTCCCCCCTTAAATATGGTTGTCTTAAATAAAAATTCAAGTGTATACCAAATGCTCTGAGGGGGAGTGATATACATCGTTGGAAAGGAAATTTCTTCAGCTTTAAAAATAAGTTTTAAAGGCAGACATGTAGGGCAATAACCTCTAATTTATTTAAAGGCCTATAAAATATGCGCCACTGATGTAAGGGGGCGTGTTATACGTCGTTACTTAGTTATTTTTGGTCAAGTTAAAAGTTTGCAAATAATTAGAAAAATGCTGTAAAAGATCACTTTTGAGAGAAGCGAGAGGGAAGATGCCCACTCCTCCAATTTAAATAAATTCAACTTCGAAAAATTAAGTCTTAAGTTAATACTTATCAAAAATAGTTTTTTACTCACCTTGAGTATCATTTACTGAGTTACAAAAATGAATGTTCAAAATTTTTGTTTGATTTGAGGATTTCTACAAACACATTTATTATTATTTCAAGGCGGCTTTAAAAAGTTTTGTCTAAATTATTAAATATTTTACTGTATACAATGGGTTTTTGAACAAAAATACTCTTGAAAAAAACCAATGTGTTTAGGATATAAAATGCCACAAGAAAAATAAAAAAATATATATTTTAAACATTTGTATACATGGTATTCCTATGAAGCTTATCTAATTCCCTCCCAAAACTCTGGTCGTAAGGAGCGACTAAAGGGTAAACCCACAAAAAAAATTGTGTATGCTTAAGACCACATGGCAGAAGTGTAAACTTCAACAAGGCGAAATTAATAATACTGGCCTTTATCTGCATCATCATATCGCTCGCTGAATGTTCCTCTCACAGTTAGTCGACTCGAGCCGACTTCACCCGAATGAGGGTTACATAGCCGAGCCTGACGGCTCAGTTCAATTCACTACCCAGAAAAACTGCTGAACGCGCCTAAAGAAGTTTACACTTCACAACTTATCTCTTGTTTGTTTGTTATAGGGCTAGAAATGAGCGTGGGCCTCAATTATTTCTAAATGTTGAATGTTTTTGGTACATTTGACAATATTTCAGATACATCTAATTTAACTTCACAAAAAGATTTTGATATAAAACTTTCTCAAACATTTTTAAATAAAATGTTGGATACTCAAACATCTTTAAAAGACAAGGCTAGACTTCTAGCTTTACAGGAACCCGAAGGCTCTTTTTGGCTTCATTGAACCTTCATCTTCTTTGGGTAACCTTTTAGACAACTCGTCCTTCCGCTTATCTGTCGCTCTAAGAATAGGTCAGCCTGTGTGTGAGCAACACGTCTGCACTTGTGACAAAACAGTTGACATCTACGGCCATCATGGCTTATGATGCTTAAAGAGTGCAGGTCGTTTAGCTAGACACAGGCTGATTAATGATATTATTAAGAGGTCTCTTGGTTCTGCAGATTTTCCTGCAGTACTGGAGCCTCCAGGTATTTGTCGTGGCGACGGTAAGCGGGCGGACGGGATGACTTTGGTGCCATGGATGAGGGGTAAGTCTTTAATGTGGGATGCTTCATGCAGGGACACCCTTGCAGATTCCTACATAAACAAAACTTCAGTAAAATCTGGGGAAGCAGCTCACCTTGGAGAAGTTCAAAAGAGGGAGAAATATAAAGATCTTTTCTTATTTGTACCCCTTATTGTTGAGACATTGGGCCCGTGGGGAGAGGAAGCTAAGAACTTCATTAATGACATCAGTAAAAAAATTAAACATCCAAAAGTTCGTAGCTTCATCTCCCAACGGATAGGCCTCGCAATTCAAAGGGGTAATGCCTGAGTCTTTTCTGGAAGAAATTTTTTATTTATAGTGTATTATTGTTCGTATTATTTTTTTTATTATTATTATTTTACTTTTCTTATGTATTATTCTATTTTTATTAGTTTTTATGTTTTACTATTTTATACAAATTTTTATCAAAATGTTAATTTTAATTGTTCTATGTGATAAGATTTGACAAAAATTTTCCCTTTAAAATTTTTGGGAGTCTCTGTATATTTTGCAGTCATCACTCCTATAGCTGTAAATTAAGTGGGTTAATAGGTCTAGGTGATTTTTCGTTGCATCAATGAGTTTTTTGAAAATAAATTTTACAATGTTACAATAATAAGTATGTTTTGTCTGTCTGTCAATATCAGCTTTCTGCAAAAGTTAGATGAATCATAACAAAAACATTTCATGTAAAAAAAAGCCAAGTACGCGAAAATGGCATTCCGTAAAAAGAATTGAGATAAACGTAAAGCTAAGTTTTCCAATACAAATTTCAAAATGAAAGGTTCTTACTAGTTTGGAAATGTTTTTTTTAAACTTTGCTATTACAGCCAAACTTCTTTATGTTCAATTTAGCACTGTGTCTAAGAGTCATTTACAGCCGTAATAGCCAAGTTTAGAAAAATATTTCCAAATTAGTAAGAACCTTTCATTTTGAAATTTGTATTGGAAAACTTGGTTTTTACTTTTATCTCAATTCTTTTTACGGAATGCCATTTTCGCGTACTTGGCTTTTTTTTGCATGCAATGCTTTTGTTATGATTTCACTTCTTTTTTAAAGGAATTGGATAATACTTAATTTTTAAAGTAGTAAAATATGCGGAATAATGTTCAAAACTTTTGCAATGCCTTACTTAAATTTTTGAGATTTTTTAATTTTTTTCCATGGTTTTATCGTAGTTCCTATCAGCCTTCCAAAGCTCAACTCTTTAGCGTTTCTGAAAGTGCACAATGTTACTTTTACATAACTTTACATGTATAGGGGAGGGAAATAAATTAAAATTGTCGTGGTTTTAAATTTTGTCCTATAGTTTTATCATAGTTCCTATCAGTCTTCCAATGCTCAGCTTTCTAGCGTTTCTGGAAGTGGGTAATGTTACTTTTACATAACTTTACATTTATAGGGGAGGAGAGTAAATGAAAATATTGGACTTTTTAAATTTTTTCCCATGGTTTTATCATAATTTCTATCAGCATTCCAATGCTCAGCTCTCTAGCATTTCTGGAAGTGGGCAATGTTAGTTTTATATACATTTACATTTATAGGAGAGGGAAGTAAATTAAAATGTTGGTGTTTTTAAATTTTTTCATATAGTTTTATTATATTGCCTTTCAGTCTTAAAAAGTTCAGCTCTCTAGCGTTTCTGGAAGTGGGCAGTGTTACTTTTACATAACTTTACATTAATAGGGGAAGGAAGTTAATTAGAATTTTGGGGTGTTTTAATTTTTTTCTAAAACTTTATCATAGTAACTATTGGTCTTCCAAAGCTCAGCTCTCTAGTATGTCTGGAAGTAGGCAATGTTACAACCGAACCGAACTTAACTTTACATTTATAGGGGAGGGAAGTAAATTAGAATTTTGGGGTGTTTTAATTTTTTCCTATAGTTTTATCATAGTTCCTATCAGTCTGCCAAAGCTCAACTCTTTAGCATTTCTGGAAGTGGGCAATGCTACTTTTACATAACTTTAAATGTATAGGGGAGGGGAGTAAATTAAAATTTTGGGGTTTTTTGATTTTTTCCTATAGTTTTATCATAGTTCCTATCAGTTTGCCAAAGCTCAACTCTCTAGCATTTCTGGAAGTGGGCGATGCTAATTTTACATAATTTTAAATGTATAGGGGAGGGGAGTAAATTAAAATTTTGGGGTTTTTTGATTTTTTCCAGGGGTTTGGTCATAATTTCTATCAGTCTGCCAAATTTCAGCTTTGTAGCATGTCTGGAAGTACAGTAGAATATTGATGATCTATACATGAGTGAGTCAGTGAGTGAGTGGCAATTTCGACGTTTTTTGAAATTTCGTAACTACTTTACTACTTTATGGAATCCATGAAACTTGGAGGGGTTGTTAACTCCATGGAGATCTACGATTGTGCAAAGTTTGAGATTTGTAGCTCATTCTGAAGTAGAGTTTTAGATAGGTCAAATATCGGCTGAAATGTTTTTTAAAGATTTGAATGCAATCAACTGCAAAAAAATTGCTTGGCATAATTTTAGTTCGGCAGAAAAAAAAACAATTATATAATTTTTTCCTATTTTTTTTTTCAATAGAAACAAATACAAAAAAACCAAGAGATCACTTTTTTTTACACACTTCACAAAACATTGACTTTTGGTTAGTTGATAAACGCTGTTGCCAAACAACACATATCTACCACATTTCATAAAAAGTAATTTTTAATAAAGGTCATTAAATTAAATATGCGGATCTAATATAGGACTCCTCTATTTCTTTATATTCTTTGTAAATTTTTATAATTTTTGTTTTTATTTTATGAGTTACTTATTTTTTACTGGGTTTAAAATATTTTGAATTGATGTAATTAAATAATTAATTAAAAATAGAGGGTTAGTTGAAAACACTAAAAATAATAAAAAAACGCTATTTTAAAAATTTGAACTCTTTATAAGAAACAAAAAAAAAGTAATTTACACCAAAATAAAATTTTCATAAATAAAAAATTTATCGGCCTCCTCCCAAATAGCAGATTTTACAAAAATGCCATGAAGCTTAAAAACGGCGTGTCATATCAAGATGGGGCTCAGTTTGTCTCTATAAAAATATTGTCAATAAAATGACGTTGTCAAATTTGTGGTCCCTCGAGTCGGATTCGAGACTTCAGAAAAAAAATTTACTTTTTTTAGATTTTTTTTCAATTTTTGCTTCACATTGATTCCCCTATTAACCTCTTAGCTACAAAATTTAAAAAAAAATCCAGGTGCGTATTTTTTTTCCTAATTTTTTCCTGAAATCTCGGATTTGACTTTACGGACCAAAAATTTGACAACGTCATTTTATTGACAGATTCAACTTTTTGTAAAGAAGTTTTAACAAATATCTGCCCCAATAATAAATTTTTGGAATTCTGAATTTTTGAATTTTCCCTTCTAGCTTCAAAACTACAACGGCTAGAAAAAAACGTTTGACATACTTTTTTATTGTCTCAAAATTTGAGGACAGTAATATGAAATCCCCAATCCTCTATCTTTTATAATAAGGGAGTTGCCCATTCAATACCAACAACATATAACAAAAGACAAATTTGGATAACCACCAAAAGTTAAAAAAAAGTTAAAAATAGTAAAACTTTAACCGGAAAATAGTATACTTATGCTAAGGCTCAAAAACATGCATTTTCACAAAGAAAGAATAAGCGTTGTTTGCAAAGTTATAAAAGTTGAAATATAAATAAGCATGTTACTGATCTTTTAAAAACGCTCTAGAGACGCCAAAACATGTGCATTTTAAACATTAAATGCATTACCCTGGAACAGGACAATTAACTTTTAAATTGCTTTAAAATCCAGTCCACCATTGTCGTTATTCTTGAAATCTCCCCGAGCGAGTACTCCTCGAAATTCGAGCGAGGACCAATAAAGATGCGGAAATCAAGTGACATCGCATGCGCAGTTTGACTTTCACCCGATTTTGAGGCAGTACTCCCCGGGGAGATTTCGAGAATACTGACACATGTAGAGGTCTCACAACTTTACACTTTGTTACCGTTATTGTTATTACTGAGTCTGCGCATCAGAAGCTTCTCCCTCTTTTTTTGTTATTTACGGTAACGGCGCTCGGTACTTACGGTGGCCGTCGTTAATGTTACCGTTATTTTTTAAGGTTAGTTTTGTATTGTTTTAATGCAGTTCAATTTTTTACTAAAATTCAATAGTTTAGTTTGTAAAAAGCCATAAATCTAATAAAAATAAATAAACAAACATAAATAAACAAAAAGATAAAGGAATGTGAAACTTCTAAATTTACGTTTGTGTTATGTTTATCTCTATAGTGTTCCAAAATCTACCTTTTTTGTCCTGAATATTACCGTTATTCTTAGTAACAATAACGGTAACAGCTGTCAAATTTTATGTTATTTTAACTGACCCAAAATGTCGTTATTAAATTCCTTAAAGAACAAGTACAAAATATATATGGATTTGTATAAGTAATTGAAGTTTTAAGTAGGTCAGTTTTTTAAAAATGTACTTCAATTATTAAGTACCTTAGTTTTGTAGATACTTGAAGTTGAAGTACATTTTAGTGTACTTGAAGTTCACTATAAAAATAAAATTTAGGTCACAATTGAAGTACTTGCAAGGACTTAAAATACGATATCAAGGATTTTACTTGATGTACCTTTCAAATCTGCCATCAAGAGCCATTTTTTCTTACTCTTATGGTTACCTTTACCGGATAAAACCCTCGGCCTATACCGTAAATTAAGATCTTCAAGTCGTTAAAAAACAGCTTTTGCACAAAAACAGTTTAGTGACAAACATAACCATACCTTTTTTATTGACATTTGTTGTTTTTGTGTATAGTTGATGCAGGGCTATCAAAACGGACGGGCCACGATCCTCCACTTTGTTGACGTCACATCCGGGGCTGATTTTTTTTTGATTGTCACGTTACGACACAGCTGATTGTCTTTAAAATATTGAAGTTGGAATGACGGTTCATGAATATTTGATTTTTTTTTAATAAAGCCGTTTTTGAGATTATTTTTAGTTTATTTTGGCAGAACAATTTTTTTAAATTGTATAGTAATCCTTAATTTTTCAGAGCCGCTTCATTAGCTCACACAAAAATTAAGTTTAAAGTAGAAGCGAATGTGACAATCACAGATGACAAAGTCAAATACATGTCAAATATAACAGTTGGCATGTGGTATATGGCGGGTAATTTGAATTCAAAATAAGGAATGCTAAATCTTGAAGATTTTAACCTTTTAATCATGTTGCTTCCTTACAAAACTTTGGTGGAATATCGGGATGGTGTCTGAGAATATTTCACTGAAATTTTGCGGAAATCTGTAGTGCCATTTTGAAAATATCATAAAAAAACGTCTGACCTCCCATAAGACCCAATGTAAAATTCAGCCCCGGGAGAACAGCTGATTTTTTCAGGGTCGTGGCCTCTATTTTTGTGTTGGCCTTGGTTGATGTTCTATTAAAGTGACACCGCGTCTTCAAAACCTTGATGGGCGGGAAGGGAGTAGAGGGGTACATACAGTGGCACGCACTTCCTTTAATTTTTTTATTGATATTGATTTCCAAAATGAGGCACTGCAATAATTAGTCATTAGCTTACCATTTTACTTACTTTTTATTGATGTCTTCTTCTAAACGATTTCATTAGAAAGGAACATATATACTCTTATCTGGTTGTTACGAACATATTATTGATTAAGACGGGCTTTGACGTTTTCTATACGTTGTTGTTTTGACGGTTTATGTCAAACAAATTATGACGCAGCTTTTTACAAAACAAATTAGCGTTTCTGCAACTAAATCAATATTTGCGCACATTTTAATATAATTTTGGATCCTCTTTTCTGTTTCGGATCTTTATTTATTAGGTAAGTACCTATTTCATCTCTCCTTTAAAATGTATTAGTGTTTTATCCTCCGAACATTAAACCCCGAGCGGCACATTGCATGTACAAAGTGAAACACTAATTTTTTAAGGCTTCTTTACATAGATTTTGCCGCAAAAATTGGTTTACCATAGCTATGACGCGGTGCCACTTTAATACAACATCAACTATAGATTCCTACAAACAAAGAGGGACATTTTGCGTCAGTAAAATAACAGAAAATTTGACAGCTGTTACCGTTATTGTTACTAAGAATAACGGTAACATTCAGGGAAAAAAAGATTAATTTTGAAACACTAAAGTTAAGCATAACCCAAACGTTAATTTAGTAGTTTCTAACTCTTTGAACTTTTTGTTTATTTATTTTTATTAGATTTATGGTTTTTTAAAAACCAAACTACCGAATTTTAGTAAAAAATTCGACTGCATTAAAAAAAACAATACAAAACAAACCTTAAAAAATAACGGTAACATTAAAGCACGGCCATAGTAAGTACCGGTCGCTGTTACTGTAAATATCAAAAAAGGAGCGAGAAGCAGCTAATGCGCAGACTCAGTAATAACAATAACGGTAACAAAGTGTAAAATACGTGACCCATATTAGCACAAAAATATCTGTTTGTCTTATAGTTTAATAACAAAACAAACTTTCTAACCTATATCACAATGTGTGTGGCTAATGATAAAGAAGACATATACAGGGTGTTCCTTAAGGGTTTGCGAATATTTAAGGAGGTGATTTTACATTAAAAAATAATGATAATTTGTCGTATAAACTGTGGTCGAAAAATGCACCGTTATAAAAATACAGGGTGTTAAAATTTTCAAAAAAAAAATTGAAATTTATTAATAATTTCGAAATCATTGGGGATATTTTATTCAAATTTGGTACATAACCATAAATGTCTAAGGCGCATATTTTCCAAGAAGAAAATGATTTTTAACTTCGACAGTGGCGTGCGTACGGGCACTATATTTTTTATTTTTTTAGAAAAAAATAGTACGCCACTGGTTTTTTTTTAAGTTTTACTTTTTGAATTATCCACTTAATTCTTAAGAAAAAAGGTCTCTTAATTTTTATCTCTACAGGGCGTCGTTCTTGAGTAAAAAAATAAAAACCGTTGTTCTGCAAAAGCAAAATAATGTGACCAATTAAAGAATACAATTGATCAAGTTGCCTTAGAAATATCTCGATTTAATTCAAATTTAGTACGTAATAGGCTATTAAGATGCGTTTTTCTCAATAAAAAAATAATGTTCAGCTTCAGCAGTGGCGTGCGTACGGGTACTAAATTTTAAATTTTTAAAGAAAAAATAGTACGCCACTGGTTTTTTTTTAAAGCCTATTATTACGTACTAAATTTGAATTAAATCGAGATATTTCTAAAGCAACTTGATCAATTGTATTCTTTAAATGGTCACATTATTTTGCTTTTGCAGATCAACGGTTTTTATTTTTTTACTCAAGAACGACGCCCTGTAGAGAAAAAAATTAAGAGACCTTTTTTCTTTCGAATTAAGTGGATAATTCAAAAAGTAAAATTTTTTTGAAAAAAACTAGTGGCGTACTATTTTTTTCTGTAAAAATAAAAAAGCTAGTGCCCGTACGCACGCCACTGTCGAAGTTAACAATCATTTTCTTCTTGGCAAATATGCGCCTTAGACATTTATGGTTATGTGCCAAATTTGAATAAAATATCCCCAATGATTTCGAAATTATTAATAAATTTAATTTTTTTTTTGAAAACTTTAACACCCTGTATTTTTATAACGGTGTATTTTTCGACCATAGTTTATACGACAAATTATCATTATTTTTTAATGTAGAATCACCTCCTGAAATATTCGCAAACCTTTAAGGAACACCCTGTATAGAGTATATGATGAGAAAGTTAACAGAAGAATACCAAAAGTGGGGATTAACAGTGAACGTGGACAAGACACAGTACTTATGTATTGGAAGCGAATCCAGTGAGTTAGTACTAGAAAATGGACAAACAATATCTTCATGCAATGAATATGTATACTTGGGTGTCACATTTGATTAGACAGGAACAGACTGCAAAGAATTGGAAAAAAGAATAGTAAAAGCAAAAAAAGTTATTGGATGTCTTAACAGTATTATATGGAGCAGAGAGAAAAAAAAGAATGTTAAATTTAACATATATGAAACAATGGTCAAAAGCATGCTGTTGTTTTAATAGAGACTTGTCGCGTAACAGAAAAATACAAAACAAAAATGGAAAGTGTCGAAATGGATGCAATAAGAAGATCAATGAGAATATCTAGAATAGATCACATAAGAAATGAGATCTATAAAAGAAAGAATGGGAATCGAGGGAAGCATAACGGATGCCATCACTAAAAGGCAACAGCTATGGTACGGCCATGTACAACGGATGAACAACGAAAGATTACCAAAGCAGGTCCTAGAATGGCAACCAATAGGGCGCAGAGAAAGAGGGCGTCCTAAACTAGAATGGCAACAGTCAATCCAAAGATCAATGAGTCAAAAAAAAACTGACAGAGGATGATTGTCAGGATCGAAGGAGATGAAGAATAGGCGTCGGAGAACGTAGAAAAACGTTCTAAACCGACATAGTAGTAGTAAATCTCATATCACAGAATCACTACCAACATTGGTTGGTCTGGTCTTTAACGGTAAAGGTAGCTGTTAACTGGCGCCTTCCGTTAACTTTAATAAAAGTAATGGCATAACAGAGCACTACTTTGTTCACGCAGAATAAAGATAAGGGTAACAGATAGGCACAAATCCTGGTCAAAAACACCCTACTCTTTTTGGTGTTTATGTCGTTGTGTTACTTTTTTTATTTTATTAATTACGTGCTTCTTAGTTGGAGTCGTTAAAGCGAGAATGTGAAAAACGGTTTGTTTTCTAGAAAATTAAATTTTGTGATTTAAGCACTTTTCAAATTTTCACTTGACTTTAATGATCTGCAGATAAAGATCGAAATTTTAATTGAAAATTGTATAAATTGCATGATCTGAAGAGAAAAGCAAAAAAAAAACATTTCTATCTATCTATTAAGCCTTCTTCGATCCATTTTTGGACAGAGGCGTCCCCCAGTATCTTCCACTCTTCCCTGTCTGTCGCCGTGTTCATCCATCTAGTTCCCGCATGTTTCTTCAAATCGTCCACACATCTCATTTGGGGTCTTCCCCCTTTTTTTTTTGTTAAGGGCGTAGTCAGTAAAAGCACTAAAAAACAAGTGGTCTCTGTGAAATGCATGTGCCCCCGGAACCGTTTTCTAAACATTACATCAGGTGGCACAGCAGTCTTTCTGTGTAATCACTACATTTCCCTTCCGCTCTGGCGATTAGGAGTTCGTGCATATCATCTAATTTCTCTTTGTTACTTTATTTTGTTGTGCTCCTTTACTCTCATTACTGACTAAAACTTCTTTTGAAGACTTCTAGCAATACTTCAATACTATCAAGCCGTTTGGTATCAAACAATTTCTATTTTACTCTAGTATTGGGGTCTTCCCCTACTTCTTATATTTTCCCAAGGTCTCCAGTTTACAATAAAATTGTTCCATCGATCGTCTTTCTGAGTGATATTATGATCGGCAAATTTTCATTTTAATTTTGCTACGTCTTCTTTGACATCCCTTACTTTTGTTTTATTTCTTATCCATTCATTCCTTTTTCTATCTGTTAGCTTTACATAACCATTTGTCTTTCCATTGATCTTTCGGCTTTTGTTACGTTATTCGTCTTTGATTTTTTGATGATCTGAAATGTCCAATACGCTTTCGCTTTGAGGTACTGGGGCCATTTTTGATTTTTTTTTGTACGTAACTTTTACCGAATACTGCCCAGGCCAATCTTCCTCATTTCTTGATTTGATTTTAGCTGTTGGGTTTTCTTTTTTTAGTTTAATAATTTGTCCCAGATATATATATTCCTCTACTTGTTTTATTTTTTCTTAGTTTATTCTGATCGAGATACTTCATCTGTGTTTGTTATGATTTTAGTTTAAGTGTAGTTCATACTTAACCCTATATTTTTAGCTGCTGTCTCCAGTTCTTCCAGCATTTTTATTAGTTCTTCTTTCTTATCTGTTATACGGCGATATTATCAGCATCTCCTAGTGGTTCAAGTATTGTCCGCTGCCTTTGATGCCTATTTCTTCCCAATCCAAGTTTTTAAAAACATCTTCTAGGGCCTGGTTAAATAGTTTAGGGGATATTGTGTCACCCTGTCTGACACCTCTTCTTATGCGCATTGGCTTGAGTCCTTCGTCGATTTTGATGAAGTCTGTGTATCTGTGATCTATTCAGCTAAAAGATGCTTTTACTGGCCAGTACTCAATGGTATCAAAAGCTCTTTCAAAGTCTATAAACGCAAAATACGCAATATATTAATCGTTGCCAAGGCAAAAACTCACTAGCTTATGCAGTGGCGCACCCAGGAATAGTTTGAAGCCTCATGATGTCGAATTTTAAGCTATTTCTTGTGTTTTTTCATGAAATATGTCGAAAATGTGTAAAAAAATCTTAGGCTTGGGAGAGGCCCGGGCCCTAAGGCCCCCCCTGGGTGCGACCATGGGGCTTATGTTGTAAGTCGATAAAAAGGGAGGCCGTGAAAAAAAAAGTTGTGTTTAGTTAAAATATAGCCTGCACAGCTATGCGATAAAAAAGGTAAAATATCGCGTGTGTAAAATCACGGCTGAGCTTTTTCGAGCATTTTCAAAAATTCAGTTTAATCTGCTCCGAGGCCTGGAAATTGCTGTTAAAAAATTTATAAAAAACTGGCCCCGGGCTTTACCATCCTTCCATTGTCAGCTCTGTACTCAGTTTGCCAATTTGCAACCGGTAATGTCCCTATTCACAAAAAAGAAATTTAAAAAATGGTAATAAATTACCATTATTTGATGGTATTAAATATGACACTGAAGAACCGTTTTGGAGATTACGGAATCTTTTCCAAAAATATTTAAATGGAACTGTAGTACCAACTGAGTGGAAAACGTCATATATATCCACAATACACAAAAAAGGAAGGAAAGAAATATGTGACGATTATAGAGGTATATCTGTGACTAGTACGCTAAGCAGAATATACGGTAAAATAATAAGAAATAAAGTGGAGAGCGAATATAAAGACATGGAGGCAGAATAACAAGCCGGTTTCAGGGCGGGTAGATTGACTTCAGATCATCTCTTTTGTATAACCCAAGTTATTGAAAAGAAAATGGCATTCGGACAATAGGTGCATCTGCTTTACGTCGATTTGCAGAAGGCATATGATAGTATACCACTAAATCTACTTTGGAAAGCGTTGGAAAAGACAAACAAAAGCGTACAACTAATTAAGGCCATCAGTTAAACCGCAATAGTAAGGCAAAAGTTAAAATAAAAGCAAAACTAACCAAAGGCTTTCAAGTAAATAAAGGTCTTAAACAAGGTTGCTGTATCTCGCCTACGCTCTTCAAGATATACTTGGAACAAGTCCTTAAAGTATGAGAAAATGTTAAAACATGAAAATTCCGTTGGACGACCTTGTATACTTTATGTTTCGCCGATGATCAGATAGTAGTGACTCAGGATTATGACGACCTCGAATATATGATATAGAAGAGTACAATAAGTGGGGACTAGAGTTTAATCACAAAAAGACAGAGTATATGTGTATCGGTGGAATGAAACAGGATCTAATCTTAAATACCGGGCAGCGAATTCAGTCCTGTGATGAGTATAAATACTTAGGTCTAAAAATTACAGCTGAAGGAACACTAGACAAAGCTATAAAAGATCGAAACGTACAAAGAAGAATAGCAACAACTTTATTAAATGGAATAATTTGGGACCAAAGTATATCAAAACATAACAAAAAGCTTATATTTAACACCATTGTAAAAAGTATTATTATATCCGGCTCAGAAGTATGGCCAATCAAGGATAGAACAGAAAAAATGCTTTCCGCTACGGATATGGACTAGTGGAGAAGAGCAGCAGGGAAATCAAAAAGAGGAAGAGTTACAAATCAAAGAATAAGATAAATTATGACAGTGGGTGAACGTACTTTAGTGGATGATATAAGAACAAACCAACTTGTGTGGTACGGACATGTACAAAGAATGAATGATGAAAGACTACCTAAACAAATACTACAGTGGAAACCAACTGGCCCAAGAAAACGAGGACGGCCAAGGAGAAGCTGGAGAGAAGGAATAGAGTGTGAAATAAGAATAAGAGGCCTAGATGATGAATTATGGGCAAACAGAAACGAGTGGAGATTGGGTATCGGAAGAACTAGAACGTTTTGAAACCGATAAATATATATTATTTGATGGAGATTCCTCCATTTAACCATTTAACAACGGTAATAGTCTAAGATCTCACAAAATTGCGCTGTTACACAATGTGTTATAGAAATAAATGGATTCATGACTTATCTGATATGTTCCCGGTGGCGACTCGTGGACTACCTACAAAAATTTTTCTACAAAAACACGTTTTTTTATTTTTAAAACATCTTAATATGTTTGTTGGATTGCAACAATTACAGAGCAATTTCAGCAACCAGTACTCTAAGTAGATTGTACGGTAGGATTCTTATAGATCTAATAGAGAATGATTTTCATGAACAAGAAGAAGAAAAGCAAAGTGGGTTTCGTGCAGGCAGATCTTGTAGTAATAATGTTTTTGTCTTAAACAAGTAATTGAGAAAAGAGCGTCGGAAATATAGAGACTCATGTTACCTTTGTGGAGCTACAACGTAGAAAACGTTCTAAACCGACATAATAATAATAAATTATTAATTTATATAAAATATGGTAAACCCTATGCAATGCAGTGGATCACACTCCAAATCGATAATGCGTGACGCCTGGCTGTCCCACTTCCTGCCGTGGAAGGGCAGAGTGAGTGGGGGTACAATGTGTGCCGCTTGTCTGCTGACGCCGTCGAACAGAGAGAGATTTTTACCAGTGGCCTATATGAGCGACAGAGTTGGACAATTTTTACATTGTTTAATAAAAAGAATCAACTTAAATTTGTGCCAGGCATGCCAGCCAGTTAGTGTGCAGTTAGTCGTCTTATTCTTGTGCGTGGAGCATATGTGCTCTAAATTACGCAATAAAACAGATATCCGTATACTCTGGACTCTGCATATTGTTCTATTTTTTAAGTGAAAATAAATATATATATATTTATCCGTTTCACAACGTTCTACGTCATCCGATACCCAATCTCCACTCGTTTCTGTTTGCTCATAATTCATCATCTAGGCCTCTTATTCTTATTTCACTGTCTATTCCTTCTCTCCAGCTTCTCCTTGGCCTTCCTCGTTTTCTTCGGCCAGTTGGTTTCCATTGTAATATTTGTTTAGGTAGTCTTCCATCATCCATTCTTTGTACATGTCCGTACCACACCAGTTGTTTTGTTCTTATATAAAGTACGTTCACCCACTGTCATAATTTCTCTTATTCTTTGATTTGTAACTCTTTCTCTTTTTGATTTCCCTGCTGCTCTTCTCCAATAGTCAATCTCCGTAGCGGAAAGTATTTTTTCTGTTCTATCTTTGATTGGCCATACTTCTGAGCCGTATGTAATAATACTTTTTACAATGGTGTTATATAAAGCTTTTTGTTATGTTTTGATATACTTTGGTCCCAAATTATTCCATTTAATAAAGTTATTGCTTTTCTTCCTTGTACATTTCTATCTTTTATAGCTTTGTCTAGTGTTCCGTCAGCTGTAATTTTTAGACCTAAGTATTTATACTCATCACAGGACTGAATTCGCTGCCCAGTATTTAAGATTAGATCCTGTTTCGTTCCACCAATACACATATACTCTGTCTTATTGATACTAACCTCTAGTCCCCACTTATTGTACTCTTCTATTAGTTTTCGTGTCATATATTCGAGGTCGTCATAATCCTGAGCCACCACTATCTGATCATCGGCGAAACATAAAGTATACAAGGTGGTTTCATCCAACGCAATTCCCATATTTTGGCATTTTCTCTTCCAGACTTTAAGGACTTGTTCCAAATATATCTTGAACAGCGTAGGCGAGATACAGCAACCTTGTTTAAGACCTTTATTTACTTGAAAGCCTTTAGTTAGTTTTTCTTTTATTTTAACTTTTGCCTTACTATTGTGGTATAACTCTTTGATGGCCTTAATTAGTTGTACGCTTATGTTTGTCTTTTCCAAAGCTTTCCAAAGTAGCTTTAGTGGTATACTATCATATGCCTTCTGCAAATCTACGTAAAGCAGATGCAGCTCTTGTCCGTATGCCATTTTCTTTTCAATAACTTGGGTTATACAAAAGAGATGATCTGAAGTCGATCTACCCGCCCTGAAACCGGCTTGTTCTTCTGCCTCCATATCTTTATATTCGCTCTCCACTTTATTTCTTATTATTTTGCCATATATTCTGCTTAGCGTACTAGTTACAGATATACCTCTATAATTGTCACAATTATAGAGGTGAAAATAATTAAGCGTCTTAAAGGTTTTTCGCCAAAAGAAAAACTACAAATTAAAGAATTATTAGGCCGGTCACTACCTGATTTAAAAATTCAAAAACAAACGTGGAAATGGATAAAAATCGCGTTGTCGTAAATTTAATAAAACTATTTGTGATAAAAATAATGTTTATAAACTAAGGGTATAAGATAAGTTCTTATTTAAATTAATTCAGCAGCATTTTTGTTAAATTTTGAGTCATTTCATGTTGTAATTTGGGTAGGTCTGGGTTAGTTTCTTTAAAAAACTAGGGCTAGAAACCCTAATAATAGTAAATATATAATACAAAAATATGTGCTCTTGGTTTTGCGCCACTAAAATAATTGATCGAGACATGTTTTTAACGAATTTTGGGTAAAAATTTGACGCAGCACCCCGAATTTTTTTTTGAGTAGCTATCAAAATTCTGGCACTTTTATTTTATTTCATTTAGTCGGTTTAGAACGTTTTTCTACGTTGTCCGACGCCTATTCTCCACCTCCTTCGATCGATTGCCATTTTAGTTTAGGACGCCCTCTTTTTCTGCGCCCTATTGGTTGCCATTCTAGGACATGCTTTGGTAATCTTTCGTCGTTCATCCGTTGTACATGGCAGCACCATATCAGTTGTCTTTTAGTGATGTCATCCGTTATGCTTCCTTCGATTCCCATTCTTTCTTTTATGATCTCATTTCTTATGTGATCTGTTCTAGATATTCTCATTGATCTTCTTATTGCATCCATTTCGACACTTTCCATTTTTGTTTTGTATTTTTTTGTTACGCGACAAGTCTCTATTCCATACAACAGCGTGCTTTTCACCATTGTTTCATAGATGTTAAATTTTACATTCTGGCACTACCATGTTGAATGGGCACCAGCCTTCAAGTTATATCCACGCATAATATCAGAATGGAAAATAGTTTTTTATAAATCTCTTAGAAATAAAAGCTCCTACAAAGTGTTTGGTTATAACATAACTTATTAGGAAAAATGCGTCCTACTATATTCTGAAAACCGCATATTGATGCAATGTTCGTTGCATGCAAAAAGTTAGCATTTCTGAGTAGCATTAATGGATTTTACTGGAAAATTTCATAAAAATCGGTTACGGGGTTTAAGAGCTATCCAAATTAAACAAAAATTTTGACCATCACAAAAGGTATACCCTACTTTTTTTTACGATTTGGAACTGCAGATTTTTAGACATTGATAGTCCTGAAAATTGGAGCTTCCAAAAATAAAATTTTGCATGACAAATAAAACTCTAGCGCTGGCAAATTCGAGGAAACATTATTTTTATCTTAAAAAAGTTGGCGGGGGGTGGCAGGCCCCCCCTAGTCCGCCTCTGTTTCTAACCTATTGACCCAAAATTTGTATTTAACCCGAGGTGAAGTTTCCCTGAGTGTTCGCTGTGTCTGTTCGGTCTTGTTTACCCATGTCTATCCATTTCCATTAATTTGGAACATCATTTATATAAACTCCCTCGGGATAACTTGTCCCTCTTGATTCCTCTCTTGTGCTAATTTTGCTTTATTTACTATCAATATATCAGCTAGTACAAGGAAACCTTAAAGATGTCGTAAAGATGTCCATTTTAAGCTGATTTTAAGACATATAACATATTTTTCCCAAACGATTTGTTCTTTCAAAGTAATTTTAGCTCACACTACTACTATAAGTAGTGTGAGCTATGGTGATCCTAATTTTTTCGAGAAAAAAAAAGTTGCTCCGATTTCAAAAATTTTTATATTTCTTTGCGTTTCAGATGATTTTGAAACTTTTTTGTTTTGCTGTCTGTCTGTCTGTCTGTCTGTCTGTCTGTATGTCTGTCTGTCTGTATGTCTGTCTGTAACGACCAACCCGCATAACTCAAAAACCGCTTGTCCGATTTTAATGAAATTTGGTACCTAAGTTGGGTCTTGTGCCGTGATGGTCCCATTTAAAAATGAACAAAATCCACCGAACGCAAGCCAAATAAAAGGGTGGGGGTAGATTCCAAAAATTAGAGTTTATGTGAAAATATGGCGTGTGTGATATCAAACGAAAGGTAATTAAGTCTGGAGTTAAAAAAAATGAATTTTAGTTTATTTTTAAAAAAAGGGTGGGGGTAGATGTCAAAAATTAGAGTTTAAGTGAAAATATGGCGTGTGTGATATCAAACGAAAGGTAATTGAGTCTGGAGTTAAACAAAATACATTTTAGTTTTTTCTAAAAGGGTGGGGGGTAGATAAAAAAATTTGAGTTTAAGTCAAAACATGGCTTGTGTGGTATCAAACGAAAGGTAATTGAGTCTGGAGTTGAATAAAATATATTTCAGTTTTTGATTATATTAGCTCACACTATAACTATAGTACCTAGTGTGAGCTTAGGTGCCCATAGATTGGCAGAGTATTTTTTCAGAAGATTGAAATTTTGATTTATTTTAGTAAAATTAGTATCAAAGGGTACTTCTTGTTATTAAAATGATGATTTTAAATGGAAACGTCCTAAAAAAGAAACCAGCATAAATTAAAAGAAAATACGACTGTAAAAAATGTCTTTAAAACCCTTTTCAACAAGGTTTTTCTTGTCGATTTGAATTTCCGGGTGAAATCAGAGCTGAGCAAACAAACTTAAAAAAGTAGCTATGTCAGTTACTAGCTACAAGCTACATTAAATTATAAGTAGCTGAGTTATTTAGTAGCTTTAACTGCCTCTCTAAAAAAGTAGCTTAGTTCCAGCTAGCTTAGCTTCATATTAAATTAATTATAAGTTACTTTTAAGCAAAGTTTTTAAACTATTAAATAAAGCAAAAGATTCAAGGAACAAAACATTTTATTTTGACACACAATAAAAGGAAGTTTAAGTTACCGATTAAAACAAAATAATTAAAGTTACAGCTAGAAGACACTGAGAAAGTAGCTTGAGGAAGTTAGTAGCTAGTTACTGTCCAGCTTTGGGAGAAATGAACTCCTGAAATTGGAACAAAAATATGAGTTAGAAAAAACCTTGAGGGATGTTACTTTTTTTTACTTTATTTATTTTTCGGAATATCAAAGATCTCACAAAAAAATTCAAGAAGTTCAGCACTGCAAAATTACTGAAGAACTTTGCCAACAAAACACCACATGACTTAGGCACCCTACAAATAAACCAAGGAATTCATCAGAAGGTCGTTTCCTCTAAAAACAAAATGAATGTGTCTTTCTGATTTCATTAGCAGTACATATGTGTATCTCAAAAACTAATGATCCTATGCATTTATCTTTGATTTGAAAACATATTGGTCTCTTGAAATATCGTTAAGAGTCTGTTTTATGTGCATATTTTTAAACAAAAAGCTGTTAGACATTTAAACAGGTGTAAAAAATTGAAAAAGAAGCTTTTTATAAGCGAAAATTCAGTTCATTTTTTTCATTGGTAACAACATTGAAATCACAAAAAAAAATTCAGACAAATCTTGATTTTTGTTAGCGTTGCAAGATCTATTTTTTTTTTCGTTGTGTAATTTTTTTAATTTTTTTTTAAACTACTGTTAAATTAATTTAAGGCAAATTTTTATAAGGCATATTATGATTTTCATTTATTCGCGGGTAATTTATATCATAAAAAACTGAGCTACAATTTTTCTATCACTATTTCTATGTATGTACGTTTCTTGTTTTTTTTTATGGATTTTTATTTTTTTTATGGAAAGGTTTTCATTTACTTTAAAATAACCTACGCTCTATACTAAACCCCCTGTATCATTGTACTTACTGTGTGTATCAAATTTTCGTATAATTGTCTCGATCAGCGTAGTTCTGGGCGCCACATGGCCTCTACGTACTGGCATATCTCAAAAACTAATGCTCCTACGCATTTATCTATGATTTGAGAACATATCAGTCTCTTGGAATATCGTTTAGAGTCTATTTTTTGTGCATATTTTACAATAAAAAGCAGTTAAACACTTAAACGGGTGTAAAAAATTGAAAATGAAGCTTTCTATAAGCGAAAAATCTGTCCATTTTTAGCTCACACATATACTATACTATAGTAGTGTGAGCTATGGTGATCCTAATTTTTTCGAGAAAAAAAAAGTTGCTCCGATTTCAAAAAATTTTATATATCTTTGCGTTTCAGATGATTTTGAAACTTTTTTATCGCGCCGTCTGTCTGTCTGTCTGTCTGTCTGTCTGTCTGTATGTCTGTCTGTCTGTCTGTATGTCTGTCTGTAACGACCAACGCGCATAACTCAAAAACCGCTTAGCCGATTTTAATGAAATTTGGTACCTAGGCTGGGTCTTGGGTCGAGATGGTCCCATTTAAAAATGAACAAAATCCACCAAACACAAGCCAAATAAAAGGGTGGGGGAAGATTTCAAAAATTAGAGTTTTTGTGAAAATATGGCGTGTGTGATATCAAACGAAAGGTAATTGAGTATGGAGTTAAACAAAATACATTTTAGTTTTTTTTTCTTCAAAAAGGGTGGGGGTAGATTTCAAAAATTAGAGTTTACGTGAAAATATGGCGTGTGTGATATCAAACGAAAGGTAATTGAGTCCGGAGTTAAACAAAATACATTTTAGTTTTTAATTTTTTTAGGGGTGGGGGTAGATTTCAAAAATTTGAGTTTAAGTCAAAACATGGCTTGTGTGGTATCAATTAAAAGGTAATTTAGTCTCGAGTTGAATAAGATATGTTTCAGGTTTTAGTTTTATTATCTCGCACGTACACTATAACTATAGTACCTAGTGTGAGCTTAGGGGCCCATATATTGGCAGAGTTTTTTCATTGGTAACAACATTGAAATCACAAAAAAAAATTCAGACAAAACTTGATTGTTGTTAGCGTTGCAAAATCTAATATTTTTTTCGTTGTGTAATTTTTTTAATTTTTTAAACTACTGTTAAATTAATTTAAGGCAAATTTTTATAAGGCATTTTATGATTTTTATTTATTCGCGGGGTATTTATATCTTAAAAACTGAGCTACAATTTTCCTATCACTATTTCTATGTATTGTACGTTTCTTGTTCTTTCTTTATGAATTTTTAATTTTAGCTCACACATATACTATACTATAGTAGTGTGAGCTATGGTGATCCTAATTTTTTCGAGAAAAAAAAAGTTGCTCCGATTTCAAAATTTTTGATATATCTTTGCGTTTCAGATGATTTTGAAACTTTTTTGTTGCGCCGTCTGTCTGTCTGTCTGTCTGTCTGTCTGTCTGTATGTCTGTCTGTCTGTCTGTCTGTCTGTCTGTCTGTGTGTCTGTATGTCTGTCTGTAACGACCAACGCGCATAACTCAAAAACCGCTTGCCCGATTTTAATGAAATTTGGTACCCAGGCTGGGTTTTGGGTCGAGATGGTCCCATTTAAAAATGAACAAAATCCACCGAACACAAGCCAAATAAAAGGGTGGGGGTAGATTTCAAAAATTAGAGTTTATGAAAAAATATGGCGTGTGTGATATCAAACGAAAGGTAATTGAGTCTGGAGTTAAACAAAATACATTTCAGTTTATTTAAAAAAAGGGGGGGGGGGGTAAATTTCAAAAATTAGTGTTTAAGTGGAAATATGGCGTGTGTGATATCAAACGAAAGGTAATTGAGTCTGGAGTTAAACAAAATACATTTTAGTTTATTTAAAAAAGGGGGGGGGGGGTAAATTTCAAAAATTAGTGTTTAAGTGGAAATATGGCGTGTGTGATATCAAACGAAAGGTAATTGAGGCTGGAGTTAAACAAAATACATTTTAGTTTAAAAAAAAAGGGTGGGGGTAGATTTGAAAAATTAGAGTATAAGTCAAAACATGGCTTGTGTGGTATCAAACGAAAGGTAATTGAGTCTGGAGTTCAATAAAACATACTTCAGTTTTTAGTTATATTAGCTTTCACGTAGATACACTATAACTATAGTACCCAGTGTGAGCTTAGGTGCTCATAGATTGGCAGAGTATTTTTAAGGTTTTCCTTTAGTTTAAAATAACCTACACTCTATACTAAACCCCCTGTATCATTATACTTACTGTGTGTATCAAATTTTCGTATAATTGTCTCAATTAGGGTAGTTCTGGGCGCCACATGGCCTCTACGTACTGGCATATCTCAAAAACTAATGCTCCTACGCATTTATCTATGATTTGAGAACATATCAGTCTCTTGAAATGTCGTTTAGAGTCTATTTTTTGTGCATATTTTGCAATAAAAAGCAGTTAGACACTTAAACGGGTGTAAAAAATTGAAAATGAAGCTTTCTATAAGCGAAAAATCAGTTCATTTTTTTCATTGGTCACAACATTGAAATCACAAAAAAAAATTCAGGCAAAACTTGATTTTTCTTAGCGTTGCAAGATCTAATTTTTTTTCGTTGTGTAATTTTTTTAATTTTTTTTTAAACTACTGTTAAATTAATTTAAGGCAAATATTTATAAGGCATTGTATGATTTTCATTTATTCGCGGGGTATTTATATCTTAAAAAACTGAGCTACAATTTTCCTATCACTATTTCTATGTATTGTACGTTTCTTGTTCTTTCTTTATGGATTTTAATTTTTCTTTAATGGAAGGTTTTCCTTTACTTTAAAATAACCTGTACTCTATAATAAACCCCCTGTATCATGATACTTACTGTGTGTATCAAATTTTCTTATAATTGTCTCAATCAGGTTAGTTCTGGGCGCCACATGGCCTCTACGTACTGGCATATCTCAAAAACTAATGCTCCTACGCATTTATCTATGATTTGAGAACATATCAGTCTCTTGAAATACCGTTTAGAATCTATATTTTGTGCATATTTTACAATAAAAAGCAGTTAAACACTTAAACGGGTGTAAAACATTGAAAAGGAAGCTTTCTATAAGCGAAAAATCAGTCCATTTTTTTCATTGGTCACAACATTGAAATCACAAAAAAAAATTCAGGCAAAACTTGATTTTTGTTAGCGTTGCAAGATCTAATTTTTTTTCGTTGTGTAATTTTTTTAATTTTTTTTAAACTACTGTTAAATTAATTTAAGGCAAATATTTATAAGGCATTGTATGATTTTCATTTATTCGCGGGGTATTTATATCTTAAAAAACTGAGCTACAATTTTCCTATCACTATTTCTATGTATTGTACGTTTCTTGTTCTTTCTTTATGGATTTTAATTTTTTTTTAATGGAAGGTTTTCCTTTACTTTAAAATAACCTGTACTCTATAATAAACCCCCTGTATCATGATACTTACTGTGTGTATCAAATTTTCTTATAATTGTCTCAATCAGGGTAGTTCTGGGCGCCACATGGCCTCTACGTACTGGCATATCTCAAAAACTAATGCTCCTACGCATTTATCTATGATTTGAGAACATATCAGTCTCTTGAAATACCGTTTAGAGTCTATATTTTGTGCATATTTTACAATAAAAAGCAGTTAAACACTTAAACGGGTGTAAAAAATTGAAAAGGAAGCTTTCTATAAGCGAAAAATCAGTCCATTTTTTTCATTGGTCACAACATTGAAATCACAAAAAAAAATTCAGGCAAAACTTGATTTTTGTTAGCGTTGCAAGATCTAATTTTTTTTCGTTGTGTAATTTTTTTAATTTTTTTTAAACTACTGTTAAATTAATTTAAGGCAAATATTTATAAGGCATTGTATGATTTTCATTTATTCGCGGGGTATTTATATCTTAAAAAACTGAGCTACAATTTTCCTATCACTATTTCTATGTATTGTACGTTTCTTGTTCTTTCTTTATGGATTTTAATTTTTTTTTAATGGAAGGTTTTCCTTTACTTTAAAATAACCTGTACTCTATAATAAACCCCCTGTATCATGATACTTACTGTGTGTATCAAATTTTCTTATAATTGTCTCAATCAGGGTAGTTCTGGGCGCCACATGGCCTCTACGTACTGGCATATCTCAAAAACTAATGCTCCTACGCATTTATCTATGATTTGAGAACATATCAGTCTCTTGAAATACCGTTTAGAGTCTATATTTTGTGCATATTTTACAATAAAAAGCAGTTAAACACTTAAACGGGTGTAAAAAATTGAAAAGGAAGCTTTCTATAAGCGAAAAATCAGTCCATTTTTTTCATTGGTCACAACATTGAAATCACAAAAAAAAATTCAGGCAAAACTTGATTTTTGTTAGCGTTGCAAGATCTAATTTTTTTTTCGTTGTGTAATTTTTTAATTTTTTTTTAAACTACTGTTAAATTAATTTAAGGCAAATTTTTATAAGGCATATTATGATTTTCATTTATTCGCGGGTAATTTATATCATAAAAAACTGAGCTACAATTTTTCTATCACTATTTCTATGTATGTACGTTTCTTGTTTTTTTTTATGGATTTTTATTTTTTTTTTATGGAAAGGTTTTCATTTACTTTAAAATAACCTACGCTCTATACTAAACCCCCTGTATCATTGTACTTACTGTGTGTATCAAATTTTCTTATAATTGTCTCAATCAGGGTAGTTCTGGGCGCCACATGGCCTCTACGTACTGGCATATCTCAAAAACTAATGCTCCTACGCATTTATCTATGATTTGAGAACATATCAGTCTCTTGAAATACCGTTTAGAGTCTATATTTTGTGCATATTTTACAATAAAAAGCAGTTAAACACTTAAACGGGTGTAAAAAATTGAAAAGGAAGCTTTCTATAAGCGAAAAATCAGTCCATTTTTTTCATTGGTCACAACATTGAAATCACAAAAAAAAATTCAGGCAAAACTTGATTTTTGTTAGCGTTGCAAGATCTAATTTTTTTTTCGTTGTGTAATTTTTTAATTTTTTTTTAAACTACTGTTAAATTAATTTAAGGCAAATTTTTATAAGGCATATTATGATTTTCATTTATTCGCGGGTTATTTATATCATAAAAAACTGAGCTACAATTTTTCTATCACTATATTTCTATACGTTCCTTGTTCTTTCTTTATGGATTTTTAATATTTCATTATTTTAAAATTCTCACTCTTTTGAAGCACTATATTTCTAAATATTTAAAAAACTACTTAATCTTATGTGTCACCTCATAATTATTCGGAAAAAAAAATATTCACCGCACTAGAAAAACGTTTTTTTTTCAGTCAAATTGTTTTTTTTTGTACACGGGGGAAAAAGAAAATTCGTGTTGTTTTTCTCTCGGGCTTAGAATGACGTGCTTTTGAGTGTGTGAGTGTTGTGGAAGGATTTGACGTTTGAATGTGCGGCGAAAATGCGCGGAAATCCTACGGGAAAATCTATGGGAAAATCGGCATTGTTCAGGGCCGGTCTCAGACATTTTCTTACCAAGGATAAAATTTCTCGCTGCTGGTTTAGAATTACGAATTCTACCTATAAAATTTTCACATTTTTGGAAAAATAATAAAATAAAGTTTTGTGTACAAAGTAAATCAAAGAAAAATTTTATAAGTGGATTGATTTAGAAAAACTCAAAACTATTATGGTAACACTCCAATGTATGTCAAAAACGGATTTATTAATAACCGGACATTATTGAAAACGTAATTTATCAAAACAATACATTAATGAGTTAAATCATACTACTACTATGTCGGTTTATAGTGTTTCCAGAAATATAGTTTCGGAAATATTTCCGGAATTATTTCCTGAAACATTGGAAATATATGGAAATATTGGAAATATAGGAAATATTTTAAAAAATAAGACAAAAGGGAATATTTATTTATAAAATCATAACAAAACACCGGAAAACGCAGAAGGCTTATACATGAACACAAATCAGGAGTTATTTATTAAACAAATATCCAGAAAAAAGGTCAAATTTGTACAACAAAAACCTAGGGTCACTGCATCCTGGAAGCCTGGCGTCTCCACACTAAAGACACTACGTCTTCGTGATGCAGTGACCCTACAAAAACCTCATTCTTGACACACTACACTATTCACTAGTCGAGCAACAGGCATATCTTCATCGCTGTCATCAGCATCAAACTCAATAACATCGTCTTGCTAGTCTACTTAACAAAATCTTCAAAAGTATCGGAAATAAAAATTGTTCTATAGTAAGTTTATTGCTTATATAGGGCCTATCCTTAAATTACGTAACGCCCAAGGGGGGGAGGGGGGGGGGGGTTTGGCCTTGCGTTACACTCAATGTTATTTTAATGTGTTTTTTTTTAAATGCGTTACGAGGGAGGGTGGAGGTCAAAAATCCTGAATTTTTGCGTTGCGTAATTTAAGAATGCTCCCTAAGGTTACAAAATATGAAAGATAATATTTTTTTAAATATTTCCAATATTCCCAATATTTCCGGGACACCTTCAGAAATTTCCAATATTTCCATTTCCATGGAAATATTTCTAACGGAAATATTTCCGTTTACATCACTATCGGTTTAGAACGTTTTTATACGTTGTCCGACGCCTATTTGCCACCTCCTTCGATCCTGACAATCATCTTCTGTCAGGTTTGTTTGACTCATTGATCTTTGGATTGCCATTCTAGTTTAGAACGCCCTCTTTTTCTGCGCCATAGGGCGCGTGGTTGCCATTCTAGGACCTGCTTTGATAATCTTTCGTAGTTCATCCGTTGTACATGGACGTACCATATCAGTTGTCTTTTAGTGGTGTCAGCCGTTATGCTTCCCTCTATTCCCATTCTTTCTTTTATGATCACATTTCTTAATGTGATCTGTTCTAGATATTCTCATTTTGACCTTCTTATTACATCCATTTCGACACTTTCCATTTTTGTTATGTATTTTTCTGTTACGCGACTCTTTATTCCATACAACAGCGTGCTTTTCACCATTGTTTTATATATGTTAAATTTTACATTCTATTTTATCTGTCTACTCCATAAAATACTGTTAAGACATCCAATAACCTTTTTTGCTTTTACTATTCTTTTTTCCAGTTCTTTACAGCCTGTTCTTGTCTTATCAAATGTGACACCCAAGTATACATACTCATTGCATGGAGATATTACTTTTCCATTGTCTAGTTCTAACTCACTGGATTCGTTCCCAATACATAAGTACTGTGTCTTGTCCACTGTTAATCCCCACTTTTATTATTCTTCCATTAACTTTTTCATCATATACTTCATGTCTTCTTTATCATTAGCTACAATTACTTGGTCGTCAGCAAACTGTAGTGTGTATATGGTAAATCGGTCGTTAAGTTGTATTCCCATGCCGTGCACTTTACGTGTCCAGTTTTTTAAAGCTACTACGATATATATTTTAAAAAGAGTTGGAGAGATACAACATCCCTGTCTTAAGCGTTTTGTTACCAGGGATTCTTTTGAAAGTCGATTACCATTTTTAATTTTAGATTTTGACCCTTTGTATAGTTCTGTTATCGCTTTTATGTATGTATGATTGATACTGGTCTGCTCTAACACTATCCATAACTTTTCTACTGGAACGGTATTATATGCTTTTTGTAGGTTCAATATTTCTGATACTCCTTTTCTCAATTACTTGTTTAAGAAAAACGTTATCACTGCAAGATCTGCCTGCACGAAACCCACTTTGCTGTTCTTCTTCTTGTTCATGAAAATCAATCTCTATTAGATCTCTAAGAACCCTACCGTACAATCTACTTAGAGTACTGGTTACTGAAATTCCTCTGTAATATTGTTGCAATCCAGCTTGTTTCCTTTTTTATGTTTCATCAGGTATATTCCTCCAAGTCCGCCAGCTTTATCATTTCTTTTTCGATGATTACTTCCTCTCCATGTACTTCTATATCTCTTCTCGGAGAGGCTGCCAGATATTCGGGTCACGTCTCCTGCAGCAGTCCCTTGTAGTGTTCTGTCCATTGTTGTTGTGGTTAGATGATCTGGATGTTTACTTTTTCTTTTGTTGGGTTTTTTACTGTAGAAATGAAAATGAAACATACTTCAGAACTCTGCTTACCTCCTACGTGTGTATTTATATCGTGACATTTACGCTCAAACATTTCATTTTTTTTCTTAGCTGTCTTCTGGTTTCCCTGTAGTTTTCTCTGTCTCTTTGCTCTTTAGTACTGAGCCATTTCAAGTATGTGCGTTTTTTCTCTTTGACCATTTCCTGTATTTTCTCCATCCACTACATCTTCCTGTTATTTCTATTATCTTGGTTTACAACAGCTTCGTTGCTTGCTTCCTTCACGCTTTTTATTATGTTTGTATATATCTCTTCAAATGTGTGTTCTGTTTTTATTAATTTTTTATCTCTTTCTCTTTTGTTGGTCTCAATATAAAAATTAATTATTCCAAAAAATCATAAAACAACTCTTAATTTCGAATATGATTTTGATGGGTGACTGCCACACTTAGGTATCAATTGCCCAAAAAGTAATCACGGCTCTGAATAAAATAGGAGGAGTCTACATTGAAAAAGTTGGGAAATTCAACTTTGCTGTCACCTAGCGGTGAAAATGTTGAATTAATCTGGTAGAAACTCATATTGGAAATTATTTATTGGCGTAATATTTTCTTGTTCCTTTTATTGATTTTTCTTGGTGAGAAAAGGGTAGCAAATAGGGACTTATTGGAATAAAGCCAGGCAGTAATTGTGTCAGGCCGTATTTTGACAGATTTGCATTGCACGCTGACAGTTGATTGATGTTCAAAATTCACATAACAAAGTCGAATTTAAAAATAAGTAATGTATTTATCTTTATTTAAAGAAGACAGTATCTATTTCGGTTACTATAGTAAACAAAATCCTTACATTGAAAGATCCGCTGTCCTTTGAAAAACTGTCAAAATACGGCTTGACACTATTTAAGCTTTATTTCAATAGGGACTTATTGGAATAAAGCCAGGCAATAATAGTGCCGGGCACTATTCTGACAGTTTTCCATTGAAAACTGACAGTTGATCTTTCAAAATTTACATACCAAAGTTGAATTTAAAAATCCATTCGTTTATTTTTCATTAATAGTATCGGCACTATTAATTCCGGCTCATATAATACACAAAGGCCTAATTTTGAAAGAAGACAGCTGTTATCTTATAATGCGAAACTGTCAGAATAGTGCCCGGCATAATTAGTGCCTCGCTTTATTGCAATTAGTCCCTATTTTAATTTTTAGACGATTTCGAAAGCTCTTATTTTTTTTGTTTCTAATCTTTTTAAAAAAAATATTTACCAAATGATTTTTTGCAATTTTTTATCTTGCCTGCACAAACAAAAGTAAAACTAACCTCTGTAATGTTGCAAAAATTTTATTGTTTATGAATTCTATTCTTACAAAACCAAACAGTACCTATTAACAATCTTTTTTATTATTAAACATTCTAAAAATATACGAAAAATAAAATAACATTATAATTATTATAAAATCGCTAAAAAATCTCTTTTTCAAAAATATTTACGAAATAGTTTTTTCAATTTCTTATCTTATTGCTTGTATAAACAAAAGTAAAACTAATCTCTGTAATGTTGCAAAACTTTTATTATTTAAAAACTGTATTTTTACAAAACTAAACATTACCTATTATCAATCATATTTATTATTAAACATTCCAAAAATATACGAAAAATAAAATAAAATTATAATTATTACAAATTCGATAAAAAGTTATATCTACACTTTTTCAGTCCTCATAAAACAGTTTTTATCCAAAGTTCCCACTCTGTCAATTTAGGGGATAGAGCGTTACCAGGCGGAAAAAAAGGCCGTATAGCCCCCGCCATCTTGGCTTGTGACGTCATAGATTTGGTCATCTTGGCCTGTTTTCCACCTGGTAACGGCCAGATCTTTGGATAAACAAGAACTCCCTGTTCACAAAAAAAACAAGCCGTTACATAATTATATTTTTGTGGACAGGACTATATACTTTATAAATATCAAAAATGAAAAATATCAACATTAATTAATGGTTTGATAACTTTGACACATAAATCATAGTTTTATTGTCAGATTTGTCAGACCAAGACCAAGAAAAAATAGAGGCCACGACCCTGAAAAAATCAACTGTTCTCAGGGAGCTGACTTTTACATTGGGTCTTATAGGAGGTCAGAGGTTTTTTTATGATATTTTCAAAATGGCAATATTTCAGTAAAATATTCTCAGACACCATCGTGATATTCCACCAAACTTTTATAAGGATGCAAGATGATTAAAAATTTAAAATCTTCAAGATTTAGCATTCCTTACTTTGAATTCAAATTACCCGCCATGTACCGCATGCTAAATGTTATATTTGTCATGCATTTGACTTTGTAATCTGTGTGTCACATTCGCTTCTGCTTTAAATTTAATTTTAGTGTAAACTAATGAAGCGGTTCTGAAAAATTAAGGATTACTATATATTAAAAAAAAATTGTTCTGCAAGAATATAGTAAAAACAATCTCGGGGCGGGGGGGGGGGGCGACAAACCCCCCCACGCCCCCCCCCCCCACGCTACGCCCTGGTCAGACATATCCATATCATCCGTAACAACTAGAGGCCCTCGATACATTTGACACTTGTTTTACACCAGAGGTCGGCAACTCATATTGCCCTCTCTTTCTGGCAAAATCCAGTTTTACATGTAAAACCGATTTTGTGAAATAGCTAGCTATACCTATCTTTGTCTGTGTTATTTCCCTGGATTTTTTTCGACGTTTTTAATATTTTAGGTTAGACGAGACTTCAAATTCCAATAACAAAAACAAAACACTCAAAACCCACTATACCGGGGGTAAAGGTGTTCTTGTCTAAAACAAATACCGGGGGTAAAGGTGTAAATAGAAAATAGTGCTAGTTTTTGGGATGCTGCTACGCATAAGTTATTGAATTTTTTAGCTACTTAACATTTTTAAAACAGGATATCATTTTGGCTCTTTTCTTTTTGTATATTTCGCGATTTCAAATTATTATTATTTTTTTTTTAAGAAAAAGTTGCGAATTCCAATTAGGCGCTGACTCGTGACGTAGGTTGACATTAGCACCCCGACATAAATTGTAATTGTGGAACATACTTATTTGCATCTCTTTTTAAAGCACAGCTTATTTTTTATTGCTGTCCAACTCATAGCGCTGCACAGTGGGCTCCCGGATCTGATTTTTGACCAAAATTAGAAAAATAGGTTTTGTAACAATATTTTGTTTTGAAATGAGAAAGAAGTATGTACAATCAAAATGGCGAATCCCAAATGGCGAAGTTTCCTATTTATGAACCCGTAAGTAATTAATTTAGTGTTAATAATCGCTAAATATATATTTTGGCTTAAATTTAAAAAAACTTATTTACCAATAGGTTTCAAATTTGGAACTTTGGCGTGTCTAAAGTCGTTGAGTATAATTATGAAATCAAACTTAAAAATTATATGACGGATCCAAAAGGGCAGAGTTTTCTATTTATGAACCGATATGTATCAAAATTGGAACTTTGGGGTGTGTAAAGCCGATAATTAAGATTTTTGACTCAAACCTAGAAAAAATATCATGGCGGATCCGAACCTTTACATTTTTAAACCGATATGTATTATATCTGGAACTCTGCGGGGTTTAACGCCGCTTATTATTATTTTTTACTCAAACAAAAAAAAAACTTGCATGGCGGACCCAAAATCTTTATCCTATAGACTATCCTATATTTATAAACCGATTTGTGTCAAACCTGGTACTTAGGTTATTTAAGGGGAAAGCGCACCGTGTAATGTGCAACAAAGCTGCGTTGAAAAGGATGAGGAGTTTACATAATAACATAAACTAAAAATCAAACTAAAAATTAAAAATATTTAAAAAAGTTAAACGGTATTATTCTTTGGCTCTACCAAAAACTAAAAAATAATACAAACATAACACTAACTTTGTAGCGGATAAGAACCTGCAAATTTAAGGACTGCATAATCAAATAAGAATGATTTTTCTAGAAAAATTTGTTTTTAAGTCCAACAAAATAAATATTTTTAAAGCGTCCACTTTTTTATACTAGTTTGTTAAAAGTCAGGTTTGGGAAACTGCTGATGATTTGAAATAGAACCGTTTACCTTAAAAGCTTTTTTACCTAATTTTTTCTTTCATAAACAATCCACCTGTAAAAGTTTCATCTGTAATTTTCGGTTTTTGAGATATTGCAGTTGGTTTGTATTATGGAGTGACCTTCTTTTTATTTGATTTTTCAATATAAATCTATATAAGTATAAATATTTCTTTAAAATGACGTGTCACACTGAACTTTTAATTTTTTATACATTATTTATATTTTTTATTAATAGATATGTTCCATGTTTATTTGTTTAATTTAGCCTAAAGTGCTTTAAAAATAATAAATAAAAACTTTTATTAAGACAGACATGCTTTTTTTTTTAGTTTCAGTTTTTCTCGAAGAAATCCATTTTTAGTAAATTAATAATATCTTTCATACGGGCAACTTGTGGCAGCAGATTTTAAAGTACAATTTTTGAAAAATATGTATACATATATAAAAATAAATTTTTTAAAAACATGGTTGATGAGGGAAGCAAAATTTTTGTCCTACATTTATAAGAAATTTATCTTTTTATAGAATTTCAGAAATGCCATGCAAAAACCATTGTCTGACCTGTCTACACATCAAAATTTGAATCAAAATGTACAAGTAGAAAGTCTAATTAGGGGAAAGGAGGGCAAAATGGGAGACTTAATTTTATAGACTTATTTCTCCTATTAAATGGTCACCATTGCGTCCTTCATTTGGAATTAAGTTGGCAAGATACGTTATCTTTATGTTCTACTTTTCAGTTTAAACGATTTAGAACTCCATCATACTTTTATTTTTGTAAAAAGTTGCCTTTGATAAATTGGGGTGCCTATGTGGCGAAACCGGCCGGGAGGTTGTGTAATTTAGAATCAATATTTTTGTAAGACCAGTTTTATTTATTAAAATACTAATTATTTATTAAAATACTAAACAAGTTAAAAATACTTATTTAAAAAATAAAAAGTTGTAATATAATGTAAATACATTTTATAATAATTAAATTTAGTAACCAAGTCATCGCTGTCGACTCTCCTACATGAATTTTGCTTCAATTTTTTGCAAAGACAACATAAAATACGACTTTCAGTAATGCTATCAAAAAAAATTTTTGGGCAAAATGGGGTATAGGTTACTAGGTATAACAAGGTACCCCATTTTGCCCCAATGAAAAAACCCCGTTTTGCCCCAAACCACCAGTTAAATTCAAACAAAAATCATATATAGTTAAGGACGAATTTTACAGGCGATGTGTTTAATTATAAATAATACATAAACCCACTAATTTTTCAATGTCAACAAAATTTTAGAAGTCTGTAAAAAATGTACTTACCGTCACAAAATGCGCAATAAGCAGCGCACAACATCACATTGAGCCAAAACCAACTTATGCTCAGCCGACCGGCACCAATCATATTGCAGAGAGTTGAACCAGTCATAAGGATAAAACATCTGATATTAAGAGGTTTCATTTTTGCGCAATTTACTTAAAACGATATCCCGTTTTACCCGCGTACCCCATTTTGCACCCCTTTCCCCCACCTCTTTTACCAAGATTTATTGTATGCGAATTTTATACAACATAAAATATTGTCGTAAAATGGCTTAAAATCTGGATCAAACCGCCATACAAATATGGTACTTTAACGCGAAAAATGACACTTCTAAAAAATAACTGAAAGTTGCGTCAATTAAATCATAGTTGTTCAAGGCCTGCTGGACTATCTACTCTTTTTAGTAAAGGTGTTTAAAAGTTTCAGTATATTTTTAATTTAACCCTTTTTGGCCAAAAGTTAGGTCCGCGAGCCCACTGTGTGCATCAGAAAATCGACTGACGTTGATTGTCAAAATGGCATGACTGTTTTAGATTGGGTGCGCCCACAGAGCAACGAATAGAAAGGAGGCGTCATGCCTGTTTCAAAACGGTTTCACTTTTCACTTGTATGTGCTAGATTTACGTCAAGTCAGCTGTTCGAGTTTCGTGTGCGGTTTTTGTTGGGTTTTAGTAATTTAGTTGAACTATTTTGGATATTTTTGACGAAAATTGTGAAGTTTAAGAATGGCTTGATATGCAGTGCTTGGCTGTAGAAGTTGACAAGGCGTCGATAAATAAATAATTAGTGGAATACCATTTCATATGAAATTGTAAACATAATACTGGCCCGTACTATATAATTTCATATATTTTTATAATGGTACAATTAGTATTGCAGGTAGGTATAAATTATAAAAAATAAGAATATCATATATACAAGGTGTCCCGGAACTAATGGTATATAATAAAACTGTAGATTCCTTGGATCAAAATATTACGAATTGGGTTCACTTGCCTTAGTACAAGTGAGTTGATATTAATCAAGATACACGGCGTTAAACTTTATTTTTCATTTAATTTTTCTTTAATATCTTTTTTACAAATCAATATATTTGCAAAAAAATTGGAATTTTTTTGGGATGAGCAATTCGTTTTCGGCAAAAAAATTCTGGTACATAATACAGGGTGTTCTCTGGGTCACATTAAAATCGGTGTAATTTTTTTGTGTCTAGGTGTATACCAGTTTTTATTTATAATATGATTTTTCCCTTCATTTTTATATCAAAAAATTATACTTTTTGATGTCGCTTCGAGCAACAGCTTTCGAGATTTTTGCATTTCAAAGTATTTATTGCATGGGTAAAAATTTTGTAACATGTTTAATTCATGTCTTCCTTCCTTAATAACTTTTTTACAATTAACATTGAAAATTGGGTAGTAATTTTTTTGTAACAAGCGATTCGATTTCGGTAGAAATGTTGGTGTAACTTGTACAAGGTGTTCTCTGGGTTCCTAGCCTTACATTTAAAATTAAAAGTGTAACTTCTTTGTGCCTCGGCGTATACTAGTTTTTTTTTAAATATTATTTTCCCTATTATTTGTATGTAAAAAAGGTAAATAAATTCGTCGCCCCGAGCAACGGTTCTCAAGATATTTGCATTTAAAGTTTTTATTGCATTTTTGCAAATTTTGTTATTTCACCTATTATTTTCTTTAATAACTTTTGACCCATGCAATAAAAACTTAATATGCAAAAATCTCAAACACTGTTGCCCTGAGCCGCATAAAAATAGTATAACTTTTTTACATAATACCAAGGCACAAAAAGTTACACCGATTTTAATATAATGGTAGTAATCCAGAGAACACACTGTACAATATACACCAAATTTTTTATCAAAATCGAATCGCTCTATTCAAAAAACCTTAAATTTTTTTGTAAAATTATTGATTAGTACAAAATTTACTGAAAAAATTGAAATGAAAAAAATAAAGTTTAACACTGTGTATCTCAGCTAATAGCAACTTTGGGGCTAAGGTAAGTGTAGCTAAATCTTAAAATTTTGAACCAAGTAATCTACAGCTTTACCTTGTAGAGATACCCCCAGATTTTGCATTTGTGCTACCTAGAATCAGTGGCGGAATCAGAAGTGCTTTTTTTGTGTTTGTTATGGCTATATTATATACTAAGGGATAAGCTGGGGACTTTTTATTTCAAGGCGAAAGGTTTGTACTACGAGTGTTGCGAGGGCAACAATTGTCAAGGGTTAAAAAGGCAATTAACACATTTTTTTGAAGTTTTTAGGTGTTCGTAGTTTTCTCAGGGCTTTATACTTTTTATCTTTGATCTGTCGCTTTTCATCTTTAATTTTTACTTTTTATTTCCAAAACGGTCCCTTTTAATTCCTGTTTTTTTTTCTTTCTATCTCTGATCTGTCACTGTTCATTCCTGATTTTTAATTTTTTTCATACTTTTATCATATTTCAAGGTAAGTAGGTACTTATGGCACCATTGGCACCGCAGGCAAAAAATTCTGCAGGTTCGTTGTTCCGGGTAAATATATTCCAGTATGACTAAGTGGTACAATTTTAATAATAATAATAATACTAAAAAAGACGCTTTCATGTTTTACCTATTTAGCGTATATAGAAAAAATTCTTGGCGGGAGGCATTTGCTCCTAGTCCCCCACCTTGGACTCACCGCTGCAAGTGATTCTTTTTTTGGTAGCTTTTTAATATTTGTTATTCATAATTAAGCTTATTATTCTTGTTATATTGCAAAGCTTCCAGGAACGGAGAAAGTTTTATATTTAGTAATTTATATCTAGATATTTTGGCACTCTTGTCCATCCCTCCATTTAATAAAGCTTATTTTATATGTAGGAATCTCTTTCATACACATTTCAATGCCCAATTTCTTATTAGCGATGCCCTATTAAACAGGAAATTACTGTAGTCCGGCCCTGGGCTCAGCGCGATGTAGGTGCTAGAATAGGCTCCGCCTAGTGCAACCACTTTTGCTAGGCAGATCGAATTGATGCAGCGCATCCTTCTAATTCAACATCGTTGGGTGCGCCCGTCCTACTACTTTGAGTTAAAAAGAGAGAATAAGTAGCTGGATGACAATGTGTGAGTTTAGTAAATAAAACGAGTAGACCACTGTATAGTTATTAGACTCATGTGTGTTTAATATTATTAAGCGCCCTTACTGATACATTAGTTTAGAAAGAGATGGTAAATAATCGGATAATAATGTATAAGTTCAGTCAATGACACGATTAGATTAGTTGCTGGTACGTTCCGAAATCATATTTTGTGTCGGGGTGCCGTGCTACGTCACAGTCAGCGCCTTATTGACATTGATGCGGAAGTGACAACTTTAAAATTTGACAATAATTTATTGATGTATAATGCCAACCTGCAGATACCAATTATTTTTTATCTAAAACAAAATTTCCTAATAACTGTCAAAGAGAGTTGCCCACCTCTGGTGTAAAACAAGTGTCAAATGTATCGAGGGCCTCTAGTAACAACTAGTCATAGTCCTTGCCATACGCAGATACACTTTTGTGACTAAAATTAAAGGTAAAACTTTCATTGTCTGGATAAAAAGTTCAGATACAACTTTGGCTACTCGGCAGTAGGATAAGTTGGAGAGAGGACCACTCGAAGTGATAGCGAGTGGGGGTGAGGTTGGCAAGCGGATGGGGATTTTCATCCAATCTTTTGGAAGGGGATCCTTATCCGTGGGCGCTCTCTCGCAAGGTTGTTGTTGTTGTCTGGATAAAAAGATGCTGACTGTAGGTTAACAAGAAAAACTCACAGCAAAGACATGCCATTCCCCAACTTTTTTTTGTTGTTGTCAGTATGCATATGATAAATAAAGAGGTTGGAAATGTCACAATGGAAATGTCACAAAAGTGTAACTGCCTATGGCAAGGACTGTACTTCACTTTTGGTATTATAAAGTATAAGTATACAACCTTAATATCTCAGTCATCTTTTTTGTTAAGTAAAATTGCTAAAAGGTTAAAATCTACAGGAACAAAATTTTACAATATTTCAATCTAAACTATTCTTAAAAATAATCAATAAAATATCTAAAAATAACTTCGAGATGCCCGAAATTTTCATCTAATATTATTATTGGAGAATCACCTTAATTTTTGTCTTATCTTATATGCTGTACAGGACAATTTTTTACTAGTTTACAGATGGAAAAGGTGTTTTTTTTTTGGTAAATAGTTAAACTTTATAAAACTTTAAACTTATCACACATACGTACCGGGTGGGCCAAAAAAAAACAGGACAAACTGTTTTTTATTATCATTTTCGAACTATAAAAGTATGCTGTCCGTGTCCGACATCTTAAATTCCAAGATGGCGGAAAATTTCGATAACATTTTTCAAAGAGCAATCAATTCTCGCCAAGATTTTTTTTAGTTTATTAAAATCGGTTTAGTAATAACGAATTTATAAGAAAATGAATGCAGGCAGGTTTGGCAAGGCAATCGTAGAATCTGTAAAACAATGGTTGAAACAAAAATAGATTTTTTAAGAACCACCACACCGATTTTACTAATTTGTACATCGTTGTATGAGGGAAAAGTAGTGATTTTCTATAAGTTAAAAAAAAACTAAAACATTTTCGGAAAAGAAGAATAAACAGGCCATTTTGAAGAATCAAGTACGATTCTGTCAGTCATCTTAAAGTTTAAGACAGCGATAAATTTTGATCATGATCTTGAAAAAGCAAGCAATTCTCACCAGGATGTTTTTTATTTCATCAAAATCGGTTCAGTAGTAATGAATTTATAAGGAAATAAATGCAGACATGATTGACAAGGCAATCATATAATATGCAAAACAATGGTTGAAACAAAAATATTTTTTTAGAACCACTAAACCGATTTTGCCGGTTCGTACCTTGTTGTGCATGGCAAGAATGCAGCTTTTTCATTAATTTAAAAAAATATTTAAAACATGTTCGCAACATAAGAATAAACGAGCATCGTTGAATGGTACACTTTAATTTCGTTCACCATCTTGGATTTTGAGATAGCGGACAAAAAAATATATTTAGTCAAAACTCTGAGTAATTCTCTATCAAGTGCAGTTTGTCCCATTAAAATCGATTGTATAGTTCAAAAGTTGTAATTTAAAAAAAGTGTCCGGTTTTTTTTTGGCCCAACAGGTAAGTTTGTAAAAAATTATCCTGTAATAAATGCCTTCCTATTTAAGTCTTTTTTTAATAACTCTCTATGTAATTTTTTTTTTTCTTACTTTGTTTTTCTTTTGGTATCCCTTTTAATGTAACAAAACCTATTAAGGTTGTGACCTAACCTGACCATATAAACCATACATACAATTAAAAATCCTAACCCTATCGGAAACGGAGATTGAGTCAAACAACACAGACAATATGTCAGTTTGACAGCTAGAACTAGAGTCACTAGATAAAACGTGAGTTTTATTAAAAAGGTTGATTCAAAACTTTTTGAAAAACTTTCAAAAAAATTCGAAATGGCATCTTTTGGATTGGTATTTTTGGCAACAAGAATTTTGTTCTGGATAGGTTTGGCAATGGGTTGAAAATATTTAAAAAATATCGATCCAAATATCAGAGATCTGAACAAAAAAATTGTTTTTTCTGCACTAACATGAAGGCTATTCTTCGAACTTTTGAACCAAGTCAGGACTGCAGGCAACGTGTAGTATGGAGGGCTACAAATCAGCAGGATTTTTTCTATTGAAGAAGACCTTTCCAGCTTAACATGCGGTTTTTCTTGGCTGCTTTGCAACATGGCGGATTTATGCAAGATGGCTGTTGTTTGGCTGGGAGACAGGGAGGCGGACATCTTGGATTTTTATCTGTAAAAAAAATGTCATAAGTTAGAAAGTTAATATAAAAGGCAAAAAGAGGTGAAAGAGAAAACAAACAGTTACAATAACTAGTGGTAAAAACCTTTCAAGATACAGAGTGTTAAATTTAGTTGGCAATTTTTACCGTCCAAGCCCGCGCAGGAGAGCCTAAAAAAGGTATTGTTTTAAAAAAAAATAACTTTTTAACGGCGCAGAGCATCAATTTGCTATTTTCGTAATACTGCAGAACACATTTTTTTCAATAATTTGCGTCATAACCAAAAACTTCGCAGGATCTTTACTTTCTGAGATATTTACAAAAAAACTATTTTCAAGGCTGATATATTCATGTGGCAATTCGCCCCGGGCAGATTCGCCGCGGATGATTTGCCGCGGCAAAATTTGCCGCTGAGAAAATTTGCCGCCGCCTGATTCGCCGCAAAAAGTTTTTTTTCAAATTTTTATTTTAATCTAACGTAACTTATTTTCTGTTAAATCATAACTTTCCTGTCCTCTTGTTGGGAGATCAAAATCTGTGTTAAGCCTAACCGTGGTCAATTGATCGCAAACATATATCCTTACCGGTGTTTAGACCTCCAACATTTGGCAAAACGAAACTCCACAAAAATGAATGACTTTTCTAAAAAAATATGATTTTTTAATAAGTAGTTTTTTAAAAACTAATTTATAAAAAACAACCCTTTTTTTTACAAATAATAATTTTTGAAAATAATACTTTTTTAAAGAGTAGTATTTTTAAAAACTAATGTAATTTTTTTTTTCAAAAATTTATGAAACATTAAAATAAAAATTAAAAAAAATTATCGCGGTGAATTGGCCGGCGGTGAATCGAATCGAATAATGTTGTACTTTGTAAAATAAAACTCTTTATCCTGAAACCAAATTTGTGCTCATCGTATAGAGAAAAAAAAACAAATTTGACATTTTCAACAAATTTATCATATTATTTAAAACTCACAACATTCTCCCGCTCACCTAATAAATCATATACTAGGTAGAAAACAAAAAAAAATCAGACTTAAAGGATTAAAATAAAATCTTATCATATATTTTAACCAAGGCCGGGCACGGCACTGTAAATTATGTGGGAGATGCCTAAATTTAAATTAGAGTCCAAAGTCCAATGTGTATTTTCAGAAAGGTCCTAATAGCCTCTTCTTACTAAGAAAATGTAACACAAGCATATTGTTAGAACCAATAATAATTAATCCTCCAGACTTGTAGGTAAGTAGTTAGGTAGGTCTGTGTTTACTAAATATTGGGGGCTAATTTTTAAAAAAGCAAAAAGAAACATGTTTTACAAGGGAGTACAGGGAAACCTAAAAACGAAACCAAATATATTTTTGAAATAAAATAGAGTTTTTCCATATTTGAGAATTCAAAAAAACTCACAGAGTATGGGAATACAACTTAACGACCGATTTTCCATATATATACTACAGTTTGCTGACGACCAAGATATTGTAGCTAATAATAAAGAAGACATGGAGTATATCATCAAGTGGGGGATAAAGAGTGAACGTGGACACATTACTTTTGTATTGGAGTCAAATTAATTGAGTTATATACTTGGGTGTCACATTTGATAAGACAGGAACAGACTGTAAAGAACTGGAAAAAAGAATAAGCAAAAACGGTTATTGGATGTCTTAACAGTATTTTATGAAGCAGAGAAATAAAAGAGAATGTAAAATTTAACATATATGAAATAATGGTAAAAAGCACGCTGTTGTATAGAATAGAGACTTCTCGCGTAACAGCAAAATACAAAACAAAAATGGAAAGTGTCGAAATGGATGCAATAAGAAGATCAATGAAAATATCTAGAACAGATTATAAGAAATAAGACCATAAAAGAAAGAATGGGAATCGAGGGAAGCATAACAGATGACATTACTAGAAGACAGCTGATATAGTACGGCCATATACAACGGATGAACGACGAAAGATTACCAAAGCAGGTCCTAGAATGGCAACCAATAGGACGCAGAAAAAGAGGGCGTCCTAAACTGGAATGGCAACAGTCAATCCAAACATCAATAAAGTCAAAAAAACCTGACAAAAGATGATTGTCAGGATCGAAGGAGGTGGAGAATAGGCGTCGGACAACGCAGAAAAATGTTCTAAGCCGACATATAGTACTAAGGTCACTATATACTGAAGTTCCTCAATTCGTTATACAGTGCCCTTACATAGTACTAGTAATTAATAATTTTAATTAGAAATTTGGTTAAACCCCTCTTAAAAAAATTCGCGCAACATGCTATTTATTTATTTAAAAATCGAGGTGGGTAACCAAATTTATATTCCGAATGAAAGTGGGACATCCTATTCGGTTTATTTGTTATTAACAATAATAATAGGTACGCACAAATCAAAACAAATCAATGCGGATCTCTTATAATCACAATAATAAATATAAATGTATAAGTTTGTTCCAACATGCCAAAGAACTGGTGAAAAGTATTTAAAATCCTAATACGTGCGCAAGACAGTCCCAGGGGCCTTATTCTCGTTATCGTCAGTAATAATAGTGACTAGAGGTATTGATCTTCGTTACTTTTGAATACACATTACAAATTACTCGACTACGAAGAAATCATTTTATATATTCGTTACTATCGTTACTTTGATTGCTGTAACTGTATTCAATTCAATCATACAATTAGTGCAAAATTCTGGGACTGTCGTTAATTCGAAGATCATTTACTTGTAGGTATATTTTTGTTGTTGATATTATGGAAATATTCAATTGAAATTTTCAAAATGAGGGCTAAAATTAAAAAAATACATACTTAAAATCTAAAAGTGAATAAAAATAGAGACACAAATAACAATCTTACAGGAAAACTCAAAAAATATACAAAAAATTTGGACAAAACAACAAAAATAAAAAATACATTCTGTCTACTCCCTTATTTTGTATTACCGAATTTCGAGTGATTACTGAATACCAAAATAATCGAAGGAATTAAAGTAATCAAAGTAACGAAAGTAATCATTTAATTTTCGGATCGGTATTCGTTACTCCGTTATTTTTCGAGTAACCAGTACTCGAGTAACGAATAGTTACTTTTTCAACACCTCTAATAGTGACGCCCCCATATGTATTAACTTCAAATAATTCCAATCATTAAAAAAAAAGTAGAAACATAAGTTTCGTGGCTAATCGGGCAATTTTTAAATTCACGGGTACGAAATTCCACGTTTGTTAGTATTATTTGCCTTAAAAATTCCGTTGATTGACGCTCACTGTCTTGAAGACGGGTAAAAATGCAATCTGTGTTGATCCGGCCTGAAAGACAAAGAGCTGTCGTAGGTCACGGACTATAGTTGTTTTCTTTTATTTGCATTCGATCTTTTCATTGATCGATATTGTATAGCAGTGTTTTCTTTCGCCTGCTTTTGGTTTTTTTGTTTCTCTCGTATCTCGGTAGATGGCGCCTCTTGCTATAGTTCGCTCACTAATTCCATTTAATTAGAGACAAAACCGTCTGATTAACTTCGCAAGATTTGTCACATCGACCAGCAGTGTTCTGAGGAGTCCCATAAGGACGAAACGGTTAACTGTCAACACTTATTAGGTGTCCATTAGATCTTGGACCCCCGTGAGGTTTAGCTTTCAGGCTACCCACGGAAAAATATAAGGGAAACAAAAAAAAACTCCTTTTTGCCCGATTAGCCACGAAACTTGTTTGATAAGTGAACTCATTTAAGCCAAATGAGTGAACTTATTTTAGACCAATGAGTGGATTCATATTAGAACAATTAGTGGGCGCATTTAAGACAAATTAGTGTAGTCATTAAACAAGTGTTCTGAATTGTCTCTAATGACTGCATTATTTGCCCTAAATGACTGCATCATTTGCTCCAAACAGGTACCTCATCTGTCTCATTAAAAAAAACAGTCCTGGGTTCAGCTAGAACGCAAATAGGATTTTTTAAACATTGTTTTATTTAACGTTAGTAGTGTGGGGTTTGCTCTAGGCCTGGCGACTAGGCACATGAAGCGCCCTTTTCGCCAACCCCTCGGGCATCCCTCCTACTGCGTCCTTTCTTCGCTAAGGAATCTGCCCGTCTTCTGTACACATGCCAGAATATCGGGCCACCTTAGATTCAGAAGATCCTCCGTCTCAAAGGCTTCCTCTTCGAATACCTCCCTTCTTGCCTCCTTGTATGCTTCACATGATGAGAGGAAATGCGCCGAGGTCTCGTCCTCGGCCCAACATCGCTCGCACGTCGCGTCCACCTTCACTCTCATCTTCGCCAGATGACATATACTCCAGATACTCCTTCGCCTGTCTGGTATTTCCTGTGTTGGTCCATTCCTTTTGTATCTTTTTCTAGGTCCACTCTGTTAGGGCTGACTTCATTTGCCCTCTTGTGAGCCCTAGAAAAGGCTCTGACCCGATGCATTTCTGCCGGGTTTCTCCCCTGGCGAATTCGTCCGCTTTCTCGGTTCCCGGGACTCCCATGTAGCCTGGGACCCATACGAGCTTTACCTCTCTTACTCCGACAAACTTCTGAAGGGCATCCACAGACTCCTGCACCACCGCGGACATGGTTGGTTTGCACAGTGCTTTCAGCGCAGCTTGATGGTCTGAACAGATGCAGAGGTGCTTTCTTGTTTCGTTCCTAATTTCTTCCTCCCATGTTAGCGCCAGTATAGCATAAACCTCCGCCTGGAAGACTGTTGCATTGGATCCCAGCGAGTAGCTTTTTCCAATACCCTTGCTTTCCACGTACACTCCTGCACCGTTCCAATTCCGGTCTGTCAGCCTTGATCCGTCTGTATAGCAGACCGTGCCATCGCTAAGGAATTCAACCCCGTCCTCCTTCCATTCATCCCTTGGCGGTATGGTTACACGGTATCTTCTGTTTTTCTTTAACCGCTTCTCTGGCATCGCTAGCTCGTACGTCGATAGAGAAATCTCCTTTACCGTCACAGTCGCGATTTCCGAATGTCCCTTTTGTCCACCACTCCTTCTCCACACGCCCGCGTCCCTTATCCTAAGGTTTGCTGCCATCGCTTCCTTCCGTAAAGAACGTTGGTTCTTTGGCAAGCTGGAACAAACCTTATAAATTCTTAAGAAATTATAACTCAAGAAGAGGTTATTAGCTGTTAGTTCTCGGAAATGACGATGTGCCAATTTTTTTTAAAATTAAACATGGGACAAAATGTAACCAATTGCAGTAATTAACAAAAGAAAAGAAACCATGTAGATTATAATGGGCCTACAAGAATTTTTTGTTGGCTATGTTCACTGCACGTATAGTTATAGAAGGAACTTCTCTATTAGGTGCAAAAAAATTTGTATTTGTTCTTGTTAGCTTCTTGACAGCGGCGTATTGTGGGGTGGGGGTTCTATCGACCCCCCCCCCGAGCTTTATTAAGTAGCAAGGCCGGCTAAGGCAAATCGAGGGGACGGCAAATCGAGGGGACGGCAAATCGGCTATCTAATAAAAAAGAAAGTAAACTAAAGACATGATGACCTTTTTTTTTTGGTCGCAAATTTTTTCATGGGCGCCTATTTCAGCCTTCGACCCCCCGCCTCTGAAGGCACGCTACGCCGCTGCTTCTTGACCAGTGGCGCTGCTACAGGGAGGGCCTCCCAAAACTAGACAACAACCAGTATTTTTATTTGATTTATTTAAAAAAAGTTAAATCTTTCCTTACGACATGTCTAGTTTTTTTTTAGTCTAACTAACATTATAAATTTCTGCCCCCCCCCCAAATTTATACCGTCACAACTGCGACTGTTTTTAACACAGTGCTTTCGACTATTTAGTCATTATTAGAGTCCCTGTATGTGACAGATATTATTCCGCCAATATCTGTCACATACAGGGACTCTAGTCATCATCATTGTCCTAGAATGTTGAAAATATCTTAATTGCTAACTTGTGTGTCAAACATTTTTTCAAAAAATTTACTTGCTCATTTTTATTGTGTTTTATACTAGGATAACTGGTTTTTCCAAATTTAGGAAATTAAAAAGATATTTAAAACATTTTAAATTTAAAAGAAATTCTTTGAAAATCATTATAATCATGAACAGAAAAAATCCCATCAATCACGATACGAAAGAGTGTTAGTAACTTTTGAAAGTTAACAGTGATTAAAAAAATCCTTGAAATTAAAAATTATCAGCCGCTTAACTCGTGATACTTTTATGAACCGCTCTATGATGCAATATTTTTTATAATTAGGTTTTTCAATCAAGCAAGACTAAACAATTTTATTGAGCGTTTTGTCAATCTTAAAATATTACGCCGGTGATACCTAACTTCCCATCAACTAAAAAATTGCAAAGTTTTAGAATTTTGTAAGAACCTAGAACCACAGAATTTTAGAAATACCTATAAATCTGTTCCAAATCTAAATGCAAACATAGACTTATCAGTTATCACTTATCAGTATGTAACTATAGGTTTACAGGCAATTAAAAAATTACTCATATTTCTTGCTAATTGTAAAAACTCACCAATTTGTACAATGAGTAATTTTAAATAAAATCTTTCATGAGTAAACAATAGTATTATATAGGATTTATTATTCTAAAACAGTTCTTCAGTGCCATATTTAATAAGTTCAGCTGGGATATTTCCGGGTCCGGCAGATTTACGGCTTTTTATAATAATTTATACCTTCTCTAGCCAATGCTGCCCGGGCCAGGAAGGTAAAAATATCTTCCTATATATTTGAATTATTATTTGGCAAACCCAATAATGTAGCCTAATTTAGTTTCAAAGTTTGCCGTTAGTATTTTAAACACAGCCAGAGCTATAAAAAAATTCTAAAATTAAATTAAGTTTAGACACATTACAAATCAGTGCAGGTCAGTTCAGCCTCATAAATTACATTAGATTAAATTAAATTAACTTACATTAACTTACCCTAAGCCAAATTAGGTTCCTAAAGGCATAAAATAATATGTTTAAAGAAAATACAAGTAGTAAAAAACTTCAGAAAAACTGCACGATAAAAAAATTGTCTTAGATCAAAGCAAATTGCTTTGAAGTTAAATAATTTGTGCTTTCCTATTCACCAAGATAATATTTTCTTGATATAGCACGAAAAATGTCTTGCCTCTTTATTTTAATGTGAAACAGAAATTGTTTTATTATAAATTGGAACTGAATTAACCTAAGGCGCCGTTTTCTCTGGAAGCAAAATATTACTTATATGATGACAATTTGCTTTGTTACAAAATGGAGTACCTATACTGAACCAAAACAATTAAAGAAGAAAAATAAAGTCTTATTTCAAGACTAAACGCTGCGTTGAACTAAAAAGAAATATTTTAATCCAAAACAAATTGTTTTAAGGTAAAACAATTTATTCCAAAAAAGAACATGTTTTCATTGTAGAAAAGTCTAAGGGACACGGGTCAGTGGAGAGGAAGAGGGGAAACAGCTGGTCATCTAGCTATAGAAGAGCTGACAATTAGAGAAATCCCCCTCACGTCAATGACGGTCAGCAGAGCACACGCACCTTGGAGGCTCGAGAAGAGGTACAAAATCCACATCCCAGACAGGGAAGCGTGGCAGAGAGACGAAATGATGTTTGAGGAGAGCGCTTTAGTTTGCTACACTGATGGATCCAAACTATCAGAGAGGCAAACCACAGGAGCGGGAGTATACGTGGAAAAACTAGAAGTTCAGAAGAGCTACTCGCTCGGTGAGCAGGCTACTGTTTTTCAAGCAGAAGTCTACGCCATAATAATGGCGGCAACTCTAGAAGAGGTTCGGAACAGCGAAGAGGAGCTTATATATATATGCTCTGACAGTCAAGCCACCCTGAAGGACTCGCGGCTACAGACTAAAATGCACTCTGGCTCCTTCGATTTCGAGGTTATGTTTTAATTGTTTTGTTTTTGTTTAAATAGCCTGAAGCATGGAATAAATAAATTTCTTCGATGGTGAAAGTGTTTGAAGTCCTTTCGAGTTTTAAAAATTAGTATTAAAAATATTTGTCGTGTCGTTAGTTCGGTCAAATTTAGTTCAAAATAGCGCTAGTAACGAAATAGGGTGTCTTTCTAACATATTTTTTCAAAAAAAAAACTTCCCTGACTTCTTTCGCGGGATCCTAGCGGGTGTGAAACAAAACCGAACCGAACTTAACCGAATCGAATTATCGGTTTAGTTCGGTTTGGTTTCACAACCTCTGGGATGCCGGTTCGGTTCAGTTCCGTTCGGTTCGGTTCGGTTTTGTTTCACACCCGCTAGGATCCCGCGAAAGAAGCCAGGGAAGTTTTTTTTTGAAAAAATATGTTAGAAAGACACCCTATTTCGTTACTAGCGCTATTTTGAACTAAATTTGACCGAACTAACGACACGACAAATATTTTTAATACTAATTTTTAAAACTCGAAAGGACTTCAAACACTTCCACCATCGAAGAAATTTATTTATTCCATGCTTCGGGCTATTTAAACAAAAACAAAACAATTAAAACATAACCTCGAAATCGAAGGAGCCAGAGTGCATTTTAGTCTGTAGCCGCGAGTCCCTGAAGGCGCTAAACGCACCCAAGATTGCTGACGGCTTGGTGGAAGAATGCGCAGAGGCGCTGGAGACCCTAAGCGATGGCAAACGGGTGACGCTGGTTTGGGTTCCGGGACATACGGGGGTACCAGGCAACGAGAAGGCGGACGAACTCGCACGACTCGGGGCAGGAACCGCCTATGTATGACCGGAGCCACTTTTGGGCGTGACAAAAAGACAAGTGCAAAGCGGACTCAACAAATGGGCCCAGGGCGCGCTATTATACTTCTGGGAAACAGGAACGGGTTGCAGACGGACCAGAGAATTCGTAGACCGTCCAAAAGCGACCAGAATTAGATGGATGCTGGGACGGACACGAAAAGACCTCGGACTGCTGATAGGTACTCTAACCGGACATAACCGTTTGAGGAAGCACATGACACATATAGGAGTCGAGAATGACCCTACCTGCCCAGCCTGTGGACAGGAAGAAGAGACATCAAAACACCTCGTGGCAGAATGCGAGGCCTACGCAAGAATGAGACAACAGGCACTCGGAGCGCCAACTCTGAGCGAGGAAGAACTGCACATGCTTAAATGGGCAGACTTACTGGACTTTGTAAAGAGAACAGGAAGGCCCAATGAGTTACCCGACCATCAAAGGGAAGTGCAGAGAGTGGGTTAAGGGACAGACTTGGGGCATGGCAAAAAGGGCCTACTCTCAACCCCCCCCACACTACTACTACTACTACTACATTGTAGAAAAAAATTTTTACCGTGTGTAAAAATCGAGAAAATTTCCTCTTAAGTTGATCTATTGTGGCTTAGAGTAAGTTAAGTTCAGCCTCATAAATTACATTAGATTACATTAAATTAACTTACATTAACTTACTCTAAGCCAAATTAGACTAACTTAAGAGATTTTTTTGTGAAAATGGTGTTGTGTTTTTACTTGGGAAGGTTCCTAAAGGCATAAAATAAAATGTTTACAGAAAATACAAGTGAAAAACTTCAGAAAAACTGTAAAAAATTTCCTCTTAAGTTAGTCTAATTTGGTTTAGGGTAAGTTAATGTAATTTAATTTAATTTAATCTAATGTAATTTATAGGGTTGAACCGACCTTGAAGTATTTGCTAGAAGTCATGCCAAAGATTTTCTATAAACCATGATATAAAAATTAAAGAATTCCATGAGGGATCTGACACCTTCATTACCCTATTATCACACATCAAATGAAGTCATGATAATATATTGGTCTTGAAAACAGTTTTTTGTAAATATCTCAGAAACTGAAGCTCCTACAGAGGTTTTGGTTATAACACGAATTATTGAGCAAAGCATAGTCTACTATATTCCGAAAACAGTATGTTGATACGATACTCCGTTAAAAAGTTAGCATTTTTTAAAGTTTTTAATTGTTTTTTGACAAGCATTAATGGATTTTGATCAAAATCTAATCAGCTCGTAAGAGTATCGAACACTATTTTGCCTGAAAATATTATGAAAATCGGTTCAGCGGTTTAGGAGCTATCGTGTTACGCACAGAAAAAATATACACACAGACAGACATCACGACGATATTGCTAGGATAGGTCAAAATACATCCAAATAACACATTTTTGGCGTTATCTCAAAAAAAAAATTTCGTCGAAAATAATACCTTCTCTAGCCATTGCTTCGCGGGCTAGGAAAGTAACAAACTTACTTTTTTATTTTAAAATCTGGAAAACACAGCTTCAAACACGTCCCACAAATCTTTCAGCCTTTTTCTCGCTCCACAAGTAGTAACTTTCAACCAATTAAAATTTTCAAAAAAATGTTTTTATTTACTTGTGAACGAAAATTTCCATATTAAATGAATTCTCTGGAATCTCTAAAAACGCAAATATCGATCGCAATGCAATGGTCGTAAGAGTTTTGATAACGGGAACGAAACTTCACTTAAACAACTGTTTTTCAAATGTTTAACAAATATTTATAGTTTGTTATTTTATAATAATAAATTATTTATTTATATATTTTGTTTTTATTTTGCCGGGTACACGGGTTTTTCTATAGTTTGTACACGATTTTTTGCTTGTTATTCACTTGAACGAACTGTGGTGAATGATAGAGGCATGTGAACACACCCAGTGTTGAATGCAGGCGTTCATGATATGGATTAAAGAGAGATACAACACTAGCGTCGATACCGTCGCCCCAGTGGTGAACTTTGTGAACTGCACTGGCGGTCAAAAAGAGGGGAGGAGCCCCCGAAGAACATAGCACAAAAATCACAAAATAATAAAGTTATTGTTTACTAGAAAGCAATGCTTAAAGATAACTTAATAAAAAAAAATTAAATAAAAAAAATGTGTGTGCTTAAGAACACACGGCAGAAGTGTAAACTTCAACAAGACGAAATTAATAATACTGGCCTTCATCTGCATCATCATATCGCTTGCTGAATGTTCCTCTCACGACTCGAGCCGACTTAACCCGAATGAGCGTTACATAGCCGAGCCTGACGGCTCAGTTCAATTCACTACCCACAAAAACTGCTAAACGCGCCTAAAGAAGTTTACACTTCAAAACACCCAACTGCTAAAATAAACTTGTAAGTACTAGTTGCAGTTGAGTACAAAATTGATAAGTATACCTATAATGTACGACATGCTTCAACTTTTAGTTTTGATGGCCAAAGCGCACTTACGAAATTATACAGTTTTGTATTTTCATGAATCAGGTTATTGGGTAATTTTGTACCCACCTACGACTAGTAGTTACAAGTAAATACAGGGTGTTCAGCACATAAACCGTCAAAATTTTTTGGGATATTGTTGGGGTCATTTGCTACCTTTTCAACCTTGGAACTTGGGTCCTAAGAGTCACGGCTAAAGAGATATGAATTTTTAATTTTCTTTTCTCAAATTATCCAAAATCCCACCTTTAAACCCTCGTAAGCTTTTTATTAATATCTGGAAAAGCACCATTTTTTTAAAAATATTTCTGTCATTTTATGCTTCTTCAACTAATTAATAGATTTGTTAAAATTGATGTACCAAAGGGACATACGAGGTTATTTATTGAAGAACATTAGTGATTTTGTGAAAGAAAATCAATTTCAAAATTAAAAATCAAAAAACTTCTTTAGTTGATTACCTTTGTAACGGTATGCTACACATTGATAAAAAAAACATTTCTGCTTCAAAATACGGATATTCCATCAGAAGGGCGAGACTTGGTAGGAAAAACAATTTGATGTTTATGATGGTTTACCTACTTAAACAAAAGTTAAACTTTTAACAATAATGTATTGTCTTATTTATTTATAAATTTTGTTAGAAACGATCATAAACATCAAATTGTTTTTCTTATCAAGTCCGAACGATTATTGCCCGTCTCAGAATATCCGTATTTTAAAGCAGAATTGTTTTTTTTAATCAATGTGAAGCATACCATTAGAAAGGTAATCAACTAGAGAAGTTTTTAAAAGAAAATGAAGTTCTCAAGTGTCGATACTTTTTTTAATTTTTAATTTTGAAATTGATTTTCTTTCACAAAATCACTAATGTTCTTCAATAAAAAAATCGTATATCCCTATGGTAGATGAATTTTAACAAATCTATTCATTTTCCAGACATTAATAAAAAGCTTACGATGGTACCCACAAAGCACAATCACGTGTTTAACAAGTAAAAAAGGCGTGAGAAAAAAAAACGTTGATTTTAAAAGCTGCGAGAAAAAAACGTTTATTTCATATATGAAAACAAGCTTAATAGGTCATTCATTAACGTTATAAAAAATAACGTTGCTGAAAACTGCGTTGTAATAACGCCATTATCAAATTACAACAGCAATGTTTTTACGTTAGTTTCACGTGATCTTTATCAACGTTAAAATCACATTAGATTCACGCCTTTTCTACACGAATTTTAAAACGCGACTTGCATGGCTTTTCTACCGAATATTTTTGGGATTTTACTAGCAGCAGCGCCACCTATTGTCAGCATTTTTCACTTTGACGAAATCTATCAGGCAGTGCTTTGGCCTCTAAACTCCAAAAACCTGTTAAGGAATTGATCCCTGATCCTTTACGATCACGACGCATCTGTTATTAACCTAATAAAAACACATTAATATTCTGTGAATGTGTTTACTGTTAAAAAATCTTGTTTAGCTTTTAAGAAAAACATAATGTATATAGATAGACATATAGATATTTTGTCTTGCCTTGAGCGCCATCCTTAAAATTGTCTTGAAGTGTTGTAGTCTTAAACTAGTGAACTTTTATAACTTTCTTTCGCGTCTATTTTAAGTTAAAAAAATGTTATTAAAAAAACGTGACCAGAAAAGACGCAGAAAGTCAGTAGGTTGGAGAAGTCTTAATCTAGTGGCGTTGTAAAACAGTTTGTGGAGGGCTTTTCAAGTGTGAATTTGGTACATGAAAATAACGAGGGTAAAAAACACCTTATATACACAGCACCTAAAACTTCAGCAAAAAGTAGATTTTTATAGCTTGATTTCCCCTTGTTTTTAAGTTATCTCTACGCATGTAGATTTAACAAAATAAATATTACATGGTATAAGGTTATTTTCAAGTAAAAAAAACTCTGTTATTTTTGTTCACGTTAATTTAACGTTGATGTGATTTTCGTGCTATGTGGGTATAAAGGTGGGATTTTGGGTAATTTGAGAAAAAAAATTAAAAAATTCATATCTCTTTAGCCGTGACCATCGAAGAAATTAGATGTTATATGTTCTCTGCCGTGACTCTAAGGACCCAAGTTCCAAAGGTTGAAAAGGTAGCAAATGACCCCAACAATATCCCAAAAAATTTTGACGGTTCATGTGCCGAACACCCTGTATAGCAGTTGGGTGTTTTTTTTATTTAAATTTTTTTTATTTCCAACTTTTAGGTTTAATTCTTGTTCAGCCTTATAAAAAGCACTATGCATTTAAAATTCATTTAACTTTACCCAAAAAGTACGTGTAGATTTTCTACGGACGCGAACAGTGTTACCTTCCATTCAGTGAGGGTGGGGGAGAAGAAAAGGAGGAGAGAACTAGTAAAATGGTGTCGAAAACAATCTTAAAGCGTGTGCCGAAAGAATTTTTGAAATCGCTCTAAATTAGCTACAACTATTACTATCGGTTCAGCCGTTTAGACTTTAGCGTGACACAAACATATTTACTTACATAATCGAAAAAGATTACCCTTCCTTTCGCCGTACTGCAGTTGGGAAAAATCAAAATCAGCGACCTTAAACACCCTAAACATTCAAATTTAATACAAATTTTAATTCTTTTTTGTAATAAAAAAAATTAAATTGCATTGTAATCAAAACTCTAAGCACCTGTCAAAATTACAAACTGAAACCACGGCGACCGGCTGCGTGTTGTTACGGCAACGAGTTATATCGGCGGCGAGTTGGCCCGACGGCAAATCGGGTCGGCAACGAGTTGGCAACAATTATTTTATTTTTCAAAAATCTTACTTGCTTCTAATGTCAAACTCCAAAGTTCTGAGTTGTTAAAAACCGCAAAAGAATTTCTTTTTTAGGTTTTTGGTCCGTCTGCTTGGCAATCTCCCTCCCTACTGGACGTCCTGGATCCGCAACTGGTGGCGAATTGTCCCATTCCTCCGGGTCACTATGCAAAACGCAAAAAATCAATATCCAGCCATAATTATTTCCCCTCTCCCCCCAAATGAAATTCGTAGATCCACCCCTGGAGTTTCAAGCTCCATATTATTAGGATTCAGAATTATATTTCACAAGCAACCAATGTATCTTTGTTAAAATGTCATACCATGATTTCTGCACAGGATAAAGCAATAAGGGTATCGCATTTACAGCCCACGGGCGTCCATTAAATTTTTCAAAAAAATTTACATAAACATAATCTTAAAACATTAGAAAAACTGTATAATGCACTTCATTATCAAAGCTGTAGTTTAACATTAGGTGTACCTAATGGATAAACATATAAAATAAATATATATGAAGAAACAGGGCTATTTTGCTACCGCCAATCTCACAAACCACTTAACCGATTTCAATGAAATTTGACACACAAGTTTTATGAGCTAATCTGCTTTATATAAGCAATTTTTTACTGGAAGGCTTGTTTTAAGGCCAGTAAAAAATATATATATATATTTTTTTAAATTGACGAGTCGCCCCTGGATATTTGTTAAAATTATTTTTGCACAGCAATCAAAGTCGTGGTCTTGCTATTTCAATCACGTATTCATTCATCCGTTCTCCAATCGGATTCAAAGTACTTAATTCACAGTTAAAGAGTATAATTGAACAAAAAACGAGCAATAAAGACAGCGATAAAGAAATAATTTTTAAAACAGTACAAAAAAAATACCAAGAAAATCATAAAATGGCTTAGTTTTTTTATAAGAAAACTTAGACTAGATATGAGGAAAAAAGTATTGTCATAACAAAAACATTTCATGTAAAAAAAGCCAAGTACGCGAAAGTGGTACTCCGTAAAAAGAATTGAGATAAGAGTAAAGCCAAGTTCTCCAATAGAAATTTCAAAATGAAATGTTCTTACTAGTTTGGAAATGCTTTTTTAACACTGTGCCTAAGAGTCATTTGCAGCCGTAATAGCCAAGTTTAGAAAAACATTTCCAAACTAGTAAGAACCTTTCATTTTGAAATTTGTATTGGAGAACTAGGCTTTATATTTATCTGAATTCTTTTTACGGAAGACCACTTTGGGGTACTTGGTTTTTTTTTTGAAGAAATGCTTTTGTTATGATATCACTCCTTTTTTAAAGGATTTGGATAATATTTAAGTTTTAAAGTGGTAAAATATGCGGAGTATTGTTCAAAATTTTTGCTTATTAAAAATTTTGAGGTATTTTTTATATTTTTTTTTTGGTTTTATCATTATTCCTATCAGCCTTCTAAAACTCAGCTCTCTAGTGTTCCTCGAAGTAGGCAACGTTAATTTTAAATAAGTTTACATTTATAGGGAAGGAAAGTAAATTAAAATGTTGGTGTTTTTAAATTTTTTCCTATAGTTTTATCATAGTTCCTATTAGTCTTCCAAAGCTCAACTCTCTAGCATTTCTGGAAGTAGAGAATGTTACTTTTACATAACATTACATTTATAGGGGAGGGAAGTTAATTAAAATTTGGGGTTTTTGAAGTTTCTTTTATAGTTTTATCATAGTTCCTATCGGCCTTCCACAGCTCAGCTCTCTAGCTTTTCTGGAAGTGGGCAATGTTACTTTTACATAACTTTACATGTATGGGGGAGAGGAGTGAATTAGAATTTTTGAGTTTTTGGATTTTTTCCAAGGGTTTGGTCACAATTTCTATCAGTGTGCCAAATTTCAGCTTTGTAGCATGTCTGGAAGTACAGCAGAATTTAGATGATCTATACATGAGTGAGTGAGTAAGTGGCACATTCGAGGTTTTTTGAAATTTCGTAACTACTTTACTACTTTATAGAAGTCCATGAAACTTGGAGGGATTGTTAACTCTATAAAGATCTACGACTGTGCAACGTTTGAGATTCGTAGCTCCTTCCAAAATAGAATTTTGGACTGAAATGCGGGGCACTGCACACACAGAAAATGTTTTTATAAACTTTTTAAAATTTTTCAATTATTTTTTCTTGAAAATTTTTTTTTCCTTTCATATCTTTTTTCTTTTTTTAAAGAAAAATCGAATTTAAAAATGATAGGTAAAGTCTTATAAAATTTTATTGATTTTAAATTACTTAGTCAAGGTTTATTGTCCAATAAGAATAATAATAAAAGCTTTAAAATAATTTTATTAATTATTAATAAAAATTTTACATTGAAAGAAATTTGGGATTATCTGGGTAGGTATTGTTACAAGCAGTGGCGTATATACGGAGGTGCCCAGGCCCCCCACGAAGCAAAAATTTTTTTGGATATTTTCCACATATTTCATGAATACAAACATAAAATAGCATAAAATACAGCCTCATGAGGTCTCGGCCCCCCCCAAAACTGTCTCGGGCCCACCCCGAAACTTTTTTCTATATACGCCACTGGTTACAAGCTTAGGTATAAAAGTCCAAAAACAAAGTTTTAAATTAGAAAAACAAAAAATAAAAATAAACTAATTACTTAATATCTTAAATCACTTTAGAGCTAGGAGGTAGAAGGTCAGAGATTGATGTGAAAGAATGAATGGTACGTGACAAACAAAGCATTCTACTGTGACCTTATTTTGGTAATGAGTAAAATCATAAATTTGTTTTTGATGTACACAGTTTCACGATTTTTCAAAGTGATCTGAAACTTCAAGGAAAAAAACCAAAAGATTATAATTTTATTTGAAATGACATTGGCATAGCATAGTCAAATATAACTGCAGTAAAACTTATTTTAGCTATTCAAATTTGAGGTTTTCTAAATTTAAACTAAGAATAGGTACCTTTTGCACCTAATTTTGGTCTTTTGCAGACACAATTTTTTATCCTTTATCCTTTATTTATCTGTCAACAGCCTGTTTTCTGTAGGCAAAATTAATGCCAAAGTTCCGAAAACAACTAGGGAAAAACTGAAAGAGCAATATCAGTGAAAAAATGTAAATTAGTCGCGGGTCTACGGAGGGGAAAAGGGGAAATTACCCCCCCCCCCTAAATTTTAAACTATATTTCGTTTTTACACACAGAATACACATCCTGGTCACTGTGCCAATAGTTTTATTCCCCCCCCCCCAAATAAAGTTCCTAGATCCGCCCTTGTGTAAATTGAGAAAAAAGGATGAGTGGAGTGGTATTACTAGATGTTATAGTTTTCGATAGAGTGACATTAGATATCGTCTGGAAAAAAACAAACAAATAAAATTTGTGTTTGAAATTTTAATAATACTTGATGAAACACAAAAAATTAAGGTAGGTGTAGATTTCATTAAAAAATATAAAAAGGATTTTATAATTTAAAAAAATTGATTTAGATCCATAAGAAAGCATTTCCGGATCTATGTTCCTAAAAAATTTTAGTAATAAAATAAGCTAAGAAATCACACTTCTTCAAAATAATTTTTCAAGGTGTGGTCAAAGACTAAATAAATAAATTTTCGAGCTCGTCCTCACAACGGGGTAGTAGTAGCCGTAGACATCGATGTTACCGCCTTCCCACATAGTAAAATCACGTGTTTAACACGTAAAAAACGCGTGAGAAAAAAAAACGTTGTATTTAAAAGCTGCTAGAAAAAAAAAACGTTTATTTGATATATGAAAACACGCTTAATAGGTTATTCATTAACGTTATAAAAAATAACGTTGTTAAAAACGGCGTTGTAATAACGTAATAATAATCAAATCAAAACAGCAAGGTTTTTACGATATTTTCAAGTGAATTCTAAGTAGATTTTTATCAAAGTCAAAATCACATTAGTTTCGCGCGTTTTCTACACGAATCACGAATTTTAAAACGAGACTTGCATGGCTTTTCTACCAAATATTTTTGAGATTTTACTAGAAGCTTGGCGACATTTTTCACTTCGTCGAAATCTATCCGGGATCCAAAAACCAGTTAATGAACTGATCCCTGATCCTTCACGATCACGACGCATCACTCGCACCAATTATTAACCTGATAAAGACACATAGATATTGTGGGAAACTGTTTATTGTTGAAAAATCTTGGTTAGCTTTTAAAGAAAACATAATGTATGTATAGAGGTTTTTTCCTGCCTTAAACGCCCCAACAAACAATTAAAGTTGTAACGACGAAACCCCAACTAGAAAGAATTTCTTAAAAGTAACCGCAACGTACTCCCGCTACGTCTCAGTATACCATACAGCGACGTTATAATTCCCTAAGTGGGGAACCAATTTCTGGTTATAACTACTTGGCCAAGTGTTTAAAGTCACTGTAGTAACAACTACACTACTACGTCGTAGCCAGGTATCTACTACGTCGTAGAGGCTGTTTTTTTTTCCGTAATGGCATAAAAGTTGCGATGTAGTTGCAAATAATATAATCGTTTCTTTTTGGTAGAATTGTTACACAATATGGTGGACACAACAGTAAACAGACTCGCTTAGTTTTTTTGTTTGGTTATGGTTATAATATGAACTATGTTATCCAAAAGTGTGAGAATTTACGAGCAGAGGATCAAAATTCGAGTGCGACGCAAAGTTTTTTGTATAACATGCATTATATATATTGCAAAAAACCGGTGCGCCCGTAAAATTGAGCCGTTTTTTGGTAGCTGATGGAATTTTTGTGTTGTGATTTTGGAGGTTATGTTTTCATAATCGACAGTTAACTCCAACAAATGGTGCTTAAGAAGAGCATTTTTGGTAAGCTTCAACTAATTTGTTTATAAAATAGTATGGCTCTTTAACATGAGCTCATAAAACAACAACAAAAATATTAAATTTTCTTTCTTACATAAAAACATGGCGTCCCAAACTATATTCCCTGATAGTCGAAAAGGTTACTTGAAAGTAGTTGCGGCTTTAAAGTTGATCCAAAAAGTTATTTTGTCTACATTGTTACATCAGATGTTACTATGATGACACAAACTTTTGTGGTAAAAATTAAAGTTATAATGTAGTTGTCGGATACACTTGTTTGGGACTCCAATGAAGCTTAACTTTCTAGTGGTAATTAAGTAGGATATAAAAGTCAGGGCGACTACGAAATAACGACTAAAAAGAAAGTAAAACTTTAGCAACGTCCTATTGTGGTAGAGAAGACTATCAGAATCGACTATCAAGAAACAATCCTATGAAGTAGTTTAGAGGGTCGTTTCCTGATACTAAATAGTAGTTAGAACTAAAAAGTAACAAATTTTGGTTGGGATCACCACATTTCTACTATAAGAAAGTAGCAAAGCCTTTAGAACATGTAGCCGCTACTATAAATGTTAGTTGGGGCCATCTTTTAAAATTGTCTTGAAGTGTTGTAGTCTTAAACTAGTGAACTTTTAGAGCTTCCTTTGCATCACTTTTAAGTGTAAAAAAAGTTTTAAAAAAAACGTGACAAAAAAAGACGCAGAAAGTTATTACTTTTAACAAGTCTTTTTTATTTTTAGAACAGACTTTCGCGTCTTTTTTGATTAAAAAACATATAGAGAAAAAACTTGACAAAATAATATGCAAAAAGTGAATAGGTTTGAGAAGTCTAAATCGTGGCGTTTTAGAACATGTGGAGGACTTTTCAAGTGTGAATTTGGCACATGAAAATAACGAGGGTAAAAAAGACGTTACATACACAGCACCAGAAACTTCAGCATTAATTACATTTTTATAGCTTGATTCCTCATTGTTTTTAAGTTATTTTTAAGAATGTAAATTTAACAAAACAAATATTAAAAGGTATGCGTTTGTTTTCTAGTAAAAAATAACTTAATTATTTTTGTTCACGTTATATTATCGTTGATGTAATGTGGGTTGTTTGTGATTTAGTGACAACAACACTCTGTATGTTCTGTTCGATTTAATTTAATTGATTCAGTCCTTATCTATAATTATTACTAGCGGCCTAGACAAAACTTTGTAATTCCCTTATCAAAACATTTCGAAAAAATATAAACTTTGCACCTTTTAGACTGAAAAATGACATAATTACCAAATTTTCAAAAATATTCTAACACGACTAAAGTGCGTGCCGGATAATACAGATTTATCTCATTAAACAAATAAATAAAAAATTTATGGAGATGTATCACAATGTATTAGCTGGTTTAAAAATACTGATAAAAGTTAAAATGTGTTCAATTTTATCCGGTTTTAACCAGAGCCTTTATCAAAGGTCAAATTTTAAAAATAAAATAGTTTAAAAAAAGTTTATGTATGTTATCTTGAAAAATTGGGGATTCTGGCAGAGAGAATATGTTAATTTTTCGATGGTTCTGGTTAACCAGGCTAAAACCCATCAGGGAATGTACTGCTCCTTGAAGAATAAAAATAATTACTTGCACAAAAGATCCAGGCATGACCTAAATCTTTTTCTGTATATATCTCCGCAATTAAAGCTCTGATTGAGTTTTTAAGTAATACTCCAGTCATTTTAGAATTTTAGCTAGCAAAAGGTAGTGTAGTCGCGAGTTTAACATATCGTGTTGAAATTTTAGTCCTAAAAAGAAATTTGGATTTAGTGTGCACAAAAAGGTTTTTTTTTAAATAACTATTTTATAGTCTTTAACGTTTGACTAAAACTTTTTTTCTATAATGTACAGAGACCAAGTATTTAAAAAAAAAACCTTTTTGTGCACACTAAATCCAACATAGCGGGGAGAAGCGCCCCCCCCCCCCAAGGTCGAAATTTCAATTTTTTTTAGAACTCCAATGTGAACAATATATGTCAAAATTGGGGCTACACCACCTTTTGCGCCCCAATAACTGGCCTATAAATATTTAGATGGAACGACCAAATAATTGTGCAAAAACCAAATGTGAAAAGAAAGGGTAGCTTTTGATGTCTCGCGTAAAGATGAATCGAAGACAACGTATGAATTCGAGAGCACGAAATTAAAGTTGCACACAGAAAAGATTACACAATTACCTAGGATTATCATAATACATTTTTAATTTTAGTTCTTTAAAATACAGTTTAAATTACAATAATTTAATTTAATAAATATACCAAAAATTAAAACGAAGTTTCATTAGCACATATTTTTGGGCGAAACTTGTGAAAATATATTTATTTTTTCTAATATCACAAGTTTTATGTGAAATTTATATATTTATTTAATTGTATTTTGTAATTTGATTTTTACAAAATATTTGTGAAATTACCCACATATTATACAAACCCTTAATATTCACAAGGTTTTTGTAATTTTATTAATTTTTAGGAAATAGATATCGTGATACTTCTAAGAAGTTAGGAAAATCACATTTTGTAGCTTGTACTTTGGTAGGTATATATAGTCAATGACCTTAATGTCGATGTGTTAAAGTGAAATCGTTTGTTCTTCCGCCAAATCTGGTGTAAAGTTTTACATCCGGTGTTATCCCTCTTCTAAGTTTCAGTTCACAGGTCACCGGGATTTGCTGCGATCAGGGTAAACCCTTATGTTTCTATTCCTATCCAATCACCTGCTAAACTAGTTTTTCTTTTTCTAAGCAGGCTACCCAATGGTCAGTATAGCTTTTTTCCATGTGGTATACCTACACGATCCGCAGTCCCGTAGTAATAAAAATTAAGAGGCTCTTGCAAAAAAAAAATCAACAGATGCTGCAGATTTTTTTTTGGAAATTTAAAAACTATTTGTATATTTACGTGGTTTACCCGGCATTTTCTCATAAGTCAAAATTGGTTGTGAAACTCAATTTATTTTAATAAAAATTTAACTTTTTTGGGTTATTCACTATTTTTGTAATTTTATGGTATATTTTTATCTCAGTCGATAAACTAGAAATGTGTGTGTTTTACATACAATTTTTCCAGTGCAACATATGATAAACACAGGCAAAGAAAAGAGAGAGAGCAATCATTTCTACTGCGCCTGTCTTCAAGCCTTGTATTTCAGAGGAGTCCGAACCCAGTTTAAGTGGCTAGATGGAACGAAAAACTGTCCGATAACAGTACAACGTCGACCTGGAACGCAAAATGGATTTTCCGTACAGTTTTATGACTGACGCAAATTTAACATTTATTTGAACTTAACGGCTAGTCCACTTTCCCTTTAACTGCGCTGCTGCTAAAAGAGAGTTCAATAATCCCGGAAAAGCAACTTTAAAATAAAAAGTGACAATTTCGCAAAATATTGTTTTATTTATATTGAATTGCAAATAAAAAAATCTCGTTTTACAGGCAGGTACGCATTTTGCTCGTTAATGACGGTATAATAAAATTTACATTAAACTTGACACAGATTTTTTCCTTGGAAATTTAGGTAAGTAGGAAATTCTTACTTTTATTTGAAATATATAAACAAAGAATTTAAATATGGATACATTTTATAGTTAATAAAAAAATACATGTAATAGGTATGTGAAGAGTTTTTTTGCTAATATTTTCCACCTTTCTAGCCCAGACAGCAATGACTGGAGAAGGTATTATTTTTGATAAAAAAAAATTGAGATACGGGAAAGGGGGGCAAAATGGGGTACGGGGGTATAAAGGGGTATCGCAAATTTAGATAAACTGCACAGAAAAAAAGAAGTTGTTCGGTTAAGAAAAGTAGTTTTCTTGAAAAAATTATCTTGACCCAAAAGGAAAAGTCTCCGAACAAAATGTTTTCTTTTCATCTAAGCAAACCGCTTGTTTTGGAAAAAAAAATAATTGTCTTGGTAAATTGTTTTGGTTTAAAACAAACTGCCTTTAGCGAAGAAAAAGTGGTTTTGAAGCAAGATATAAAATGTCTTGCTAATATTTTCTTGACACAAATAAATCTTTACTTAGCGAAGAAAAAGTGGTTTTGAAGCAAGATATAAAATGTATTACTAATATCTTCTTAAGACAAATAAATCTTTACTACTATGTCGGTTTAGAACGTTTTTCTACGTTGTCCGACGCCTATTCTCCACCTCCTTCGATCCTGACAATCATCCTCAGTCAGATTTTTTTGACTCATTGATCTTTGGATTGACTGTTGCCATTCTAGTTTAGGACGCCCTCTTTTTCTGCGCCCTATTGGTTGCCATTCTAGGACCTGCTTTGGTAATCTTTCCTCGTTCATCCGTTGTACATGGCCGTACCATATCAGTTGCCTTCTAGTGATGTCATCCGTTATGCTTCCCTCGATTCCCATTCTTTCTTTTATGATCTCATTTCTTATGTGATCTATTCTAGATATTCTCATTGATCTTCTTATTGCATCCATTTCGACACTTTCCATTTTTGTTTTGTACTTTTCTGTTACGCGACAAGTCTCTATTCCATACAACAGCGTGCTTTTGACCATTGTTTCATATATGTTAAATTTTACATTCTTTTTTATCTCTCTGCTCCATAAAATACTGTTAAGACATCCAATAACTTTTTTTGCTTTTACTATTCTTTACAGTCTGTACCTGTCTTATCAAATATGACACCCAAGTATACATACTCATTGCATGGAGATATTGTTTGTCCATTTTCTAGTACTAACTCACTGGATTCGTTTCCAATACATAAGTACTGTGTCTTGTCCACGTTCACTGTTAATCCCCACTTTTGGTATTCTTCTGTTAACTTACTCATCATATACTCCATGTCTTCTTTATCATTAGCCACAATTACTTGGTCGTCAGCAAACTGTAGTGTGTATATGATAAATCGGTCTTTGCCTTTACTTTGCCTAAAGACTTTTCAATTTTTTAACTCAAGATATCCGGCATCTCAAAACGAAAATGGCGATTTATTCCATAATACTAGAAAACACAAAACAAGAAGGTTGCCGCTTCCATTCAAAACAAATCAATTTTCTTGGATAAAGGCAACTTTTATTTTCAACGGAAACCAGCAGTTTAAGAGAATAGTTATTTTTTGTTAAGAAAATATCGTCTTCGTGCATAGGAAAGCAGACTTTTTCTTGGATCAAAGCAAATTGCATTGACTGAAGAATTTTTTTTTCTGTGTGCGCAAGAATAAAACCTCTTAATATCAGATGTTTTATCCCCATGACTGCAATATGATTGGTGCCGGTCGGCTGAGCTTAAATTTGTTTTTGATCAACATGTGATGTTGCACGCTGTTTATTGTAAAAACAGCTTGCGCATTTTGTGACAGTAAATACATTTTTTACAGACTTTTTAACATTTTGTTTACATTAAACAATTGGTGGGTGTATTGTATTATTTATAATTAAACACGTTGGCCGTAAAATTAGCCTTTTACTGCATATGATTTTTGTTTGATCTTAACTGGCGGTTTCGGACAAAACGGGGTTTTTTCATGGGGGCAAAATGGGGTACCTTGTTATACCTAGTAACCTATAACCCATTTTGCCCCCAAAAAAAACGTTTTTTTTTTTGTAACATCTTTAAAAGTTGTATTTTATGTTGTCTGTGCAAAAAATGGGCTCAAAATTCGATAGTAATGACTAGGTATCTGTAATTCTTTATACATTTTGTACATACTAAATTTAATTATTATAAATATATTTTTTATTAAATAAAACATGTTTTACAAAAATATTGATTCTTAATTACACAACCGATCCGAACCCCGTATGCGGGGCAAAAAGGAGCAAAGTCAACTTTTTACAAAAATAAAAATAAAAGTATGATGGAGTCCTAAATCGCTTAAAAAACTTAGATGTGTTAATCTTTCCCCTTGCAGCCTCCCCCCCTATCAGAAACTAATATACCTACGGGTAACGCAACATTTTTTTCCAAATTTGGTCAACATCGTTTAAATGGTTAGGTAATGATTTTTGAGTTATCGTGTCCTAGAAAGACAGATAGACGCCATCACAAAATTTGATAGGTTGTTGTTTTTTCTAGCCACCTTTTTTTAGTTAAAAATATTTTTTTTTTTTGACGAGTGATACCAACAGTATTGTATACAGGTATCCGTACTTAATTTTCTTTTAAATACGTATCATTAGAGCCCATCTCTTGCACGCAAAAACGCGCGGTTCTAAGAAACGTTTTATGCCTTTTATAACAACAGAGTTTGTACTTGTAATGGGCATGTCTGCGTTTTAAGCAAAAAAATAAAAAATTGGCGCCAGCAGGCACCAACAGCCATCCATTAAACGTGCTAGCCTAAGCATAGGAATCACTTGGTGTTGAGGAATCTTTATTTTTGTTTGTTACTCTTACTGCTGTCGTTTTCAAGATATATATGATCATAAAAAAAACATTTCATGGAAAAAAAAAGCCAAGTACGCCGAAATGATACTCCGTAAAAAGAATTGAGATTAAAGTTAAGCCAAGTTCTCCAATACAAATTTTAAAATTAAAGGTTCATACTAGTATGGAAATGTTTTTTAAATTTTGCTATTGCAGCCCAGCCAAACTTCTTTATGTTCAATTTAGCACTGTGCCTAAGAATCATTTGCAGTTGTAATAGCCAAGTTTAGAAAAACATTTCCAAACTAGTAAGAACCCTTCATTTTAAAATTTGTATTGGAGAACTTGGCTTTACTTTTACCTCAGTTCTTTTTTTCGGAATATCATTTTCGTGTACTTGGGTTTTTTTACATGAAATGTTTTCATTATGATTTCACTCCTCTTTTAAAGGATTTAGATCATAAGTTTTGACGTAGTAAAATATGCGGAATATTGTTAAAAACTTTTGTAATGCCTTATATACAATTTTGAGGTTTTTTAATTTTTTCCCATGGTTTTCTCATAGTTCCTATCAGCCTTCCAGAGCTCAGCTCTCTAGCGTTTCAGGAAGTGGGCAGTATTAGTTTTACATAACTCTACATTTATAGGGGAGGGAATTAAATTAAAATTTTGATGTTTTAATTTTTTTTTCTATAGTTTTATCATAGTTTCTATCTGTCTGACAAAGCTCGGCTCTCTAGCATTTCTGGAAGTGAGCAATGTTAATTTTACATAACTTTACATGTATAAGGGAGGGAAGTAAATTAGAATTTTGGGGTTTTTTGATTTTTTCCAAGAGTTTTTTGATTTTTTCCAAGGGTGTGGTGATAATTTCTATCGGTCTGCCAAATTTCAGCTTTGTAGCATGTCTGGAAGTACAGTAGAATTTTGATTATCTATACATCAGTGAGTGAGTGAGTGGCAATTTCGAGGTTTTTTTAAATTTCGTAACCACTTAATACTTTATGAAGGTCAATGAAGCTTGGAGGGGTTGTTAACTCTATGAGGATCTACAACTGTGCCTCAGAGTAAGAAAATTTCTTACTCTAAGGACTGTGCAAAATTTGAGTATAGTGGCTCATTTTAGTAGAGTTTTAGATAGGTCAAAGAAGGGCTGAAATGTTTCAAGAAAAGATGGTACGCGAACTTAGCGGGGCACTGCTGTGCCCCCAGATTTTGAGTTAAAATATAAAAAGTTATTTTTTGGAGAACCTAATATTCTTTTATATCTATGGTATGGATGGCTGAAAACTGGATTTCTGGTAGGTATTTATTGCCATTTAAGACAGAAGCAAGCTCTAGAGTAGATTTTAATTGTTAAGAACAACATTTTTAGGGTTCAAATAGGTTCAATAAAACAACAAACAGCTCTTAAAACAGCTACAAAATTACTCTCAAAAGTACAGGGTATGTAGGAAAATACTCTGCCAATATATGGGTACCTAAGCTCACACTAGGCACTATAGTCATAGTGTACATGTGAGTTATAATAACTAAAAAATGAAATCTATACCACACATGCAATGTTTTGACTTGAACTCTAATTTTTGAAATCTACCCCCACCTTTTTTTTTAGACTAAAATGTATTTTGTTTAACTCCAGACTCAATTACCTTTCGTTTGATATCACACACGGCATATTTTCACTTAAACTCCAGTTTTTGAAATCTACCCCCACCCTTTTTTTTTAAGAACTAAAATTTATTTTGTTTAACTCCAGACTCAATTACCTTTCGTTTGGTATCACACACGCCATAGTTTCACATAAACTCTAATTTTTGAAATCTACCCCCACCCTTTTATTTGACTTGTGATTGGTGGATTTTGTTCATTTTTAAATGGGACTATCCCGACCCAAGACCCATCCTAGGTACCAAACTTCATTAAAATCGGACAAGCGGTTTTTCAGTTATGCGCGTTGGTCGTTACAGACAGACATACAGACAGACAGACAGACAGACGGCGCAACAAAAAAGTTTCAAAATCATCTTAAACGTAAAGATATATAAAAATTTTTGAAATCGGACCAACTTTTTTTTTCTCGAAAAAATTAGGATCACCATAGCTCACACTACTATAGTATAGTAGTCGTGTGAGTTAAAATTTCATGGGGGGAGTTTAGAAGTTTCAAATATAATTTTGGAAAAATTTTGTTTTGTGTTGGGAATTGCAGGAAATTTTAATTTTTAGCATATTTTTTAATTTTTGCTTATCATGAACCTTTCAAAAACGCTATCAACCAAAAAAGTTTGTAAACATTTTGGCTAATTTTGCACCCTGTCACTTGTGTCCCTTTAACAATAATAATGGTATTCCTGGATTAAAATATATAAACGGAGTATAACGGATCTACAACTTCCCAACTAACTATAGAAAGACTGAAATTAAAGAAATTGTCCATGTTGGCAGAAAAATGTTATTTCAAAATTGAATTTTGCGTTTCATTTTAATATCTCGAAAAGCAAAGTTCTAACATTATTTTTGGCTATTACAAAAATGGTTGCAACTTTTTTGAGACACTTGTGTTTCTAATCTGCTCTAAAAAATATATCTTTTAATTAAAAAAGAATTGCGCCAGCAGGCGCGTACAGCCATTCATAAGACCTAGTGTTTCTGGGTATTGAATGAAATGAATGTACGGTAGTGGCGGTTAGCACTTTTAAAGGTCTAACCTGGCACCTAAGCAGCCTTTCTGGGCCCGTTGTGCACCACGTACCTACTGTGTTCCAGTCAAATAAAAATTTAAATACTATCTGGTATATAGAACCCAGTAGACTTCAAATTATATTTTAGGCCAGAAACTTAGACATTATTAGACACCACTGATGGGTCATAAACCTTTTAACATAATCAACAGAATACAGAGAGCCACAATGTGCCCACACTAGCTGCTAGCTCCAAATAGGCAGTCCATATATACCCTGTCCCATGTAGTGATTTCCTGAAGGCTAGGTCACCGAATCCATTCAGAGAATCACCAGATCAACCCATCCCCCTTACCATAGATGTTATCTGGTGTGATCCCAAAGGTTACCAGTTTGATTTTTTTTTTGTTAACATAAGAATGAGCCTTGCTTTATGCAATGAGCCGTCACGTGCTATGCGAAACGACCTCCATTGCGCAAGCAGCGATCCGATCGAGAAACGTTCAGTCGGTACGGGGCAGGAGAACTTCACTCTGGAGATCGGGCGACTATGCCATTGGTCGAGACAAGTCATTTCGCACAACAAGCGCCCGTTCAGAGTTTGCTATTGGTAAAAGCGTGTGATGTGGATGTACAAATTGTTCATGACCCAGAATGGCTACCCTGCGGGGTTTTAAATCGAAAACCCCCCTTTGGGTACGCTACTATAATACCCCACCAAGAGTTATACATTTTTCAGTAGGTAGGTACTTATTATGCAAAACTCTTTATGTAAACCAAGGCCAACACAAAAATAGAGGCCACGACCCTGAAAAAATCAGCTGTTCTCCCGGGGCTGAATTTTACATTGGGTCTTATGGGAGGTCAGACTTTTTTTATGATATTTTTAAAATGGCACTACAGATTTCCGCAAAATTTCAGTCAAATATTCTCAGACACCATCCCGATATTCCACTAAAGGTTTGTAAGGAAGCAACATGATTAAAAGGTTAAAATCTTCAAGATTTAGCATTCCTTATTTTGAATTCAAATTACCCGCCATGTACCACATGCCAACTGTTATATTTGACATGTATTTGATTTTGTCATCTGTGATTGTCACATTTGCTTCTGCTTTAAATTTAATTTTTGTGTGAGCTAATGAAGCGGCTATGAAAAATTAGGGCTTACTATACCAGGGCTATCAAAATGGACGGGCCACGATCCTCCACTTTGTTGACGTCACATCCGGGGCTGATTTTTTTTTGATGGTCACGTTACGACACAGCTGATTGTCTTTAAAATATTGAAGTTGGAATGACGTTTCATGGATATTTGATTTTTTTTTAATAAAGCCGTTTTTGAGATTGTTTTTACTTTATTATGGCAGAACAATTTTTTTTAAATGTATAGTAAGCCCTAATTTTTCATAGCCGCTTCATTAGCTCACACAAAAATTAAGTTTAAAGCAGAAGCGAATGTGACAATCACATATGACAAAGTCAAATACATGTCAAATATAACAGTTGGCATGTGGTACATGGCGGGTAATTTGAATTCAAAATAAGGAATGCTAAATCTTGAAGATTTTAACCTTTTAATCATGATGCTTCCTTACAAACCTTTGGTGGAATATCGGGATGGTGTCTGAGAATATTTCAGTAAAATTTTGCGGAAATCTGTAGTGCCATTTTGAAAATATCATAAAAAAACGTCTGAACTCCCATAAGACCCAATGTAAAATTTAGCCCCGGGAGAACAGCTGATTTTTTCAGGGTCGTGGCCTCTATTTTTGTGTTGGCCTTGACTATACATTTTAAAAAAATTGTTCTGCCAGAATAAAGTAAAAACAATCTCAAAAACGGCTTCATTAGAAAAAAAATCAAATATCCATGAAACGTCATTCCAACTTCAATATTTTAAAGACAATCAGCTGTGTCGTAACGTGACCATCAAAAAAAAATCAGCCCCGGATGTGACGTCAACAAAGTGGAGGATCGTGGCCCGTCCATTTTGATAGCCCTGTGTAAACAACACCTTTTTTCTAATGGGATTTATTATTAACAACATATTCTTAAAATAAATAAAAGAACAACAATAATTTTGTTGCTAAGGTTCGTAATTTCACGTGCATTGCAAGTGGAGAATAATAAATTGTTATTAAAAGCACATGTATTTTTTTTTTTTAAATTTTTGGATGATAAGAAATAACTGTGGAAAGTTTTACCACGATGATTATTTAATAATTATTATCTACCAAAAAACAAATAACGCAAGTTAATGCCTAATTATATAAAAATATAAAATTAGGTACAGTCGAACCTCTATAACTCGAACCTGAAGGGACAACCAAAACAGTTCGAGTTATGGAGAGTTCGAGTTATAGAAACTCGAGTTACCTAGGCTAAAATACATGTAAAAAATGCAGGGACCGCTTAAAAGGTTCGAGTTATAGAGGGGTTCGAGTTATAGAGGTTCGAGTTAGAGAGGTTCGACTGTAATAAGCACAAAGTATATACAGTGAATATCGGTTATAACGACATTGAACGGACCGCTTAATTTCAGCCGTTATAACCGAGCGTCGCTATAGAGAAAAAAGGTAATTTAATGAGTTATATATTATAGAACTCGGTCGGGACCTTAATATGTCGCTATAACAGATATGTCCTAATATCCGATATCGTTTTAAGCGATAAAAATTACAAAAATTACAAAAATTACAAAAATTACGTAAATTACAATAATTACAAAAATTGCAAAAATTACAAAAATTACAAAAATTAAAAAAATTACAAAAATTACAAAAATTACAAAAATTACAAAAATTACAAAAATTACAAAAATTACAAAAATTACAAAAATTACAAAAATTACAAAAATTACAAAAATTACAAAAATTACAAAAATTACAAAAATTACAAAAATTACAAAAATTACAAAAATTACAAAAATTACAAAAATTACAAAAATTACAAAAATTACAAAAATTACAAAAATTACAAAAATTACAAAAATTACAAAAATTACAAAAATTACAAAAATTACAAAAATTACAAAAATTACAAAAATTACAAAAATTACAAAAATTACAAAAATTACAAAAATTACAAAAATTACAAAAATTACAAAAATTACAAAAATTACAAAAATTACAAAAATTACAAAAATTACAAAAATTACAAAAATTACAAAAATTACAAAAATTACAAAAATTACAAAAATTACAAAAATTACAAAAATTACAAAAATTACAAAAATTACAAAAATTACAAAAATTACAAAAATTACAAAAATTACAAAAATTACAAAAATTACAAAAATTACAAAAATTACTAAAAAATGTGTGTCAGTTTTTTAACTCTATTTTGAAAAAATATATCAGCGTTTTACTAAAATTGTGCCACATTATACCGAATAAACATCGCCCTGCTTACGCAAATTTGTAAGAATAAAAATTATATTATTTGAAAGAATTAGTATTTCAAATTCATAAATATTTTCGTTGCTTGAAGTTCTTTTTGACCCATTTACGTATTTGTGTGTTTCTAGCGTCAGTCAAATAAAACAAATATATTTAAAAATTGTCTATTCTTGGTCTATAATCCCATTACGTAAAATCTACGAAGAAATAAATAATAAAACATAAACAATAAGTAGGCAGTGGCGTATCCAGGACGTCCGAGGGGGGAGGGGCTTAAAAGGTAGAAAAAGTCCAAGAAAATTTTTGGACCCCAAAGTTATTTTTGTGTATGCAAAAATTTTTTGCAAAAAAATTGCTTCTCTAACCCCCCCCCCCCCCCCATCCTTGGATTCGCCACTGTAAGTAGGCACTTACGTGCAATGAGCAATTGAAGACCCACAATTGAAAGTATCCTGTGAAAAAAAAATAATTTGATTAATTTAAGCTGCATTGTACATGGGTAGAATTTTCTAGAGAATCTAGACTCTAGACGATTCTATTTTGAGCTTAATTAACTTGGTATTAATACAACTAAACATTAGAGACTTATTAATTAATTAATCGAGTTTTTGTATTAATCGAGTTTTTGTTTTGCAAAAATATGCTGTTCGCATTATTAAGGGTTTAAAGAGGGGGGAAACATGTCGCAGTGTTTTTAAAGAATTGAATTTTCTAACGGTTACTGGCTTATATATTTACGAATTAATTTGTTTTGTTAAAAATAATATTAGTATATTTCAAAAAAAACTCTTTAAATGGTCCATATGACACAAGGAACAAAAATACATTATGTAGTGATCAACACTCAACTACACTATATCAGAAAGGAGCCTATTTCAATTGTTGTTTATTTTTAGCTCACACATATACTATACTATAGTAGTGTGAGCTATGGTGATCCTAATTTTTTCGAGAAAAAAAAAGTTGCTCCGATTTCAAAACTTTTTATATATCTTTGCGTTTCAGATGATTTTGATGATTTTTTGTTGCGCCGTCTGTCTGTCTGTCTGTCTGTCTGTATGTCTGTCTGTCTGTCTGTCTGTCTGTCTGTCTGTCTGTCTGTGTGTCTGTATGTCTGTCTGTAACGACCAACGCGCATAACTCAAAAACCGCTTGGCCGATTTTAATGAAATTTGGTACCTAGGCTGGGTCTTGGGTCGAGATGGTCCCATTTAAATATGAACAAAATCCACCGAACACAAACCAAATAAAAGGGTGGGGGTAGATTTCAAAAATTAGAGTTTATGTGAAAATATGGCGTGTGTGATATTAAACGAAAGGTAATTGAGTCTGCAGTTAAACAAAATACATTTTAATTTATTTTAAAAAAAAGGGTGGGGGTATATTTTAAAAATTAGAGTTTAAGTGAAAATATGGCGTGTGTGATATCAAACGAAAGGTAATTGAGTCCGGACTTTAACAAATACATTTTAGTTTTTGTTTTTTTTGTAAGGGTGGGGGTAGATTTTAAAAATTTGAGTTTAAGTCAAAACATGGCTTGTGTGGTATCAAACAAAAGGTAATTTAGTCTGGAGTTGAATAAAATATATTTCAGTTTTTAGTTATATTAGCTCACACGTACACTATAACTATAGTACCTAGTGTGAGCTTAGGGGCCCATATATTGGCAGAGTATTTAATATGCTTCCAGACGAAATAAAAATAACAACTAATCTTAATAGTTGTAAAGCTAAAACCAAAAAGCTTTTAATTGAAATAACTCCGTACGATGTCAACGAATTTTTCAACTTTTTCTAATAAAGCAGTTTAAATAAAAGTATTATTTTTTAAATTGTTTTTTAAACTTTTCAAAATTGCACCTGATCGAGTGGAGTGTTGATTCTGTTATCACGTTTGGGTAGTAGTCACAAATGTTTGTGAAATTATTTTAAACTTTTTAAACTCAAATTTCTATTTATTACTTCTAGCTAGTTAGATTTTTAGTTGATTTTACTGACTTTTATTTGTTACTAGTCGTTGGTTAGCCACTCTTTATATAGGTAGCCTAAGTTTTTTTATTTTTGTAAGAACCTGACTCAATTTCTATGTATATTACTGCATATGAAAATAAAGACTATTTCTATTCTATTCTATTCTATTCTCTTGGAATAAAACCTGATGTCGGTATGTTTTTTTAATATTTTTTGTCATCACATAGTAATAAAATATTATTGATATTTTTGAAAAGAATAAGCAAGCAAAAATTACTTTTTTTTTAATTATTATTTTTTATAAATTTTTGGAGGTTAATAGCCTGTATCCTGTTATAATGTTATCAAAAAAAAGGATAACACATTTTTGAATCATAATTAGCTTAGTATTCAGCTGGCTGTGACAGATTTTCTTTTTTTCTAAAACCCTTTCCCGCTCCCCACTCCTCTAACTTTAAAAATCCTATATCTTAAAAACAGATTTGCGTTGACTATCATGTTATATAAAGTTTTTTCTCGGAAATAACCTCCTCTATCACCTGCTACACTATGGTCCCTAAGTTATGGGACACACTGTATAGAAAATATCAGTGGCGGATCCAGGATTTCCGGGGGTGAGGGGCCAAAGTGACAGCAAACATCAAAAAAAATTTTTTTGTGGTTTTTGATAGAAATTTAAAAAAAAATTAAGTAGAATTTATGACAAATTTTAAATAAGTGATGCTGCTAAACTAAAAAGTTAGTTATATGTTTGGGAGGGGGAGGCCCGGGCCCCTCTGCCCCCCACCCTGGATCCGCCACTAGAAAATATTGATATTTCTTTAATAAATGATCCGTTTTTAACTTTATATTTTTTGGAATTTTGACTTTCTTTGTTCATATTTTATATTAATGAGTTAGTTTAAAATATTCAACAATGATCAACTTGAAATTTATACAAAAATCAAGAGGTATTTAGAAAAAAAATTAAAATTTAAAAAACATTAAAAAAATAAATTACACGTTACCCCCCTCAAAACTGCGATTGGCTATGAGGTTTTCGGCTTTAATCTTCTATTCAAAATTGTGCCTGGCAAGTGGGGGTTACATTTTCTTCTAGTTCTCCTAGAAATAACTGAAACTCCCCAAAAACATCGAATTTGGAGTTTTCCAGCTTTCTCTGCATCAAAAAAGTTTATATTAATTAATATTTTAGCTCTATTACAAATAATAAAGCCATAACAACTAACCGCAAAAAAGATCGGGACACCCGCCATAACAACTAATGGCAGAAAAGAGTGCAGCTGTAGGTATTTGTATAGTTGAGTATGCAAAATATGACACAGAAATTAATCAAAAATGTGTAAAATCCAACTTAAATATAAAATATTATTAGTTTGTTAAATGTTAGCTGCAAAAACCCCCAAAAACCCCCCAGATCAATGACAAACTCAGCGGCGTCCTTATGTAAAAAAATGAAAAAAAAAACATTTTTATTATATGATTTACCCGACTTTCTTAAAAACTAAGCTCTTTATCAAAAATTGTGTTCTATAGTCAATTGTAGACAATGAAATTTCCTTCAAAATGGTGTGTAACGATGTAAGATTACTTTTATTTATAACAATTTAGGGTCGTCCGTAAATTACATCAATTTTGAAAAATTACTAAACTTACCAATTTTTTCACTTACACATTTTTGATTCATTTCCCAGTCACTGTGGCTTTAGGGCATCAACATAGCTAAATTTTTATAAATTCGACTATAAGAGGAGGGGGAATAAAAAAATTGGACCAAAACCTGGCTTGGCTAAGGTCACTATATCACGAAGTTCCTTCTTAGAAGAAACTTCAGAATTATAGTGACCTTAGGCTTGGCAACATCCAGATCATTAATCTGTGACCTATTCTCAGCTAGAATCCACTATCAAAGTGCGGTCCTCATATTTTGCATACTCAACTACCTACAGCGCCTGCACTACCTGTAGTTCTTGATATGGTGAACCATCGGTGGACATAAATTAGCATATCTATGTAAATAAAATGTTGGACGTACACCCTATATCATTATTTTTAAGACAACTTTTGACAAGTTTTTTTCGTTTGCCTATGCTATTTGTTATGGTAAACAGCTGATAACTGTCAAAAAGTTATCTCAAAAATTATGGTATGGAGTTTAATTACAAATATGACACAAATATAATAGCTCTGTATAAATATGTTCTGTTACTTATTGTTGGTATGCATGTCTGTAAAAACTAAAAACATAATAAATATTTATTTACCTGTTATCTTTTCTTGAAAGTACATTTTGATACGGGTTCTTAATAAGATATATTTAAAGTAAGTACCTACCTACCTGCTCTTTAGCAGTGGCGTATTTGATTAAAAAAAATTGGGGGGAGGCAGACCCCATAATGACGTATTTTCTGCTACTTTATGTTCGTATTCATGAAATATGTTGAAAATATAAAAAAAAAAGTATATTGGGGGGCCTTCGCCCCCCCCCTTAATAAGCCACTGTCTTTAGGGATAAAAATGGCAGTTTTTGTTTAAAAAATACTTTGAAGAATAAAAATATTCTACTACTACTATGTCGGTTTAGAACGTTTATCTACGTTGTCCGACGCCTATTCTCCACCTCCTTCGATCCTTACAATCATCTTCTGTCAGTCAAATGTGACACCCGAGTATACATATTCATTGCATGGAGATATTGTTTGTCCATTGTTAACCCACTTGATTCGTTTCCAATACATAAGTACTGTGTCTTGTCCACGTTCATTGTTAATCCCGACTTTTCGTATTCTTCCATTAATTTCTTATCATGTACTCCATGTCTTCTTTATCATTAGCTACAATTACTGTAGCAAACTGTAGTGAGTATGTGGTAAATCGGTCGTTAAGTTGTATTCCCATGTCGTGTACTTTACGTTTCCAGTTTTTTAGAGCTACTACGATATATACTTTAAAAGAGTTGGAAAGATACAATATCCCTGTCTCAATCATTTCGTTGCCAGGAATTCTTTTAAAAGTCGATTTCCACTTTTAATTTTAGATTTTGACACTTTGTATAGTTCTTTTATCGCTTTTATGTATGTATGATTGATATTAGTTTGCTCTAACACTGTCCATAATTTTTCTACTGTAAGGGTATCCTAAGCTTTGTGTAGGTCCACAAAGGTAACATGAGTCTCTATATTTCTGGCACTCCTTCTCTCAATTACTAATTTAGGACAAAAAACACCACAAAATCTGCCAGCACGAAACCCACTTTGCTCTTCTTCTTCCTCTTGTATGCGAAAATCATTCTCTATTAGATCTCTAAGAATCCTACCGTAAAATCTACTTACAGTACTGGTTACTGAAATTCTTCTATAATTGTTGCAATCCAGCTTGTTTCCTTTTTTATGTATTGAGGATATAATTGCAATGTTCCAATCATCCTGGATGTCCGTTTATGCATTGATTGATAATATATGTGAGATTTTCGAGTAGTTTCTCTTAAAATATTCACACCCCCAAAGCAACAAGCTATCGCCTACATTTACATGAGGATGGCCCAAAAGGTCGAAACCGGTCCGGTCGTGGATTGGCATGGATCACTTGTTCCTGATTGTCAGGACGTGTTCCAGACGGGGATCACTCGTATCCCTGTGATCGACGTTGGAGTGAAAACCAAACAATTTTAACAAGTTCCCAACGAAAGCATCAAGCCATCAGTATAATTCAATGCCGG